>OY723393.1:11446022-11791022 GCA_963210295.1 Ophion ellenae
TAGCGTGCTCGCCACTAAACCAGCGGACCGGGAGGTCCCGGGTTCGAATCCCAGTCGCGTACATTTCGTCGTGAAATGTTTTTCTTCGGCATTTCGCGGCGAAATAAGACTAGTCCCACGACTGGGGGGCGAACTCGATGACCGGCTGTATTGGTATAGGTTTTCCGCAGTTTCCCTATACCCATGACATAAATGTCATGATGAATATAATACAGAGGGGGAAGTCGGCTGCGGCCGCAACAGGGGGGAACAGGGAGAAAGATGGAGACAAAAAAGGAGTCGACAGTAGAGGAAAGAACGGTCATAATGATGGGAAAGAATAGGTAACAAACGCGAAAAGCGTGTACCTAAGGAAAAAACCAATAAAAAAATATATATATATATAAATGCACGTTTATGTCTAGACTATCCGGAATGTTCATCTCGCCGCGCCAGGGAATTACGTACACCCACGTGTACATAATTCGATATCGGAGAGTCCTACGTCTCATCTCTCCGAGTGCCGATAATCTGGCTACTTTGTCTCTCGCGTATCGATTTTCCTATTATATTCTTTCGAACCTCTGGGATCTTCAGAGCTCTTGAAAATTAAGCCACGTTTCCCCACCAACAACGCCTTTCCTTCAATATTTTCTCAATTCAATTTCATTTTTAATTAGAGTTTGACAAGTTGCCCCTGGCCGTTTTTATTCCTGCGTTCCCGGCGTCAGACATGAAGAAGTAGTATAATAACTCTTCAGAAACAAGGTGAACCTCGCATTAAGGGGGAAATCCCTCAGACGCCGGAAAATGAGTCATTGTTCATGAATTCCTTTAAAGGTGATAAAATGATCGCATCATTTTGAAATTTTCACATTATCTTATCACAACTTTCAAGTGTCAAATTGTTATTTTATTTTTTAAACAGAACAAAATGGCGGCGCTATAAGATATCTCTTTAGGCGTCTTTTGAAAAACCTCATGTTATAGCAAAAAAAAGTTATTGAACGATCTGGCGAAATTTTGGGAGGTTTCTCACCATAACATTATTAGAAGGATATACCTATAAAAATATAAAATTCAAAATTAAGTAGGCCATGTAATCAAATTTTCATATTTTTTACCATTTTTTCGACAATTTTTACCCCAAAAAGGTAATTTATTTACGCGATAACCTTAAAACTTTAGGAATATCCTTCCAATAATGTTATAGTGAGAAACCTCCCAAAATTTCAGCCAGATCCATCAATAACTCTTTGAGCTGTAACATGAGCAGTTTTTCAAAAAACGC
Organism: Ophion ellenae; assembly: GCA_963210295.1. Classification (NCBI taxonomy): domain Eukaryota; kingdom Metazoa; phylum Arthropoda; class Insecta; order Hymenoptera; family Ichneumonidae; genus Ophion; species Ophion ellenae. Next base: position 11,447,293 of record OY723393.1, read on the forward strand.
CAGAAGGAATACCTTATAACACCGCTAATTTGTTTTGTTTAAAAGAGGAAAAAATTGATAACATTCGAAAGTTGTAATAAGGTAATGTCAAAATTTAAAAATGATGAGATTATTTTATAACCTTTAAAAAATTCATGGAAAATGACTCATTTTCGGGCGTCTAATGGGATTTCCCCCCTTAAGGATGTTCAGAGGTTTTAATGTTAAACACAATGAACAGTCAGTGAAAATATAGCGACCTGTATCAGCACAGGTTATCCACAGTTAGCGTGAGCCGTTGTGCGAATGCGATACGGCAATGCAGTATAGAAGCGTGACAACACTCCGACTTTCAGGAATTAGAGACAGTGAAGCAGCAACAGTGGGGGAAAATGCACGCGGATGGAATTCTAAAAATCCTCAGGTACATATGAAGGAACATTGGAAAAAACATTTTTCAAAGGCAGGCTTTCTGTTGATCGGGAAAGGTTTGCCTTTCGCGCTGATGAACAGTTGGCGCGTAAGCCAGTATGCTGCTTTGCGGACGCCCATCTCAGTATTGACACAAGGCGCAATTAGTATTTGTATTAGTATATTCTGCACTCGCGAATGTTACTAATACAAATACTAATAATATTATAATATTATACAAATACATAGCTACGAGTAAAAAGTGCACAGCCATGTACATTAGGGTGGCACAAATTTAAGCTCTATTTTTTTCCTTTTTCTCACCATCCAATTATCTCTCTTGAAGAAAGAAAAAAATTGTCGCGAAAGCTACTAGCGGTCAAAAAATATTTGGAAGTTGCTCAAGACTCCCAAAAAACCAAATTTTCATTATAACCCCGATTTTTTTCATTCACTTTGTTTCGTTCACTTCTCACCCATCAATTTTACGCTTTATAGTTTTTTAATTAAGCTCGCGGAAGCTCTAGCTGACCAATGATTATTTAGTGGAAGCTGAAGAGCTTCGAAATTTCAAATTGTTGCGATTTTTTTCTCTTCTCACTCATAAATTTAACACTTTGTACAATTTTCAAAGCAATTAATCCTTTTTTCTTTTGAAACGGATTTTTTAAATTTACCTCACACTTCTACCCTGATTTAACGGGCAACTTATAATTTTGTTTACGGACAAGAGCTGTAAAGAATTATTTTATGAGAACAAAGATTATAATTCTTGGGTTAGTACTGTGAGGTAAATTTGAAAAATCTGTTTCTAAAGACAAACGATTAGTTGTTTTGAAAATTGTACGAAGCGTCAAATTTATGAGTGAGATGAGTAAAAAAATTGTCGAAAATTGGAAATTTCGAAGCTCTTGAGCGGGCACTAAATATTCATTGACCGACTACAGCTTCCGCGAGGTTAATTTAAAAATTATAAAGAGTAAAATTCATGGGTGAGAAGTGAACAAAAAAAATCGATTTTTTAATGAAAATTTGAATTTTTGGGCGGTTTGAGCGACCTCTAAATATTGTTTGGCCGCTCGCAGATTTCGCGATAATTTTTTTTTTCTTCAAGAGAGATAATTGGATGGTGAGAAAAAGGAAAAAAAATAGAGCTCAAATTTGTGCCACCCTAATGTACATGGCTGTGCACTTTTTACTCGTAGCTATGTATTTCTATAATATTATTAGTATATTATTATTATTATTATTATTATATATAAACATTATTTGTATTTGTATTAGTATAATTCGCTAGTGCAGAATATATAGATGAATCAGTCAAGCAAATCGCTCCATCTCCCTAACTTTTTCTCACCGTTACATTTTATCCAACGCTGCGGTTCTTGTGGTTTATCGCTGTGCACAAGGCATAAACTTTACTCGTCCCATTAACCCTGATTTACTTTCGTATTGCGACGTTCTTGAGAAACGATTATTGTCACAAATTGCAAATAAATATTAATATTTCTGCAAGAATAAATTGCAATGTATACCGTTTTGTATTACTTTCGTCGGTCGTAAATATGAGCAGAGGCCTGTACCCGTGCTGTATCTGTCCATTGAATCAATACGGGTGCAATATCCTAATATATACGTAGCCAAATATGTATATATATGAGTTCTCTGAAGTGAAGATGCACGATCGCGCTTTTGCAAATTGCTCAAAGCGAACTACACCACTGCCTCTCGCAAATATAAGCGACTCTGTTTGCACATTTTTTCTTCTTTCATCTTTTTACTATTACGCGCATTCACCGCAGTATTTTGCGTCTGAGCTTCACACACCGTCGACCAGCTATCATGTATACAGGTATATACACATATACGCACTGCAACGAATTTTGCGGCGTCTCGTCATCTCAAATCGATCAAGTATGCAGCGCGAATACGCGAGGGAAGCGCGATACCCCCGACCACTTTTCACTATAGTTTTTCGTAATATTGGTAGCAACTTGAATTTGTCGGTACATTCTTAAAAAAAAAATAGTGACGAACAATTGAACGTCATTCTCCGTTTTTACCAGAACGAGTTTTACCTTCGTCTATTTTGTTCCCGGAGGGTTTGCGACGTTAGAAATTTTTATGGAGGGCGAGAAGGAAGTATGACGAGCATAACTCGTGCTTGGAGAGATATGAGAGAATTGGACAGTAATTTTCATTGGCTTTCATTTCGGCTATTCCCCATTCTCGCTGAGCCATTCTCGTCGTCTTTAAATTTCTGCCCCATTTGCTCTTATTTCTTTACGCGGGTCCACGTTTATCCGTACAGATGTCGTTTTTTCTCTCCTCTATGCCCCCCTTGGTGCCTCGTCTATACCCACGAGTAATTTTCTTCGAGCCTCTTCCCTCGTTACTCCAAAAACACCCCCTCGAGCGAGCCCTGCGAATAATTTATGCAATTTATTCATCCTCGTTAGTCGAAGGCTGTGTTCAAAAAAAGGAGAAGAAATAACGGGCCTCTATTCCGAGAGAGAATACGCCGTGATTTTGACAGACAGAGAATATATTTTTTCAAGCTGGGGTGGCGAGAATGCGCGGATGATCGAGAAAAAAAATCTCGAAATGTGGGAGAAACTAAGGGTGGTGGAAGGAGCGAGGAGCCAACTTCGCCGTTTAAATGAGACGTGAATTTTGTGAAACCGTCTAGCCAGTGTGTTATACATGTGACGGCGATTTTGTTATTCCCTCATCTCTCCCTCGACGCCTACGAAGGACCAATTCCCAACTTTCGCCTTCGCGCGGCCAAAAAATTCCTCCGAGTTACCGCGGCCGATGGTTAATCGTTTTTTCTTCTTTTTCTTCTTCATTATCGTTTTTTCTTACATTTTTCATGAGATATTTTATCGTCTGGCTCGTGCTCTTGAAACAGTCAATTATAGACGATGAAAATGATGACGGGGACAAAGAAGAGAAACGGAAGAAAAGGAAAATGACCTTTTTTGCTCTCCTTAAACTTCTCTCGACGCCGATCACAGAAATTTATCTTTTTGGGGCTCGTTTTAGTGTACTAACGCGACAAAAACGGAGCGAATTAATTTAGCGCTTCCCTTTCGAGGACAGCCAATTATGCTTATGATCTTTCAGCTTTTGGTGAACAGGGCCTCAAACCCTGACTTTTACCACTTAAAATACTCGATATCACTGTCTCCCCTTCCAATAATACTTGGATAATCACATATGCAAATACGAGTAAAAAAAGGATGTCACCGCATTATCCTTTATTTTAATGTCAAATTGGTAATTTTTCGTATCACGAGGGCAGCTATTCGATAACTCATTTATGAAAAAACATCACAATGTTTTGTACAATTCGTGACGAAATGTTTGCATTGGAACTCATGCGTATATTCGCTCGTCTCATATCACAGAAACGGAGGAGTAAGAGTAATGGTTCGAACCAAGCAATGCGAGTGCTTTGCGCAACTCGGTGAAGTCAGTCGACGGTGGGGGAAAAAAGGAACGACAAGAGTTGAGCTATTGCACAAGAGCGAACTCCAGTGAAAAATAATCCAATAAAAAACAACGCATATACCCCGGGTTGTTGTTCATTTGCACGAGACGACCCGAGGAACGAGAATTTACTTTCCTGGATCCTTTAGCGACTGGAAACTCTTGGAACTTTGTCTCGTCCATTCATCACAGCCGGCCTCCGCTCTACCCATTTCCTGTAACTCTCTTTGGTTTAAAAATCTCAAATAGTTTCATGCAAATCAATTAATTCAGGTTTTCAAACACTGGTGATTTTTGTAATCGTTTAAGTTGAAAATTTGAATTATTTTATGGAAATAGTATTAAGCGAGTATTTTCGTGTAAAATCATTGCGGTTACCGCAAAGAGTTACATACACGGAAAAAAAGCAATACAGTTTTTAATTTCTATCCGCGAAAATTTGTCAACGTCAAATATTGATAATTATCGCAGTGTGCAAAATTGCACCCATTAATAAGCAACGGACCAATTGACAAACCTTCTCGTAGGTTATTAAGTTTCTATGCAATATAACAGTTATGCGCGCGTGTCGGACGCGCTATACGGAATCGTACTGTACGTCAATACGTGCAGGAATACATACTAGACAATATTTTTTTATTGCATTAGTTCTGCTCTACCTCGTACAGTGCCGGGTGTCTAACATTCACTGTGATAAATGTGATTTTCCCGACACCGTTCGATACGTTTCGGACCCTTCGTCGAGAACATCCGCGAGAGTGAAAAAAATCGTGTTTCAAGTTACCGAAGTTTCGTGGCTTAGTTACTTAGCCTCAGACGAAATAAAATATTACTTGGTTATCGCGAGAAATGTTGACGTGCCGATTTGCGAAAAATAGGAGATTTTTGGTATCTCATCAGATCAATATATATAAATACATATATATCAACTCACACACACACACACACACACACACACACACACACATGAGCACGTGCGTGCGTATATGGCTTTGGTTAAAAATATTACATATTCCGTTTTCAATCTCATTACCTGCCAACATTTTCATATAATTAGTATTAGGGGTTTAAAAAATACACCTATAAACTCATTAAGATTTATAATTATAATAATTTTTTATGTGGCAAAAAATTAGTTTCCGAATACTTTTGGCCAAAACTGTATGAGTAGTCTGGGTCGTTCTAGCGTAACACCAAGATAATGAGTTACGTGGAACACAAAGTGAGAAACGGTGGGTACCAATTGTAATGATTTCGCGATACGAGTTATTTTTCCCCGTCCCATGAAGTCTCAAACGCAATGACGTAACGCGTTTCCAATAATACCTACGACAAACTGCGGCAACAATAAGAGGAAATACTAAACGAAAAGTCGCAGCATGCACTTATCTCACTTTGATACAGAAACGTGCATTCGAGCGAGTGCCGTAGCTTCTCGCGTCACCGGATATTGGACTGACTGATATTTCCGGTTCTCCGTGTGCTGCCCGGCAACGAAGGCGACTGACAATGACAGTACGTTTAAATCGGCGACACCGCCGCGAAGACTGCGACTCGCACAGGTCTAACGACAAATGTTTAGCTAATCCGAGCACACAAACGAACCTGAATAGTCGTGTCTCGTAGCCTCAGATGCAGCGAAAGGGTGATTTTGCATAATTCCGTTGACGCTTATCCCAGAGACGACTTTCATTCATCGGAATATTTGAATATCAAACTACCTATTCGATCTCCTTTGGATGCTGATGAGTTTTTCTTTAACCGTTTTTCCATGTTAAGCAGCCTTTGGCCTAGGTCAATACTTGGTTGGGTGAATGCCACTTAGCCGACAACCGATTGGGCGGCAATAACACAGCGTTTCCGATAGTAAGACCGCTGGAACTCAATGAAATATAGCCGCTTGTATCGGCACAGGTTTTCTGCAGTTCCCCTGTGCCCTCGTCGGGAGCGCTATACAGTGTAGCATTTGAAAAGAGTAGCTGTTAACAACACTCCGCAGGTCTCTTCCCGAAAATGGAAAAAAGTCAAGTGACAAGTAAAAATGGAAAGGATTTACGGTCAAACGTTTCTCATTTGTCCTTTCCTTTTTGTTCTCGAAGTATTGTAAGCTATACCAAACATGGTGAGGAAATTGCAAACATTTATTTAATTTGTTTCGTGATACGATAATTGCAGACGTATATAAGTGTTCTCATATACGTGTCCGCAGAATAACTGAATTCTTCCTATATGACGTATCAATATCCATTATATTTGTAATATCGGGTTGTCCTTTTTCCCGTATCCCGTTGGCAGTTTGTCTTGACTATTCGGCAAGAGATTATCTCCGCGAGAATCCTGCGATTTTTCGCTATCTCACTTCTTGGCTATTCGTCGCTTCACTTCCGTAGCACTAATCTTCTTCCTTTTCTCTTCTTACTTCTTTGGCGCGAGTTTGCCTCAAGTTCGTCGACTCTTCGCACGTGTCGCGTCCATACAGGCAGGAAAGTTGACAAACTAACGGAAATGGGAAATGAAATGAGATTTTCACGGTTTGCCGCAATAGCTCATCAGTTTCTTTTTATACCCATATTGCCAACTATGTCATGCAAACTTTGATTATAAAATAATTTTTTTCCTAGCAATTCCTTCGGTGCCCTATATTTCCGATTATCATCGTACCTCAGCTTTTTTTATTATCAGTATCATGCACACTAATTGCTGAGCTTTCAAATGAAATTCCAATTGTCCATATGTCCGACGCGTGTGGATGGTGCGCGTTTGACAATTTTCCAATACGTTTAAGCGAGGAAAAAGCGTTTGTTGCTTGTTAAAAGTGTATAAAACAAGAAAAAAAGAAAACATTCCAATTCATTTGGGATTCGGCGTTATCATCGCTGGAATAATGCGCGACGTTATCGGAGAGAACTGAAGGACGTTGCCAGGTGAGGAGCTCGCGGCGCGGAAAGGACGAGATATCTTCGATATATAAAATCGGTAGACACACACACACACACACACACACACATGTGTATAAGCGGGAACGGATCAGGAGAACGAAGGGATATTCTGCCCGCGCTGCCAGGCGATATGGTGGGGGGTAGATGGGGTCACGCGGATCCGACGCGAGCTCAGTCCCCTCTCGGTCCTCACACTGTGTGCATCGTGACTTGAACGGGAGGAGGGTCGCGACGCTTCTTTATTCCCTTCTCCCTTCGTTCGCGCTTAGTGCATCCCACGACATCAAGAAACAAATGAATTAAAAGAAACAATCACGTCATTATGCACGATTCTCTGGACGAATAATTACAAAAGCATGAGTTTTGGTCAAAATTTCGCGATGGCAATTTCGTAGGTGTAAAAATTCAGTGCTAGGATTATTTGATAAATGCAGAAGAGCGCGCTTGGTGCTTTATCAATATATAGACGAATATTTATTTATGCACACACGTACACACAGACGCGCGCGTGCGTGTCTGTGTGTGTATACATATGATTATGGGTGCTTACTTATGCTCGAATATAATATTTTGTTTTCAATGAATGTGTAATTGGATATGTATATACGTGCAATTAGTTCGAAACTTGATGTCGAGTATATTTTTTGCCATACGAATTTTTCGGCTAGAAGTATTTATCGAGTAAAAAAAGACGTCCCCGGTAAAAATACAAAATATCACGTTAGTTTCTCTGCTGTATTTGTTTGCGCGACACTACAAATAGTACCCCGACTGCTTGCACCGGGATGAAGACCTACATTGCTTTTGAATTATAATTAATTAAATCATAACGTATGCATATATGCGTACCATGGATGTATATGCATATGTATATTCCTGCGGACATTTAAAGAAATTAAATTTTCCAGGATAAAAATTCAAAACCCATCAGGGTTTTCCAGTTTTCATCGACTTCACAAAATGAGAAAATATTTTTACGGAGACGAAGTTCTTCGTTTCTTGTTGTTGAAAATATTACCAATAATACGTATGAGAAAATAATGAGAAATTTGTTCGGATTCGTCTGCGTTGAAAAAAAGATGATTTCAAATTCAATTCGAAATGAAAAATGTTTTTTGCTGGCTCCAGTCAATTTATTGTGTTTGTAATCGCCGATGTAATATGTGATGCATCGTTTACAGAAACTTATAACGGTAAACCCATAATAACCGTAACTTGGGTTCAATTTTTTATTCAATCTATCTTTTTAATGCTGGCGTCGACGGACAGTCGTGTATATTGTCCTCTGATACGCACACACAGATTATTCGCAAAATTTTACAACAAAAAATACCCTTATGTAAAAAGTTCATCCAGCAGTGCTGCGAGCGAGGGTTTGGACTGTATAAAAACTAAAAAAGGACACACATTCTTAAACTCGTGAATTTTACAATTTTATCTGCGATAATAAAAATACTTGAAAAAAAAAACAAAAACACTGCGAGACTTTTGAAAATGAGCTATAATCTTGGTAGGATTCTGAAAGTGGACGAATCGACGAGATCGCGATTTATTTCACGTTGCGAACAGAAATTCGCGTAATGGTGCCAACATCGTAAAAGGGAATGGGGAGGCCTGACCTAAGGACAGGAGGGTTATGTGAGCGAATTGATTAACACACTCGGGGGAATTGAAATTCGATAGTGAAGGCGTAAAAAAGGGAGAGCGAGAGTTACTCTGCCAGATCGACTTTTCATCAAGGCTGCAAACAACATTAACTCCCGTAACGAAGCAACGACGAATTATCGAAGAAAATTGACTCGAGAGTAAAAGTGTCCTACCAATGGCTCCAAAGACCTAAACCAATTTATCTAAGGCCTTAAAAATCATCAGTGTTAATGGAAATATACAAAAATACACTTTTAAGTGTCCAACGCTGACCCTAATTTTTGTAAACAAGAATAAGAAGTAAACCGAACATTTTCATCAACGTTTGGTAAAGGAAATACGTCTGAAAAATAACCCCGATGGACTCCTGAAATTGAGAGCTAAAAAAGAAACGAATTTCCACGGATGAAGGACTAAAAGCTGTCTACATTACAATTCGCAGATCGACGTGATTTGTATCTACGTGAAAATTGCAAAAGAAAAAACAACGAAAATATTTAGATTATTCTGTTGGACGAGCATCGTAAAACGTCGCAGAATCGATCACACAGTGGACCAACGTACACCGCGACAACAACAAAAAAAAACATTTATATTTTCCATTTCACACCGCAGGACCAATTTTATCGGGAAACACAGAGCACCGAAAAAAATGTTATCCGACTAATACTGAGAAAATATAGAAAACTCAAGAATTTTGAAAGCACATAACTAGTAATGCAGGCCGACCAATTTACCTAAAATTATACACGTACTAAACTTTTTTCAAGTACTTCGATCAATCTTTTTCGAAACATGGCATTTTTGAGACACATTACTTCGATTTAAAATACTCCGTCTACTGTGAAAAGTAAAAAAAACTGGAAAAAAGGAAAGAAATAAATTGCAAAGGTAAACGCGGTAAAACCGAAGGAAAAAAGAAGAAACACAAACCAGACGAGAGAAGTGTCTCACTTATTTACAACAGGAGGATCATAAATTCAAGGGTAATGTAAATTTACGAACAAAATCCTCCAGAGCTTGTTTTCTTTAAACCAAAACTCGAGAGCCTAATGGGAATGAACAAGCAGATCGTTTGTTCCAACTGAACGTAAGCTTCGTCCGTGCTCCCTTCAAAAAACGAAACATCACATATCTGCCCGGAATCAGCTGGACCAAGTAATAAACAATCTGTAATCCGGATTGGAATAAATAGTAAACCGATAACATTGAAGGAATGAGGGACCCGAAAATTCGACATACTTTAGTCGGATAATTCGAGACAGTGAGCGACTGAAGTACTTACGAAGAAGCAGTATAAATCTTCGAAAAGAGGATTATTAATATCACTTCGTCGTCATTGTCGTCGTTATTAAGATCCATACCTGATCCTGAAGACTGAATCGAGAATCCAAGCAACATGATGGATTGGGGTATCAGACGTAAGCTACTTAACATTTTTTTCATCGCCTGTCTTTCTTTTCGTTTAGCCGAGTAACCCCTACAACCACTTTTACAGCTGACTCGCCTTTCGTCAGGCTCATTGAACTCTGGCAAACCGCAACTTCCGGTCCATCGGGCGTTTTTTCCGCGAATTAGATCGTTGAATCTATTTTAGCATTGGCAAATGGCACGATAAAATTTACTGCAATTTCAGTGCCTTCGTTTTTAGCCACACAGGCGTTGAAACTCGTCCATTAAAAACCGGAAAACCGGACTCTTATTTTTCGCCGCAGAGGATGACGTCTTTCACACTTCTAAATCTCTACTAACTGTTCACTGCAATTCTATACCATATTTTTCTAGATTGGCAAAAGATGGCTCAACATTGAAAAAATGTAATTCGATTCCACGACCGTTGATCACGCCTTGGTGTAAAAGTTTCAAGAGCAAATTCGTCCTTTTCATTGTGCCATTGTATAGTTTTATCCCAGTTTTAATAATCTTCAAGTTTTTACGACTCCTACAAAATCCTGTTGGAAAACTAATTTTGACGCGGGCAGTGAGAAAATTGCCCGTTCGACTTTTTCATTCGGTGGTCTTTTCGCCGCTCTCCAGATTCCAGGACACGAAGGCTTATGAATTATATAGTTTTCCTTATGATGCGAATTTACGAGGGAAATTGCCGGGCTGTCGCTGAAACGCGGAATTTCCTTCTCAACAGCAGGAAGGAAATTCCTCTCTGAGTAGAGTCAATTGCATGTTTCGAGCGTTATTATTGCATTACTAACGCGTACGCTGCACGGGAAATGATGAGAATTCTCTTCTCATAATCTTCACCCACGCAAATGATTCCTCACATATTCTGGTGGCTATTGCGGTTTTTTTCCCTCCACATACGCATACTCGTCCGTCGACAATGTTGAACCAGCGTTTCTCTTTTCCTCGTGGACTCCGAGTCAATGTCAGTTGAAATATTACCCAATTTCTTTAGTGCTGACGCATTTTTGTTTAAAAATTGAACCTTTTTGTGTCTCCCGCCCTGGCTAGTCATTGTTGCTAGTGCAGAGAGCGAGAAAGAGTAAAGCAGCGGGGCGAGCGAGGGGGTGAAAGCAGGAGAGCAAGTTTCAGTAGCCCAGTCCGGAGACCTGGCCGATTTATTTACGAGCACGATCGATTTCTTTTGTCCGTCGGACGATGACACGATGGGAAGATCCATCGAGAAAAGGGTTACGTGTCGAGAGCGAAGCTCATGAGAATAAAAACTGTGCCTACCCCAACAACGATATTACTGCATCCACGTCGCAATCCCTCAGCATTTCATACTGCATCGTTATATTTGTTCCCGTCCCAAATTGACTCTAAAAGAGAAGCTCCGACATTAAGGGCTCTTCTCACTTTAAACGCTAAAAAAGGCTATTTTCGTGAATTTTTTTGTTAGGTTTATATTATAGATATTGATATAAAAGTTGTTACGCTTAATAAATACACTTTCGAAATATATATTTTTTAAATTCATTTGTTTAAGTCACTATTTATAGACGAAAATGGTAGTTAAAAAAATTTCCTAAAAAAATGGTAGGCTTGCGCTGTGGATGAAATCTCGGAGATGGATCATGCGAAACAAAAATACCAAACGGTTTTAGATCCAGTGTGTTAATGGCTATAGCGCATATCATACGATTTTTGATATATGCAAAAATAACAAAATGGCGGACATTTTTCGAAAAAACAAAAGGTTTCTTTCACCGTTTTTGGCAAAAAAAAGTAAATATCTAAATTTCAAAAAACTTTGATATGCGCTGTAGCTATAGTTGTAGAGAATATGTGATTAAATTTTTAGACGGATCGGTTCAATAATTTCGACGATTTTATCAACAAGCCGTCGAGAAACGTTGTTTCGAGAAAAACGCGTTTAAAGGTTGTTTGGATTACACAAATATATACTATTTTTAAAAAATGTGTTTCGAAAGTGTATTTATCAAGTGTAACAACTTTTATATCAATGTCTATAATATGAACCTATCAACATAATTCATGAACATCGACTTTTTTTAGCGTCTAAAGCGAGAAGACCCCTTAATGTACTTGTGTTAATATCGTTGAAAAAAAGCAATTTCCGCTGATAGGGATGTCTAATTTTCGATGTTCCTCTATTGACTCTCTTTACTTTTACCCTACTCTTCGCCGCTTCTCGAGAGTGGCGTCAGAGTCTTGCCCACAGCAATCCTATCATCGTGGACTACGATATCGCATTCGTGCGAGGGTGCAGCGGGACCCTGGAAAACCCATGCCGACGTACAGAGGGTTAATTTTATCAATTAAATGAGTTATCAGCAATGCTACCATCGAAAACCCTGTTAAATTGCTTCCCTCTTAGTAGTTGGCGTGCAATAGTAAGTGACGGATGGGTGACCGCATACAGTAGTATACGGTCACCCATCCGACTACTGACCCCGGCTAACACTGTCTAAGACGGCAGATCGCAGCAGCCGCATAATGTCGGTAGTTGATAGCGATATGTTTAGGTCCGGAACAAAGTAGCCCGCTTTTCGTTTTACTAATAGACAAAACTCTATTGGATATTCGAGACACACTATCTATGGTGTTGAAGTTTCCATCGTTGGAACGCAATGACAGCTCTTTTTAACCATCTATTCCTCATTTTTGTCATTATCGAAGATATTTTTTTTCTATAGATTGATATTGTAGATCGCTATTTAAATATCTTCAAAAGTGTTTGTGAGATTTTTCTCGGCAAAATCTGCCAAAAGAAATTTAAGGAATTCAGAAATATTCATTTCTATTGCATTCCACTGATGCAAACTTCAACCTCATCACTATTTTATTACCACATTTTTATTAACTTGCTTTCTTGGTTGTCCCTTTTTCTGTTCGGTACAAATGTTGCAATCGATTTAAAACTAACTTCCGAATGAGCTAGAGACTTGAAACTTTGAACATAGCTCAGATCTGGATGACAGACAAATAAACAGATAGACAAGTCTGTCACAGAAAGAAAAAACGAAAAAGATTGTGAAAAAATAAATAAAGAAATAAAAAATATAGTTTAGAGAAACAGAAGAAATTTTAAAAATAATAATATTAATAGTGAATAGTGCATTAGTGGCAGATTCTATGATGGTCAAGTAGACAGCCCCCCAACGCAAGCGACGCCCAGAAAAGGAGAAGCAAACTTTTACACACACAAAACTAAAAAGTAGAAAATAAAATTATTTCAATGATAAACAAAAATTCAACTACGTTTTCAAAACGGACTCAAAAGTATAAAATAATTTCTCCTAGCCCCATACAGATTTATAACCCAATACAGATTCCTAACCCCATACAGATTGTCCTGAAAATTTGTGATTGGGAATTTTTAATAGTTATGAAAATACTTGTAAGGTTTAAAAGAAAATACGTGGGGCGCATGAAACAGATCGAGTGTAGGGAGTACCTGTCGTTGAGAAAACTCACACAACAGTTCATATCATTTGTAGTGCAATAAAATTGTTAGTCACTTAGGTGAACTATTCGTGCATCAATTATCTATTGCACGCGCCCCACGTTTTTCGTTTGAAATTTTACAAGTATTTTCATAACTATTAAAAATTCACAATCACAAATTTTCAGGACAATCTGTATGCGGTTAGGAATCTGTATTGGGTTATAAATCTATATTGGGCTAGGGGGAATTATTTTGTACATTTTAGTCCGTTTTAAAAATGTGGTTTCAACTTTATTTTATTTAAATAATCGTACATGTGCGTACTATAGTATATCGTCTATGTCGTAAATTTTTTTTTTTACTGGCAGAGTTTTCGAATAGTCGGGAACGAGTCTGCTTACGGTCCCCCGAGGCCCCTTTCATCCCTTTGACTCGACAGACACGGCAGAGAAAAACGCCGGGAAACGTATGTAATTTACCTGGGAGAGAATACATTTTCATAATAATTCAAGTGCGATCTACAACAATGGGTGGGAGGAGAGGTCATCGTATTTGCATAAGTCTTGTTGCCTATTCTCTTTTTCTCTCTCACACACACACACTCTTTGTCTCCCTCAGTTTGAGTGGTTGAATCAGAGCTGCGGGTAATTGCGTAACGAGGTCTCTTGCTCCCTCTCTTCACATAACGGACAGACGGTTAGACACAGCCCCATCATGGAAGTCGACCACGAGCTATCACAAAATGCAAATCGTTGCGAATGCAATTTTAACGCTCCAAAAGCGCGAATCCCTCGGCAACATCCCCGTTATATGGTCCTCCACGTATAACGTAACTATGTAGCCGCGAGATTCTCACACGATCTCTTTGATTTCGTAATACAACGAAATTTTCGCAACTACCCGGCGGGATTTAGAGTAATCACGGAAAAGAATTCTTTCTCGGTTTTAGCAGTGATTGTTTCGTAACTGTACTTTTGCACATATACAATTTTGTGGTTTCGTCGTTCTTCAACGAAAAGATGCGTAGCCAAATGTATTCCAGAATATGTTTTATACGAAACACGAAAAATGTTATTTGCAAGGTTTTGTGTTCGAATAGTAAGGAATATCTATTCCTCCAAACTGTATATTGTACATTTTGGTAAAGTATGCTTCTCAATGTTCTTTGTATGCCTTTGCGAGCTTTTACGATCCTGTCACTTTCACGTTGTACCCCACACATGTCACTTCACTATTTCTGGTTCTTGAGAGCCCTCAGCTCCACCGCCCATAGCCACTCTTTTCTAATGCACTTCTGTTTCGCATTTGCACAAAGGCGACAGAAAACTATGGAAAACCTGTGCGGATGGAGGTGGCTTATCCCACCGAGTTCCGGTTACGATACCATCAACAGCTCACAAGGAACATCACTTAAGTGTCCGCCTTCAATTTTGTTGAAACTCACATGTGTGATAAAGCATTAAAAACTATTAGACACGATTTTTTATCGAATGTGAAAAGTTTTTGAGGGGACAAACCACCCATCAAAGAAATGGGTGTTACCCCTTAATTTAATTTTTTTTCCATACGGCTATCGTGGATTTTGCCTCCCTTTACATTAGAATAATTTTGGTTTTTCTTTCATTCAGATCGGTGGACTGCTTGTGGGTGAAACTGCATTATGACTCCTCGCGCCTTTCTTTGAGGGGTGATTTCCTCCATTAAAGTGGTTTTTCCGACGATAAAAAAAATACGTTTCCAACAGTTTTCAATGCTCTATCACATATATGAGTTTCAACAAAATCAAAGACGGCCACTTTAGTGATGTTCCTTGTCAGTGAAACTGCGCCTTCTCAGTAGCCGGTGCGAAAGCCAGTGCTTCCCCGGATACGAATATTGTTTTTTTTTTTAATAGCTACGTGTACATACAGGTTAGGGTGGCTGCATTTGGCTTAAATATGAATTGTCAAAGTCCCCTTGTAAAAACACAATCAAGATATAGAAAACAAAATGTGGGCAAAGTTTTGAGGCGGTCAGAAAATTTCGAATGGTGCCTGTGACGATTTGAATTTTCAATACGAGATACACGAGTTTTGCCAAATGACTACTAAATTATTTCACACTCAATTATTAGGCACACATATTGTGCATATTATGAGGTATATGACCAAATTTTTACAGATTTTTCCAGCAATAATTGTCATTATTACTAGCCTTGCAATGGCAACCTCGTTATCATTTTCTGAGTATCTTTCGTCAAATACTATTTATTGATGTTCTAATGCAATTGTCGACTTGACTATAGACTGCATGCATAACGAAAAAGTTCGACTTGTGGAAAAAGCTTTTATACAATCGTTTTGATTTATGTTAAGGCATGGATCACAGCTCCATTCGCAAATGCTGCTCCCGAACATGATTTGATTTTGTTTAACACAAATGTATGATTATCGGAAAATAAATGCCCTTGTAAGCAAAGTTGCCCTCAAAAAAATATCAAATCATCTTCGCTATTTGAACACTGAAACTGCTGCGATGGCATTTTTTGACGAACACATTCCCGCTGATATTGAAAGAAAAATGGCAAAAAAAATTACGAACGAGCTGCATGAATATGAAAATCAAACCGAAATTTCTAAAGGATATGAAATTTCTCGATCAGACGTTGCTTATTTGATGGGTGAAAACATTATTTTTTTTCATAAGCCCCCAATCGTTAACGGTTTTTCGAACATTCCAGATCGATTGTAGCTTGATATATAACGCCGTGTCCGAGTGAAATTTGGCTAAAAATTATCAGGTGAGTTCGCAAATTGTCAAAAAATTAAGGGTCGTTAATGACGTCGCGCAAAGCGGAATTAAGCTCATTACTGAAATGCGGCGCGGAACAGAAACAGTTAATTGTTCGAGTTGTCCGTGAATACCGGAAAATGTATCCAAATGTATACAAAAGGACTCCAAGCCTCTACCGAATGTAAACAGATGCACTCCAAGCCTCCAAATGTAAACAAAAGGACTCCAAGCCTCCATTGCTCAACTAATAAAAATTTTCTTTGGCATTTTTTTGCATTAGTTTTAATTTGCAAATTATGTTTATTCGATAATCATAGTATTCATTGTGATAATTTATTTCAGTGCAACGAATTTATGGCTCGGGTTTGATTCAAAGTTGAAATTTGATTTCAAGGAGTTTTTATACTTCCGATAGAAATAAAACTTTTCCATTATGTTAAAGTTTTGTCAGGCCAAACGTTTCATTAAATAGTATTTGATCAATAAAACTCAAAAAAATGAAAACAAGATTGTCATTGCAAAGCTAGTAATAATAACAATTATTACTGCAATAATCTTTAAAATACCTATAAATGTGCACAATCTTTGTGCCATGTTGTAGATTTTTCCCACCAATATCCTAAACATGAGAAATAATTAAGTAGTAACTTGGCAAAACCCATGTATTTTTGTATTGAAATTTCAAACCCTCACAGGCATGATTAAAAAAATGCCGAGCGCCTTAAACCTTTGCATATAATTTCTTTTATATATCTTGATTTTTTTTTACAAGCGGCCTTTGAAACTTCAAAATTGACCCAAATTGCAGTCACCCTAATACAGGTGCTGTGTGCACCGGCGATTTTACCCCTTGTGGTTGCGGCTTTTGGAGCCGACTTTCCTCCTGTAATTAGCAGGGCTCCGGTACTCAATCATCCAACCAGAATCGATCGGAAACCACTCCGAATCCGTTTACGCTCGATCGACGAATCTACCCCTTTACGTTTCCTACTTCTCCTCCTCGTCATCATTCTCAAAGCCTAGCTTCTTTACCGGATGGGTTCGCGAATCAATCGAATGTCTCCTCATTTCCGAGCCGCATTCGATTGATTGTTCTCTCATTCACCACTCTTTCTCATTGTACTCCCGACGCGAAAATATTTTGCGGGCTATATGGACTCGTGTTTCATTAATACAACATATTTTATTTGTATCTCGAAAAAGCGCAAGAACACTGATTTCTGAGAAGCTTCAATATAAAGAGAAACTAAACCAGCAGTAGTGAACGGGCGGTCCGTTTGCGGCTGCACCGATCTCCCGTTTCAAGCAGCGTTATTCGGGGCCTATCCTTGCGAGAGTGAACGCCTAACCGAGCACTGGCCCTTGTGTGCCAACCAGCGAGCAAGAGACAGTTTTACTTTTATTTTCTGCGCTTCCGATCGTAACGCAACCGACCGAACCTATGCAAAATATAGCTGCCGATACCGACACAGGTTTTCCACAGTTTCTTTATGCCCGTATCCACATACGATGCAGTCGACCATTAGGAAATGGCGGCCATGGGCAACACTCTGAATGACGTTGACATCGTTGCATCGTTGTAATGCATCGCTTTTTGTTCATTTTTTAGTTCTTCATTTTTTTCACTATCCGAAGCCTTTTTTGTGCAAATTGAGGTCGTAAATCTCTAATCAGAAAACACTAGAGTCATTTTCACAGCCTAAATCGACTAACAAAAATTTGATCAACTCAAAATGCAAACTCCAACATCGTACACTCAGGGGGTGGTCCGTAAGGATTTCGCAATAGTCGAGTGTGCCCTAAAATTGAAAGGAAAATCGAAAAATGTAAAGTTTGTATAAGCGTGCAAGGGTGGCTACTCGTGTAGAAATTTTAGTCGGGCAAAAGATCTGCCCCTGATCTGCCTTCCCTAGATAATATCAGGCTCTGGTCGGGCCTTCCACCCTGGGATAGGTTCGCAATGTAACGGGTCTAAGGCTAGGTCCCGATCCGCCGTTCCCTTTCTGGGGAACTGACCATGAACGGGCCGGAGAACAAGCGGTAAATGACCAGGAAAGTTGTAGGGAATAGATCGAGAAATGACCAGGAACAACCGAGGAAATTAAAAAGGACGTTTCAGCGTTTTTGGCATCCTTGAGGAGGTAAAATCGGGAGTGTATTCAATTTAGTATTTCGACAAAGTATTGTTTGTTGGTTATCTACTTGGTAGGGTAGTATATGAATGCATACATATGCTTGCTCGCATTTCCTGATCGGCAAAGGGACAGAAAAACGTACACAGATCAGTATCCGAGCGAAAACGGCCTAGAATGCAAAGGATCATTTCGCAAGTATCGCAAAATCGTAAGTGTAAGTACACGCTGTAAACATAGCACTTCTGTACGTGGTACAACTCACGAGACGAACTTTTATCGTCGCACGATGGTACCTTGCTTACGCGGAGCGCTTCGCTTGTAGTCACCTGGCGGATTGTTGGCGAAATACATTCAGGTAATGTCTTCCCGGCCAGAACATTGATATTTCCCAACATGGCGACAACGCGTTCAAAAATCACGAATTACCTGCTCTACATTTTTGCCCCATAAAATATTTTGGCTATTCTTTATACTCAAATCATTAGTTATCGTAATCCCGATATTTATTATAAGCATTGTTATCCTCGTCGATTATCATTGATGAAATGAATGTTTTAATGATGAATAGAATTACAACAGATGTATTAGTTTCATCCCAATCAATTATAAATATCTTTGATGAGGTGAAAAGCAAAGTAGCTTTTCTTTAGTTCTTAAAGACATTCTCCACTTTTTAGAACATGTCAATCGTCTGGCCGGGTAGACATTACGTGAAAATGTGCTTGCTCGCAATGTATCCCAGCCAGAAGATTGTAATTTCCAAACATAGAGAGTAAGGCGCAAAAAAACGATTTTGCGATCTTCCCAGTTTGTTTCATGGGAGGGCCCGGTCAAGTAAATCAGACAAAGCAAGTCTGGTCAGGGCCAGACAAAAAGTAGGGAATTCCCGGTCACATTTCTGCACGGGTACTTCTTAATCTACCTCCGGATGTAGATTAGGGATAATAGACATTTTCACGCGAGATATTGTATGCGAGTAATCGTAGTAACGAAATAAATCAGTACGCATCAAGCATTGATTGGTTGTAGTAAGATTTTGATATTGAAAATAAACACAAAAAATTGACTTGTCCGAGTCGGATCCTGTACAATCATCCGGCTAAGATGTTAAATTCTGTTTTAATTATATAAATGTAATGTAAAGTTGCAATATGTATTGGCATAAAATAGATAATATACCAACCGATTATATTGCGAACGCGAGAAGCATGATTTCGAAGACTGCGAGCAGCTAAAATTAAACAGTATATCAACATACTAGTACGTTTATTATCGCATGTACATTAAATGAATACCAAAAGAAATAATCGATTATTGAATAGATTCCCTTCTGAAATGAGAGCAACAATCAGTTCATCTTTTATAAAACGACAAGAGGGGTGGGAATGTCTCTGACGCGTATCATATTTCTTTCTCGTAAATGCTTGCGGAATCGATGGATATCAACGGATAATTTATCACCGGCGCTATCATCCACGAGAGCTGAACCTGCGCTTATTCTAGGACGCGTCCTTTCCTTGTCACACTGAAACATTTCACGGCTTTCTCTTCCCCATACTTTATATAGCTAGATATTCGATTTTCTCCCCCGCCCCTCCCGCCGCGCTTGCTTCCGCGCGAGTCATACCAATTTTTCGTAATGGAGCTATAAAAAAGCACTCGGGTTGGACTTTTATTTCGATTTTTCGTATAAATCCGCTGGTTGCACCGCGCGTTTTTCTTGTCCCAACTACTTTTTGCCGCGTTTTCATGCTGCCACACGCGCAGACCTTGCGATCGAGCCGGCGCATTTTATGTTGCCCTCGTAAATTAAAAAAAAGATGATACAGCATGGGGCGACAGATCGCCGCGACATTACGACGCTTTACTGCATCGAACGAGATGATTCAAAGAAGGAAAAAATGAGAGAGACGGAGAAACAGATGAGAGTGAGCGAGAGAAGTAAAAGAGAAAGAGATACATACGCTCCCTCACACCGGATTCATTGTTCTCCACGTCTCCGCATCATTTCCACAGCCCAAGAGATAAGCTCAAGGAGTTCAAAGTTCGCGCCTGCGATTGACGCTTGACAACGTATATACAGAGTGTCCTAGAACTGAATGCGTTCCCTGAAATGGGGAGTTAGGGGTGAAATTCTGAGGCGATTGATATGAGCATGTGTGGGTCTCGGATCAACGCTTGAATTATTATTCATTTTTAAAGGCGGGCCAATCAGGTGCGCCCGATGAGCCCCAGCGTACGTCGGTGAGCTATACGCGCGTGTAGTGGTGCCTGGCTGAAGCGCCGCACCTACAGACAACTCCACGCCGGCTTATCGAGCGCACCTGATTGGCCCGCCATTAAAACTTAATAATAATTCAGGGGCTGATCTCAGACCCACACATGCTTATATCAATCGACTCAGAATTTCACCCCTAACCCCCCATCTCAGGGAACGCATTCAGATCTGAGACACCCTGTATATGTACACTAGGGTGGCACAAGTTTGAGCTCTATGTTTTCCCTTTTCCTCACCATCCGATTATCTTCTTTAAAGAAACAAAAAATTGTAGTGAAATCTACGAGCGGTCAAAAAATATTGAGAGATCACTCAAGCCTCCCAAAAATTCAAGTTTTTATTTAAAATCGATTTTTTTTCGTAGACTTCTCACTTATGAATTTTACGCTTTATAATATCAAAATTAACCCCGCGAAAGGTCTAGCCGGTCAATGAATATTTAGTGGTCACACAAGAGCTTCGAAATTTACAATTTTCGCCAATTTTTTTAACTCTTCTCACTCATAAATTTGACGTTTTGTATAGTTTTCAAAACAATTAATCGTTTTTCTTTAGAAACAGATTTTTCAAATTTACCTCACACCACTAACCCAAGCATTTTAATCTTTGTTCTCATAAAATAATGATTTAAAGCTCTTGTCCGTAAACAACATTATCCGTTTTATCGGGTTAGAAGTGTGAGGTAAATTTAAATATCCGTTTCTAAAGAAAAAAAAATGATTAATTGTTTTGAAAATTTTACAGTGTTAAATTTATGAGTGAAAAGGGGAAAAAATCTGCGACACTTGGAAATTTCGAAGCACTCGAGCGACAATTACATATTCATTGGCCGGCTAGAGCTTTCGCGAGCTTATTTTTAAAATTATAAAGCGTAAAATTCATGGGTGAGAAATGAACGAAAAAAATCGATTTTTTAAATGAAAATTTGAATTTTTGGGAGGCTCGAGCGACCTCTAAATATTTTTTGAGCGCTCGCAGCTTTTGGGACAATTTTTTGTCTTAAAAGTAGACCCAATTGAGTAGTGAGAGAAAGGAAAAAAATAGGTCTCAAATTTGTGCCACCCTAATGTACACGCACACTTGTTTTGCTCCAAAGAAATACTGGATGACAATTTTGTCAAATCTTTAATACGGTTTACCTACATCGAAAAAAAACCCACAGAAAGCCTACATTTTTGTTTCGTAACTTCCAACTTATACCCTTGCGGGTTTTGACGTAATTAGCCTCCCCAATTCCCAAAACTCCTCCGCATCACTTTCTGCCCACACTTCGCTAGTCTAACCTAACTTCCATTGCGTCCACAGCCGTCTTACGCTACACTATACGGCATTTGCCGAGGGTACGAGAAAACTGGGGAAAACCCGTACCGGTATAGTGGCGTCCATATTCTTCTGATTATCTGGTGCTCAGACTTTAACTCAAGTATATACACGAAGGTATAAGAAGTATTCCTTCCGGAAGAAATATACCTTCCGGTCACTGGTTGATGCGTCAGTCGGTCACCGCTCCGAGTATCGGCCATGCATAACATTGCTTAACTCGCAGTATCCCCGGAACCGAGCCCCGACCGCCCATCCACAAATGTCGGTTTACATAAATCCTACAGATTATCGAACGAGTAATTATTGTATTGTACGTTTGCACATTTTTTACCTTAAGATTTTTAATGAAATAGGATATACTACGGTTTCTCCAGGGGCCAGACAATAATTTCGCTAGGTTTCGACTTAGAAAAATCTCATTTACGGGTTCAAATAACCAGGTTTACATTACGAGCCAATAATCGACTTGATAATGAAATTAATGTCCCTTATTCGGTACACGTTGTTAATATCAACGATTTAGGCTGAGTATCACAATCTGTGGAAATAGCAAGTCAAACTATAGCCTTTTTCATGCTATTTTCATTACCAAGTGTTGCTCATTCTTTGAGGTACTTTCCAACTTACACCAACCCGGGGCTAAAGGTAGCAAGTGGCAAACTCTTTCGCAACATATTTTGTGAACTCGCGTAAACATTGCGAATGTTAATCTTTTAGCATATTGCGATTGTTTTCTTACAGTACGCTAATAACTGGCAAATGAACTCGCGGAGCCGAGAATGTTTCCGTGGCGATTGATTGTTTAACGATTTTAGTCATCTGGAGGTTTTTTGGTGTTGCGACCTTCATTAAAGTCGGATAAGATGTATATTTGGTATGAAATTGCGAATAAAAAACGGTCGAAAAATGCAATTCAAGATTTTTTAGTCGCTTTAGCGGGTCGACTAATTTCGAAGACTACTTTCCCAGTTTGTATCGCACAGAATCGAATCCGTATATAAAATTTGGAGATAAATTAATTACCGGCGAAGTTTAATCGTCTTCAGTGAACTTTCGTATCGCAAAATCGGAAACTTGCGCGAAATTCGCTGCGAACTGCAATTCCAGATGTTTCTTATCGTCAGAGAATTGCGGCTTGTATACAGCACACATGCACACACACACACACACACATACACACAGAATGTCCTGTTAGTATTACATACTCCAAATAAATCGCCAAAACGAAGTTGGAGAAAAAACAACCTTTCCTACAAAAGGTTCACTGTTTCGAGATGGATAAACGGTGCCCATATAAGCATTTTTTGGCCGACGCATTTACGAGATGCGGGATCCCATAAATGCGACGATGATTTTTTTTAATTTTCTTCCTCTGATGTCCACTCTCGAATCCATAAATCTTTTGTAGGAAACCTTTCCAGATCTCACTTCATTTTCTGGATTTATTTAAGGTGTGAATTTGAAATGGGACACCCTGTATGGGACGAGCTGTATGAGGTGAGGAGCAACGTGTAATTTCCCGTCAAGTTTCTCCGGGCGTTGTGTAGAGCCGAGGTACTTTGCTTCGCGACCATCATGGCTTGTCTCACACGATAAGGCATGCAACTTTGTATCTATTTCGTTTCTCGTTTTATTGCCCCCTCCCCCTCCTCCCCCCGGGAGATATTCAACTCGAAATTGTGTTCAAGTGTGGAGTTGGGGAGTGTGCATTCGCTATGAGTTATATGGCGTCTTACTTGCGTCGTAAGGAACCATGCATGGTTGCTTCATACAACATGTTTTGAATTAGATGCCAATACTTGGTGACAATCATTTTTTATTACATTTATATTTTATTATATTTTCGATTTTGTCCCATCCTGCTCAAACCGATGGAACAGATATTGATATAAAAGTTGTTACACTTAATAAATACACTTACGAAATACATTAAATTTTTTAAAATGTTTTTATGTAACCCAAACAACGTTTTTCGACGGCGTGTTGATAAAATCTTCGAAACTACTTAACCGATCCTCATGAAATTTTAACCACATATTCTTTACAACCATAGCTATAATGCATATCAAGGATTTTTGTAAATTTTGAAATTTACTTTTTTTGTTGCCAAAAACGGTAAAAAAGAACCCGTTTTTTTTTTTTTTTTTTTTTTTTTCAAAAAATATCCGCCATTTTGTTAGTTTTGCATATATAAAAAATCGTATGATATGCGCTATAGCCATTAACGTACTGAATCTAAAACCGTTTGATTTTTTTGTTTCGGAGGATCCATCTGCGAGATTTCATCAACAGCGCAGACCTACAATTTTTTAGGACATTTTTAAACTACCATTTTGGTCTATAAATAGTGACTTAAATAAATAATTTTTGAAAAAATGTATTTCGAAAGTGTATTTATTAAGTGCAACAACTTTTATATCAATATCTATAATATATACCTGTCAAAAAAAATCATGAAAATAGCCTTTTTTAGCGTCTAAAGTGAGAAGACCCCTTAATTGATTCAGTGGTTGGAATAGATTGCATTTATCGTTACGTTGCGACGAAGCTCGAAAGTTTGTTTCCCGCTAAACGGCGATGGGTAGAATCTCACAAATCAATACGACATAACGTGCGAACGACCTGTATGCGCGTGTTGGGCGTCCGTACTGCTGAATATGTAGTCCAAAGTGCCGGAGAGGTCACAACGAAACAAGGGCATTGTTGTTTGAACGTGTGTTACAACCTCAGTTGAAAAGGCTCAATTTAAAAGTCATGTATTATTTTTTCGGTTCTAAAAATAAATCCCCAACACTGGTATCACTTCGCGGTGACTCATGATCCAAGTATACGCGCAGTCCTAGCTGCCATTCGTCACTGTGTAATTTAAGTTTTCAAGTTTCTGTGCGACAGTTCCTTCATCATTGAAACATTTAAAATGTTCCACAAAAGTCTTCAAATAATCCCAAATTGAAAAGTCCCGAATAATGTACACAAATCTTAGTTTTAAAAAACGACATTTCCCGGACACATTTGTGAAGCGACCTTAGAACATTTTTCTTTGCTCATATTCTCTGCCTGTTGCACGTGTCTCTTTCTCTCTGTCCGTCGCATCTCTCTCTCCCTCTTTCTCTAGCGTTCTCTATTTTTTCCAGATAATAAAAATGTCATACGAACTTCAAGAAGCCTGCATCGCACATCCTCTGCCATTATTTTTTTTCATCGTTCACCCTCATTCCTTCCCTCGTTCTTTTCTGATAAAAATGAGACTGCCACGGTCGCGCTATATCCCTTGGCGCGGTAATTGAAACGAGAGAGACGAAGCATACTTTGTTCGGAGGGCACCACGAAGCGTGCATTTGGGACTCGCGCAGCAATTTTTCAATGTTTCCGACTGCGTGTTTGAACACGGGACAATCCCCAACGGTGGAAATTATTCATGCTGAGTCTCTCTTATAAAGGGCTTGTGACGCGCAAAAGATTTCTTTTATTGTCCAATTACACCCAAGTCGGGAGATTCAAATGTTTTGAATCTTTTGTTTCTCCATCCTTGTGCCTTGACAACTAATGACAACTATGACAACATAATGACAACTATGATGAGTTAGTAGCGAAATTTACCACTGATAACAAAAACAACTGAGATGATACTAACAATCATTATTATGCACTTTATACAATAATAGTAATAATAATTAGATAAGGTCGAAGTTTTCTAGTTGTTGGTGATATTATTAGTAACTTCATGTAAGAATATAAACAAAATTAAGATCATAGCCAAATTTGCATATTAATTTTACGTTCATTATTGCAGTGGTTTTTGTTGACGTAGTTATTAATCTTATAATAATGAATGAGTACTAGAGCTTGCCGAAATTTTGTCAATAAATTTCCTCTACCACTAAAAATGCTAAAATATAGTGACACGCATAACATTACATGGAAAATGCAACGACGTCGTGACGTCAAACTATATTATTTCATGGTCAAGCGAAGCGGGACGCGTTAGGTTACTGACAACAAAAATTTAATTCGCTCCAATGGACCGTGCATATCTCTAATGCTCACACATTGACACACTTAACATGCCCGGGGCGGAGGACTTGTATGAAAACGTAACACACCTATTATTCGCTGCTGAACCAAAGTTCTGTCCTATTACGTAACCCACATTTCGCACGCTCGTACCGGTAAACGTTATCAATATTACTTTCCCAATTATTCGATTTCTCAAATATGTTCGTGTTATTTCTAGTAGAAGCATTTTTTTGCCTATAATTGAAAAGTTCAGAATAACGTGGTATGCGGGTTTAGAAAATTATAGAGAAAAAGGAAAATTTCAGGGTTCTTATTTCAGGTGATAAATTAACGCATAGTGTCTTTGATCATACTTTTAAGTGTTCATCTCGGATTTGTACAGAGTTCTCTGTATAGACGGGAGCAGAACAGTAAGCTCTTATCCACCGTTGTACAAGGATATCGATTCCATTCGTCTCGTGGATAAATGTGTGTGCGTTTGACACATTGCCCACGGGAATAGCCCGCGAGCGCTATGTGAAATGATATTACTCGCGTTCTATTCGTATACAGTATACATATATGGATGTACACACGTACATGTACAGTGAGCAACAAAAATATTCAGACCACACAGTATATTTGAATCTGCTGACTTTGTCCTTAATTCGTTATGAACGAAAAACCATAAATAAAGTTGCATTTTATGAGTTATTTATTATACTTAATGAGAACATAAAATGAATTGCTCTTTTTTATCATCTTTATATTTTCGTAAGTATTGGATCATAGAATGGTCGATTTTCGGTAATTATTTACTTTAGTCACGTGTCCGAAAAATGAGGGTAAATTTTTTCGGACGATTACTATATATCGTAGAAAATGTTTACCATGAAACTAGGACCCGGGTCACACGAACGTTTACACACTATGTATTTTATGAGTTTGGAACACGGTTCTCTACATTTAGCATCAATAGTAGACCTATCTCTGACGAAAAGGGAAAAATCCTATCGCAAGATTAGTGCGCTAATGAAATTAAGTAAAAGTACTGTTGAGGACATAGTGAAGAGGTTCAATAAAGCTAGGGTCCCAAGGCCCGTGTTCTGACAGGCCAGGGCGCGCCGGGACACGCTGACAGGCCGTGGGAACGGTCAAGCCCGTTGTGGCCTGTGGTGCCCTGCCGTCGCCCGTCCGATTCATCGGGGGGAGTCGGTAAGTTCAAAGGCGCGGCGCGAGGGGCCTGTCGTGGCCTGCACGGGCGCATCGGTTTTCGTTCATTTCGTCTGCGGCCGTACGATAGACTGGGCGAACGAACTAACATTCGAGTTTTCAAATCTGATAATAAATTCAGAAATGAATGAATTCTTGAAAATGAATTCGAAAATGAACAAGCGCTTTGGAATAGCTTGTCGCGCCAACATAAAAATAATAACCATGTCCACGATGCGTGGTTACGGATCAAAAGTAATTTGAAAGGTGGAACAATACCCATCACGGAATTAAAAAATAAAAAAGCGGACTTGGCGTCGACATGCAGAAAATTAAAAGGAAAAATCAAGAATTCTATGAAAACGTGTAGTGGCACCGATGATATTTATTAACCGGAATGTTCATTCTACAACATTATAGCAACATTTTTGGATGTCGTATATAAACGAGCAACTACTAAAACCACGGCGGCTGCACGCGCAGCCATGCGCTCTGTATCACTTGGCGTGTTGGAATGGCGAAAACAACAGGCCGATTCGGGCCGACACACGCCGTGGAAATTACTCGGCGCGGGGCGCGGGGCGCGATTGTTCGCTCAGGCCTCGACAGGTGTGCCAAGATCTGGCGCGGCCTGTGATATGACGGGCCGTAGGCCGTAGGACCCCACCTCAAGGAAGATCGCTGAATCTATACCACAAACTAGCCGGACGGGAATAATAAATAAATATAGGAGAACGCAGACAGAATGTGCGAAAAATCAAACAAAATCCAAGATTAAGTGCTCCTAAATGAGCGATTAAAGGTTATCAAAAACCGGAAAAAAGCGTACACCCCTAAACAACCCGGCGCACGTAAACAGAAAATGGTTTCAATGCCCGAGTAGCTAGAAAAAAGGAATTCATAAAGGAGCTGAATCGACGGAAACGAGTACAATTCCCTAAGGAATTTAGTAGCAAGGGCGAAACAAGGTGGGACAATGTTATCTATCATGACGACAACAAATGTCATGGTTTTGCGGTCCGATGGGCGACCTACGGTGTGGCGGAAACGTAATGTAGAGTTGTGTCACACTAGTCATACCACTGATCATACTTGAGACTTGTACATTTTTGACATATGCAGAAAAAATAATTTGTAATAACTAAAATTTCCCGTGTGTAAACTGTTTAATGAATGTTCACATTTAATTAGAAAAATGAACAAATAGTTATTCCAACGATTCGCGCAGTATTTCTAGGTTTGATATTTGGCAACATTGGTTCTATCTCCGTCTCTTTTTACTCAACCAGGCGAGTTTAACCTCCATGTTTTCCAACGTAGATCTGCCAAAGCAATGTCAGGTGCGGGAAATATAAAGTCTTGTATTTGGGCCACAACTGGCAAAAAACGTGGAAAATTTGTGTCGGCGAAATATGTCGGTTAAAAATGAAATATGTATGGAAATTCGAATGAGTGAGATTAGGTTAGGTCCCTTTATCGTAACAAGTAGTAATACATCCAATACCGGTAGTTCAATTAAACTTGATATCACATAAAACATTAGGTTAATAAGCGTAATTTTGTCAGAGAGCATTGGTTTACTACAAGTGTTAAGTATGTAAATCTGATTATTTTTAAGAATCTGACGGATTCCCACTAGGGTAGGATTACCTTAAGCACGACGGCAGGAGTGTGCTGGTCTCGGGTTGTATGTCAACTGCTGGGATGGGAAAATTAGTTTTCATTGAAAGTATCATGAACTAAAACGAGTACCTGGCCTCATTAAAAGAACATGTAATGCCAAGTGCTGTGCAGATGGGCATGGATATAATGTTTTAACTCCATCAAGACTGATCCAGAGCATTAAGCTTGAAGTGTACAAGAATACTTGCTGTAGATTTGTCCAATAGTCTTGCATCCTCCACCTCAATCTCCCGCCTTCAACCCTATGAAAAATCTGTGGGATAAATTAAATAAAAAAATAAGATCGATAACAATACGCACAAAAGAAGAATTGAAAACTAGGCTACAGGAAGAATAGCTACACATAAGTGCTGAATATTTTTAAAAATAATTCCAAGCTATGTCGACTATATAGCCATATAGACCAAGAATTCCAACTATATAAATTGAGGTTAGCAAAATATGCAATCGTACCACATAGGTGTACCAAAATTTATGTGTACACCAATCGCATTATGTAACTCATCAGACGTAAGGAGAAAAACAATAATTTTTGAATTATGAGGATAAAAATCTTATAATTGGAATATCCTGCACCGTCCGGATATTTGTGTTACTCACTGTGTATTCGTATACGATAAAAGCACTAATACTTGCTCCTGCATGTACATGTGTGCTTTCGTACGATTCTTTTTTCCGCGTATAAGGAACAATTCGATGGTGGGCCTCGTACAATAAGTATACCGGATCGGGTTATACTATACGGCCTCGTTGTTGACCTATACTCACGCTCTCATAAACGTTCTCGCCGCAAAGCAACGCATTCTTGAGTTGAGTCGCCGCGCGCCCGTTTCGTGCAGATTGGAAACTCCTTCGCCCACCACCCCGGCGCCTTTCTTTCTCGCTTTATTTCCTTTTTTTCGAGGTCGGACCACCGATCTACCGCGACCGAGGTTCTTTTTGCCTCGCCTCTCAATTCATCGGGGAGAACGAAAATAAATTGGAAACGATTCACGAGCGAACGTAGATAGGTATGCTGGCGCGTTTGAATATAGAAGCATAGGGACATCGCATTTGAATGAAATGGTGAATAAAATTTCACCAGCGCTGGCCTGGGCTCCGACGACCGAGCGAGAGGCGTTTTTAGCGTGTTTGTTCGGGTTCGTTTGGGTAACACAAGTAGCACACGGTAACACAGCGGAAACTTGGTGAAATATATGCGCCTGTATGGGTACAAGTTTTCCAATAAACAAACAAAAATTCTTAGGCTTACTTATACTTATACTTACTTATGCTTACTTATACTTAAGCTTATTTATAGAACAAAACACAATATTAGGTTATTTTCAAACTGATGTATTGCATCGAACCAACGAATACTCGGAATAATTAAGTATTTTAGTGTTGCATATCAAAATTCCGTTGCTCACATATGAATGCAAAACTTCGTTATTCCACGTCACTCATTTTTCTTTGTGTGAAGTAACCCAGTGCCTTTGTGCAAATGCGATGCAGCGGTATATATTGGTGGTGGGCAAAACTCCGAAGGGTCTCTCGAAACTAGAAAAAGATAAATGACAAATGTGGAGTACAGGTGGAAGAGACGGGATCACAAAAGCCCGAAAGGGCTTAAGAAAAGGACAAAGGAAATTAAAAAATGGAAAAAATCGACCGCGAGGTAAGCTCGCGAAATGAGAGGTTTCAGTTTCCTCATTTCCAATATGAAATGAAATTGTAGCACCGTATTGTTAGATTCAACGAACGTATTTGGAAGCAGCTTGTCTCTGACGCTCTTCAAAAGCTTTTTGTTTTTGTTTAACTTCTCCGGTAATAAATCCGTGGCGTAATTATTTGTTGCGCTAACCGTTACGAGTATTTCGCCTCTGTCGAGCTTGCCACATTATTGAAGTTTTTAGAAGCCGCGAAACAAGAGGGCTGTTTTTTTTAACGGGAAAAGGCGCGGACGCGGGAGAGTTCGATAGTCGATAAACAGGTAGCAATGGATCGCGCATATCGGGGATCGTGTAGTCACTATTCACTCGTCGTTAAGTGGACGACATTCGTCCCTTGAGAACGGGGTTGCAACTTCCTTCGGAAACAAGGAAGACACACCATCGGGCAATTGAAAGCCGGAGGGGAAAATCAGCGGGAGAAGTGTTGAAAACGAGGGGGAAGGCAAAGTGGCGTTTGAGGATGTGAACGTCTGTGACGAACCATCAAGAGGGGGTTGAAATTCCTCGAGTTGCGTAAACACAGAGGGAGTGGTGTAGAGCAAGAGAGGCGTAGGGAAAGCGACGATTTTCACGAGACGACAGCACCATCTGGCGTCTAAATGTAACGAACCGTACACTAGAGGGTTGTTTTCTTTTCTTAGGAGGGTGGTTATCCGGTTTCGTGAAAAACTAGCCAGAGGGCACTCGATCAATAAAACTTACCCCCTGCAGTCTCGATGCAGAACTCGACTCGTACCAACCGTGGGTCAGGCTGGGAAATTTTTCCGCTTTTACTCCTCATCCCCCCTTCGAACTTCTTAACCTTCGGCCAGTCGCGCGATTCCGCCAGAAAGTTGTGTATACTGAGGGGGAAAAAGCGATCTTCAAAACTGCCTGGAGGAAAGGTAGAAATCAATTTATCGTGATATTGTTTTCCTTCGTGGTATTATTAATCGACGAGACTTTTTCTTGCGTTTCATTTCATAGAGGGTGTTCAGAGCTCTCGAAACGTCACACGAGTGCGAAAATATAGATTGCCGCGGGTCGTTCTTAATCTTTAGCTTTTTCCTGAAACAAGCAACAAGTTGAACGAGGTTGATGCTTGCATCGTGGTTATAAAATGAATTTTTCTCTCAGTTGCTCACATTTTTTCAACAGGCTCGGAAAATCACTCAAAGGTAGAGATTAACAAAATCAAGATCAAGATCATCGTAGTCTTGGTCTTGCACATTCAGTCTTGGTATTTCTGAAGTAGACCAAGACCCTTAGTCTGGGTCTTTGTCTCGGCCTTGGTTGTGGTCTTGGTGTCGCATGCAAGATTCTATCAGTCTTGCTTTTTTCTGACCTTTTATGAACTCATCCACACGTATTTATAAGTTTTTCTAAAAAGCATCGAGGGTAAATATCCTTTAGCTACTGACACCACGCTACTTCTAAATAGTTGCGCGTTGTGTTATTTATTTGTATCTACGTTAATCCATTTTTACCGTACTAATTATTCATGCATATTCAAAGATCATAAGCGTTCCATCTTGTTGCAAGTACCAGTACGTAAGCTATCAGTAGAAAAAAAGAAGGTAGACTCTAAATATCGTAAATATTTTATTGAAACAAAATACTAAATGTCACGAATATTCCATTGAAATTAAATACTACAATCGCGGTCCGTTCAGGATATTTTTGTCGCCCAAGAGTTATAGTAGTACCTACAGGCACGGTACTTAGTTAAATTAGAATTTCACTATGAAAACATTAATCGCTTGACGTTACGCTTTACAGTCTGTAAAATATTGGGATAGGACCAGTTTTTAGTTACACTCATGTTCGGGAGACAAATTTGACAGGTCAACGCTATTTGTACAAAGTTTTTGCATATGGTTCGATTGTTCCTATAATTTCAGCATTCGACGATAAATTTGCAAGGGATTTTCTCTCGCTCGGATTTCACCGGCTTTACCTTTTTCGGGCTGCCGTGGCTAAGTCGTTATGTGAGAAGGACTCCTCACGTACTCATTATGTAATCGTTATGTACGGCAGGGACCAATGTTGTCAAAATCGATAAAAACTGACAAGTATTAGAAAGCTACACGATAGGGAGAGCGGGCACTGTAATTGAAAGTCTGACTGAAAGTCTGCGATACTGTGGTTGAAAGTCTGAGAAATTTAGCAGACTCTTCACAGCAATTAATTTATACAGTGACGAACTCGAAATTGTTTATTTTAACATCATATCAAATGCACGAAACCGGGGCCATCGTTTATGGAAAAAAATAGAATCATTGTATTATAATAATTCGACCCGGCTGCTGGCTTTTGGCAAAATTGCGAAAATCTCGCAACTTTGTCATGTTCTTACCAGAGTATAATTTTCATCTCATCGTTGTAACTCGAGTCTTGGTCTTGGTCTTGGTCTTGTTCTCGCACAAATAGACAGACCAAGACCATGACCGATGATGCTCATCACTGCTCAAACATGTTTTAGAATTCCTATAAGAAATTGTTTGTAAACTTGGAATCGTTGGAATGCAACGAGAATTCGGTATTTTTATTATTACTTCAAAGTCGTGTTTCCACATTTTGATTGTAACTTCAATCGGGGTAAAATCTTCAACACCATCGAGTGAATGATTCAAACGATGGTAACTTACATTTTTTTAACAATCTTACGAAGAATTATCGTTCCCTGATAATTGCTTACAATTTTAGGAAATTCATTCAAATATTTGTCCCTGAAAAATTAAGTTGTATTCGACAAATTATATAGAGAATGCGATGGCATATATATTGAATAAAATTAATTATTTCAATCCTGTCATTGAATAACAATTACGGAGTATAACGGATAAAATTACAAAGTAGTCTACATATCTATCAGGAAATTAAAAAGGATAAATCATTTTCTCAAAATCAAATCCATATTTCAGAAATATGACTATGAACCAATTTTCTGTGAAGTTGTGCAAGTACTTCACTAGCGATATCGACTTCCCTCCCATAAAAAGTATGAGGTACCTTCTATTTCCATATCAACGAACCAACAGTACTCAAGGATCAATTGCAATAATGTTTTCTTCCGGTATTTTCATAGGAAATTAGTACTAAATACCCAAAAACATTTCTGAATAGTCAAAATGATTTATAGCAATTTTTTTCGAATCGTTCTCCGTCACAATGGAGTAGGTACACTAAAATTGTGCTATTCAAACTCAATCATAGAAACAATATACACCAAGACCTCGATTTAGAGTACTTCGATTTACGCTCAATGCTCAAAACTATCGAAAAGTGACGTTTAGAAAAAATGTATGTGTGGCTGTGAAGTTTTTGCACACGTAAAAACTGTTTCTGAGATGCCTGGCTAAATCCTGACTTCCCCAAAGTGTATTATAGAAAGTATGATCTAAATGAATTTCGTGAAAATAGTCAAGCCCTCGGGTTTAAGAGAGTTTTAATTATCAGCAAAATGTATTTTTGAGCCGTTAACTATCACAATGTTTGAGGTAGATGGTTAAATTTTTGTACGAAGGAAAAGTTTCATGCCAAGTATATTCGGGACAAATTTCACAGGTATCGGTAAAAGCGTTTGAATCTGAAGAGGGTTTAAATTGGCAAACAATATTTCCACGATGTAAATTTTTCAAAAGCCGAGTTATTTACAAAAAATGTGCACATAGATAAAGTATTATAAAAAAAAATGTAGTGCTTTGATTTACCGAAAATCGGCGAAAATGTTTGGATATTAATTGCGTTTTATTTTGATGTTTCAAGTAATGAAGATTGAAAATAAAGAATAATTGTGAAATAATTTCACACTAAACATTTTTTGTTAAATGCCATTGTACAAAATAAAATCGTGCAGGCTGAACATTTACATATTGTGCCCAAACATTCATTTTACTATCAAGTTTGACAATGAGCAAAACTTAAAAAAAATTAACGAAATCGGAAGCCAACATTGACAGACAGGCAGATTTTCAATCTGATGTACTGACGGTAAAAAGGTCGGACTTACTCATAGGGGTAGCTTTACAGGAAAAACACGCTCAGTGGCATGTTGAGCTTTGGAATCGAAATAATTACTATTGCTATTACCACAATCGGCAATTATTTTGAAAGACGTTTATAGTAACACTTATTCTGATAATCAGTGCAATCGAGTATGTAGTTAATCAAGCTTTTATTTTTTCAAAGTGTAAAAACTATATTTGCGTAGGTGTCGCCCAGAATACACGTTTGGGCTGTCGACGTTCTATATATACGTGGCGACTATATGATCATCATTCGTTTTAATTCCCAAACGCTTTGTAAAAGGGGTAAGCGATCAAGCCATTCACCCGTCACATTTATACAGTATATATACAAATATACGCAGTATAGCAGGTGATTTCACGGTACAGGAGAAGCGAGGGTGTCAATAGTGCCGCTCTAATCCAAGTTCAATGGGATTTGGTGGTCGATAAATTCGTTAAAAAAAACCTCTTTTGTTGTAGTAACTCACACATCAACTTGGATACACAAGGTCGGCTCGTGTGTTTCGCGGTTGCGACTTTTATCCGCTTCATACAAATGGTCTGGAAATATGTTGCAACGCGATAACTCATTTTCTTCGCGAGCTACATATTTTGATTGTCCAAAATAACGTTGTGGCGATAAAAAGGCCGATTTTCCAGCTTAAAGAAAAACTATCGGTCATGGGATACTTTGATATTTATATTTCCCAAGTTTCTTCGTATACCTTTGCGATCTTTTACGATCACATCCCTTTCACATTTACCCCACACTTGCCACCTCACTATTTCCATTCTCGAGACCCCCTGCAGAGTGTGTACCACAGCCACTTTTTCATAATGCACTCCTGTATCGTGTTTTCTTACGAGGGTACATAAAAACCCCCGCCGACACAAGCGACGATATTTTTACCCAGCTTCAATAGGGACGTTTCCAGTAACCAAGTATTTAAAAATATTGCTTTGAGGTGATAGCTTATAATTAAAGTAATACTCGAAGTGCCTATTTTATTTTATTTTTGTGAAAATTGTAGATAAATGTAGATAAATAAATTGTAAAAAAAACCTAAAAGTCACGTGACAAAGAACACCAATCGGATAAAGTTCCGAAAAGCCCATACCGCTTTTTTCCTTGAAATTTTGTATACTTATATATTTTGACTCGCTGAACACGAAAATAACAACCAAAATTTGCGCAAATTTGATTTTCAAGATAAAAAGCTGGAAAAAACGGATTTTTGTAGTTTTTTTTATTTAATTTTAACAAATGTTGATCGTAGAGGAAAATGTCTTCTACGAAAGTTGTAACCCATCAAAAGACTGATCATTTATGTTCTATACAAATTTTGTCTTAAATCATTATTTTCCAAGAAAAAGGGATAATGCTCCAATAAGTATATTTTGCTAAACTCCATTAATTTCGATATTATCTACTTACATACTTTACTGGATATGGACCCAAATAAACCCAAATAAAACGAACACAAACAGCAATCAAAACAAACCCAAACAAACTCGGGTATGTTGAATTGTGAGGTGTGTAGTTCACTGGGGTGGGCGCAGGGCACCTCGGATGGGTGTGTGGAATCGTGGGGTGTGTAGAACACTGGGCTGGGCGGAGGGCACCTCAGATGGGTACGTGGAATCGCGGGGTGCGTAGAACACTGGGTCGGGTTTGTTGGGCACCTTGGATGGGTGTGTGGAATCGCGGGGTGCATAGAACACTGGGGTGGGCGGAGGGCACCGCGGATGGGTACGTGGAATCGCGGGGTGCGTAGAACACTGGGGTGGGTTTCTTGGGCACCTTGGATGGGTGCGTGGAATCGTGGGGTTCGTAGAACACTGGGGTGGGCGGAGGGCACCTCAGATGGGTACGTGAAATCGCGGGGTGCGTAGAACACTGGGGTGGGTTTGTTGGGCACCTTGGATAACATCGAAACTAATAGAGTTTAGCAAAATATACTTATTGGAGTATTATCCCATTTTCTTGGAAAATAATAATTTAAGACAAAATTCGTATCGAACATAAATTATCAGTCTTTTGATGGGCTTCAACTTTCGTAAAAGACATTTTCCTCTACGATCAACATTTGTTAAAATAAAACTAAAAAACTCAAAAAATCCGTTTTTTTTTCAGTTTTTATCTTGAAAATCAAAGTTGCGCCAATTTTAATTATCATATTCGTATTCAGCGAGTCAAAATACATCAGTATACAAAATTTCAAAGAAAAAAGCGGTATGGGCTTTTCGGAACTATACCCCACCAATCAGAGCGCATGACGTCACACTTTGCAAGACACGAACGAGTCGACGCTCTAAGCATACTGCTCATACTAAGCTGTGACTGTTTACTTTGTCTTAAAATACACTTTGTGAGATTTCTCGATTGATTTTGAATTTTACTTGAATGGTTATAATGGAGACTGGATTCGTGAAGGCAAATAGTTCCAATTTGCCTAGAATTGACTGCATAATGGCGGCCAATTTATTACGAATAACAGCGACTTCTGCTCGGCAGAATTCAGAAACGTGAAGACTTCCATGCAACTATAGCCTAACGAATTGTCATTTGTGCGACAAATAATCTATATAGCATTAATAATATTACAAACTCTGTAATAATTTGAACAATTTTTTGAGTATATGTTTCATTTTACAATTTGTTTTTGTTGATTCAATTGCAGGTCTTCAAAAGTCGTACGGTGATTAATAGAATTTAGAATTCACCCTTGAACTTATTAATTCTGAAATATTTGTTATTGTGTTGAGAGACCCGTATTTTGCGGAGTATGATGTGACGCGCCGTTAAATGACAGGTCTGGGAGTTTTGGCGCGTATTTTTAAACAGATGAATAAAAACACGATTTTTTAAGAATTACCTGCATGTAGGAATACATGAAATAAACCTTTAGAGGTATATTATGTATATGTCTATGTACATCCCTATTGCGTTCGTCATCGGAAAGCCAGTGACATTGCGTCCCGTTGAGTAGTCTGTACGGAAAACAGTTCGTGGCCAAGGGCTCACGTATCTAAGCAACCCATAAGTATAAGCAGTCACCCATCCGTGTCAAGCAGTGGCGGCCCAAGACACCGCTGTTTGGCACGACCTGACAAAGGAAATCGCTGCACAGCAAACCTTCATCTATTGCTGGTGGAACGTTTTTATTTTTTTCATATTTATACATTCTCATTTGTCTCGTACATCAATGCTGTACACAAATGTTGTGTTTTTTCACATTGAAAAATGATAGAAGAATTTGATGATATTTCACCATTAGCAATGGGGACCTGTTTTTCCGGGGACGGTGCGATCGTTCGCGACGATAAATCGCAAACGGCGATTTATTTTAAATGTCATTCGGTCGCGTGTTTCCAACATATACGGTAAAAAGGTTATCGCGATCGAGGAGGGTGTGTTGATCGCTTTGACGGAAAATTTTTGTTCGACCACCACGCCTGCGGTGATAATGCACACTTGTACCTACCTATTTCATATACAGGCCGGACCATAGAACGAGGAGGTTCTTTATTTCTTTTTTTTCCTTCGTTTATTCACCAGAACCATGTATTTAATCGTACAACGCTCGGCGTCTGCGCCAGACTCACGTGTCTCGTAGGGGTGGCTTTCTATACGTATGTTTCTCGTCAAGGCACTAACGAGGACGCTTGCAGTTTTGTCGAAGAAATCGCGCGCGATGGACGACAGTCGATGCAACGGAACACCCGATTTATCCTACGAGTATTAATTGAACAATACAAACGTGGAAAAGAGATCTTTTCGAGTCTTGACAATATCGTGATAAATAATTGAGTACTTTAATATCAATACGATGTGATGTCAAATCGTTGCTATAAGAAATTCGTGTTGTTGCCGAGTGCTGAAAATTCGTCGTATATTTTTTCATATTCCCTTGTTAATGAGAGAGAGTGAACTTGATCCCCCCTCAATAATCAGCCTTCAAACTTTCGATATCGAGTCCGCGAGTTTTCGTGATAAACTCTGCGCGTTTACGATCGAAAAAGATTAATATAGACAGCATAATCACGCGAAAATCTGGCCGGGTCGCTGCATAAAATGTCCAAACGCTTGCAATAATCCGTATCTCTATAGTGCTGCGCATATCGTTGAGATATTCTGCGAAGTGCATGTACGCTCGAAGTTTTGAAATGCAGCGAGACGAGCCTGTCAATCGTTCGACAGCAAACAACGATTCCTCTCTCGTCTTTCGATGCCACAAATCATACAAAAAGAAAGTAAACTGCAGCGTACAAGAGGATCGTCTGATGGTGGTTCATATGGAAATTAATTAGCGTAACGAGTGAACGCTCTCGAACGATCGAGTCGCTCTGGCTTGCTTCAACCTCCACTCTACATATTCGCATGCTGCTGCTCGTATGGCCAATGAATCGAGTGGACAAAGAGCCTTAAGAAAACGCTAAATTCCATTCGCTCTTGACAAACGTAAAAAAAAAGACAAAACTTTTGGCGTCATGATTGGTCTGTGGTCTTTCAAGCCTCCGAGAAATGGCAAGGTTGAAATTCTTTTGGGTAAGTGATATCGCGTTCCGATAAAAGCAATTTCAAACAATATATATTGTCAACGATTTCAAAATTGCCGCGCACCATTACGCCACTTTTGTCTTTCGTAAGATTAAAAGCTTTTTATAAGAAGACTTTTACGCGCGTTACACGGCTGTATGGGAAAATGAGTTACGTGGGGTGAAGGGCTTTCAATAAATATCGAAGTATCCGAAAGCAGATAAGCGGGGTCGGAATATACATTAACTGATGAACGAGAAATAATTAATCGTTCCCCCGTCACTCGAGCTGAATATTTATCGCGCCCTTTCGAATTTCGGAACTACTCAAATTCCCTGTATGACTTATCCGTTCCGCCAATCCGCAATCTGAAAATCATGAAAATATTGAATAGGAAAATACTCGACAATATTTTGACAGTTGAAGTATTGTCGTGGGGAAGGTTGAATTGCGTCTCGATCGATGCCTATCTCGAGGATCTGTGATTTTCTAGATAAATCGAGCAACATGAATAAATGATTATTCACGCTGTCTGATGCACTAGTACGTCGTTCATAGGGATATCAAAAATGTTCTCTTTTTTTCCACCCTCGATCAATGAACGATTGGCAAATACGTTAGGGAAATTTCCAATATTTTTATAAATGATCGTCTGAAAAATAATACCAATGTATTCACAAAATCATCAACATTTTTATTATCTTTATTATTATCTCTGTTATTATTGTTGTCATTGTAATTTTTTATTCCTATGATGTATCTGGCTATCCATTTTATTATTTTTGTTACTCTCATTATTATTATTTTTAAATTTACTATCATTTTTATTATACAGACACCATTGATAATAATAACAAAGAGAACAACGAATATAAAACGACGATATAATAAGAAACTATAAAGTATACGGCAAGCCAGTTGAAAAAAAATACATTCTGAGAATACATCGTATTTTCTTAATGT
This sequence comes from Ophion ellenae, assembly GCA_963210295.1. Taxonomy (NCBI): domain Eukaryota; kingdom Metazoa; phylum Arthropoda; class Insecta; order Hymenoptera; family Ichneumonidae; genus Ophion; species Ophion ellenae. The sequence goes on from OY723393.1 coordinate 11,487,234, forward strand.
AAGAAAATATGAGAGAATCCCATTCAAGACCGTTATATACTTGGATTTCGTCGAAAAAGCGCACAGACAGGAATATTCGTCGTAGCCTTTGAAAAATACAAGCGAAACTGTTAGCGCTTTTACTACTGCGAGTGGGCTGATGAGTGCTCTCGCACTCGACGACGCGTGTAAGCGTTCCATATCCTACTAGCACCATGCTCGCGGTAAAAGCTCCTAAGTATATTACGCGCAATAGCGCAGTTCTTTAATATACCTAATACCGTGAAAAACGAGACTGACGAGGGACATCGACCCTTGAGGCAAGAGAAAATTACAACAAAAGTAATACAGTACATGGCGCTAATAAAAAAAAACGTATTACGGCGTTAAAGAAATAATAATAAAAATAAACATGTAAGTATTGGAGTTTTCACGCAATTTGTTTTTTTTTATCGAAAAATTTATATTCTCTGCTAATACTGATGGATTCATTTCTTGCGAGCGTGATAATTCATAGTTTGTGTTCCAAATCGATGCATTGAGAGTTATGTGTACATTGGCAACCCTTTTCTACATTTCCGTGAAACGTCGTGTAAGGAGTGACAATACCATGTTCGGCCGAAAACCGATACAGTATTTTCAAGATCATAGACAAATTGATTAACTTGATTGAAAATTCATTGTTGCTTACTCAAAAAATACACTAAAAAGAGTATAAAATATGTCTTTTGATACCAAATAACCGCCGTTCAAGGACATCTTTTTTCCCGAGGCCCGTCGCCGTGCGGAATCTTTGTAACTTTAATGTTCGACCCTCGAGCAAAATACCTAAGCGTTTTTTGAGGTAATCCTATCGCTTCACACTAGTCATACCACTGATCATATTTGAGACTTGTACAATGCATATTTTTAACATATGCAAAAAAAATCATTTGTAATAACTAAAAATTTTCATGTGTAAACTGTTGAATGAATGTTCGCATTTAATAAGAAGAAAAAAATTGTTATTCCAGCGATTCGCGGCATATTTCTAGGTTTGATATTCGGCAACATAGGTTCTATCTCCGTTCCGTTTTACTCAACCAGGCGAGTTTAACCTCCATGCTTTTCAACGTCGATCTGTCAAAACAATGTCGGATGCAGGCAATATAAAGCATTGTATTCGGGCTACGACTGATAAAAAGCGTGGAAAATTTGCGTCGACGAAATATGTCGGTTAAAAATGAAATATATGTGGACATTCGAATGAGTGAGATGAAGTTAGGACTACAGTCAGCTGTTGCCTTGCTGTCACGTCTCTTTATCGTAGCAAGTGGTAATAAATCCAATACCGGAAGTTGAAATTAAACTTGATATTACGTCAAAATTAGGTCGATAAGGGTAATTTATTCTCAGAGCATTGGATTACTACAAGTGTTAAGTATGTAAATCTGTTGATTTTTAAGAATCTGACGGATTCCCACTATTATATGCACTTTTGTAGCGACCGGAAATTGGGTTTTTGCATGTCGTCTCGGAATTTCTTGACAAAAATACGCAATTTTAATTTTTTTCTCTGTAATTATGTCGATAAGCGACCCTGAAATTTTACAGAGACGATTATTAATAGATTTAGTGAAGCTCAAAAAAAAAAGAATGAAAATCCTATGGATTGAAGCCTGGCAATAGGATTACCTTAATGTATTTACGGAACACTAGAGAAGTACCAACAATTGCTCTTTGAGAAGCGTTACTGGTGGATGGGCAGTCAGGGTTCGGCTCTGGCGGTACTTCGAGTTAACCAGTGCTGTGCATGGCCAATATTCGGAGCGGTGACCGCTTCGCCGTGCACCGGCTGGCGCATCGACCCGTGAGCGGAAGGCCCATACTTCTGAGACTTTCGGAGACAGTTTCCCAACAGAAGTTCCAGCCAAGTGGGTGTAGGGAGTGATCGGAAAGTACTCAATTGGGAAGGATAATACGTAAAAACCCGCAAGGCTGTACGTTGGAACCTAGAAAAATCGAAAATAGAAAATATTTATCTTTGAAGAAATTACACATCATTGCATTTTATTAAAAAATATGTTTTACAAAAATATTGGCAGTAAAAGGATTTCTCAGTTTCTCGCAAAAATCGTTGATACTTTTCTAGTGCTGTATATCTATAAAGGGTGGACCATTTATCGTGACCACCCCAAATATCTCCGTTGCCTTTAGAGTGACGAAAAAATTCTTTTTTTTCCAATGTCATTGTTTTTGCGTTCTCGAGGTCATGAATGGTTTTTCAAAAGGGAACATGTTTTTTTTTAATATTAAGACGTTGTAGCTGATATTCAGACGAATCCTATAATATCATGACCTTGAAATTATTTTTTACCATAATACACGTGTAAAACGAGAAATCGGGATGGTATCGACAATAAGAATATCCGAATATTGTAACTGAATTTTTTGTGCAGAAAATTTATTGTAACAAATGTTTGAAGTGATGGCACCTCGACACATTTTTGAAGACGTCGGATGAATGATTGTCTTGATCTTCAAATAGTTTCTGGTTTGATAGTGGCGCAGGTTATCCATCGCATAACGGATCAATGGTTTTTAAAATGGGATTTTTTTTTATCGAGACGTTGTAGCTGATATTCAGACGAATCCAACGGCTTATGATATCATTTCACGTAAAAACTATGACCTTGACGAAAATGAATATTTCACCACTGTATGAGCCCTTCAAAATCAATCAAATTATCTACCGACTGCCATTTTGCATTGAAAAAATCTTGCATTGTTATTTTGTGCACACCTTGAAAAAGCAATGATAGTTTTTTATCAAAGATTATTATTTTTTCTTCCAATTTAAATTCAAAGTACCTATATGATTTTTTGGCTTAACTGAACCTCAACAAAATCTGTTAAAATTTTCGTCACCGGTAAATTGTCTACTCGACGGAGTCCCCGCGTCAACGAAGCGATGGGAATGTTCAGGTCGCGTTTTTCTTTCTTACGAGAAACAAAAAGACGCGGCAATCGCTGACGGCTTAACAATATTTAATTGATAATCGCGCAGCGCTATTATATAGCCTGTAATAGTTACGATGGAAGGTGACCGCAGCTTGTGCGCAAAAGGGGAGAGAGAGAGAAACGTATGATTCGCGCTGCAATCCCGCGGACGAATAAAGAGGCTAAGGAAAACTTAGGGCGCCTCTAAGTACGTAGTCACAGTCGTATAGGCACCGAGAAAAGTCGGTGCGGCGGGATCGCGAGTTGCAGTAGCAACGCGCAGTGTGCAGCAGGTGCAATGACTCGAGAGAGGCGGTGACCTCGACGCGCTCGAGTACGTTCCTCTTTGCTCGCGAGAGAGGAAGAATCATACCGGCCAGAGCGAGACACGGAGACTAAAAGATTGAGAGAACCTTCGCTGGCTCTCGTGAAGGCAAAAAAACCAAACGATCAAGCTACTCGTTGCAAGCCTAGACTCGTTTTTTCAAATCTTTCTTTTGTGAATTCTTTGACGTTCACAGATACGTATGGAATACCACAAAAAATCACACTTTTTTACCTCTATTACTCAGCATTCTGTGTTTCGCGTATTTGTTTTTTTTTATACTTATAACCTGACGAATTTTTATTTTCAAACCCTCAACGTTGCAGTTACGTGTACGAATCCAAAAAATCTCAAAATTTACTCTATTTCTTTTAATCGAATTTTCCCTTATCCCTCAAGAATTTTCGTTTCGGGACTTTCGCATAAACGATTTTTACTTTATTGCCGGGCCTTGATCTCGTTGACCTTGATGTACGCTGCACGTTCATTTCGTAGGCTATTTCCGTCTATAAAATCCGCATATTTAGCATCCGAGTTATCCATCGTTTTAGGATCGTTATACGTCCAAGTCAACCGTCAGGGAACTTCCTGGCGCCAAGTTGACGATGCCTGGGTGAAAATCATCATCGCATAGGGTAGTTCGTAACGCGTTTGCAGGGCGTATTTTAGGTATGTACCGCGGGACGTTGATTTGTGAAGGAACGGAAGAAGAATGGCGTGCGGAATACACAAATGGCGAGTGTGTCGAGGGCAAAGTGTATCGCCACGCGAACGAATATAGTTCATTACCCAAAGAGCTCGTGAACCCACACACGCGTGTGTACATTGGTGTGTACATATATATTTATCTATATTACATGTAGATATATCCGCACACATAAAAAAATGGTTGTATAGATGAATAATGCGATCACCTGTGTACCACTAAATTTTCGGACAGTGATTTCATTTTTCAGTCATTTGATTACAAGACCGTGAACCCCAATTTTGTGCACCGACGATACATAGATATTTTTTTTCGTCTATGTATTTTTTCATATATATATATATATATATATATATATATATATATATATATATATATATATATATATATATATATATATATATATATATATATATATATATACACACACACACATACACACATATATATATATATGGGAAATTTCACGCCATTTCACCTAGCCCGTGACCCCGACCATTTTTTGTTTTCCTGATTTTTGTTTGTCAAATTGTACCTCATGAAAAGAATATCCACACCAATTTTTATATTATCATTTCTTCCCTTTTAGGAGTTATAATTTTCCAAAAAATGTCGATTTCGGAAGTTTTGGAAACGTTTAAACGCTGATAACTCCTGAACTAATTGAGATATCGACAAATGGCACTATATTTTTTTTTCATTTTGAAGCATATTTTCGTTAAAAAATATGAAAAAAATTATCAATTTCCAATGTCAACTTTTTTTTTGCTTCTAAATTGAAAACTATTTTTTAAGAAGATAATTATTTAATTATATTCATTGACAATAATGAAAACATCATTTTCATCATTGTATGATTTATTTATCATTATTATTATTATTCTTGTTACTATATGAGAATCGTTGTTAAATTCACGGATTCAAATACTTCATTTTCATCATATTGTCACTATCTTCAATATAAGGAAGTGACAATATGATGAAAATGATGGTTTCATTATTGTAAAATTTATTTATTTATCATTATTATTATTATTGTTATCATCACTATATGAGAATTGTTGTTAAATTCACGGATTCAAATACTCATATTCCAGTTTTATTATAACGAATGACAGCGGCGACGATTCCCTGGCGAAATAGCGACTTTTCGCGTAAATGTCAAGCCACACATCGTCCACGGGAGGTGGATGGGTAAAATGTTCCAGGGACGAGAACTGTGCTTCAATTTGCATGTCCAACTTATACACAGTGATATCAACGGGCCGAATTCCTTCGGCCGCTCTCTCCTTCTCTCCCTCTCGCTGTCCATTAGGAATTTGAAAATGCAGGAGAAGTGAATAGCGAAAATATGACCAGTACTCGTAATAGCGCGGCCCGAAATGTTTGATTTAGTGCAAACTTAGTCTTTTTAACTGCGTTGATACCGTCAAATAACTGTTTTTCGACAAAAAGTCCCAGACTCCCCTTATTCATTCGATTAATCAATGCAGCAAAATTTCATGCAAAATGACATCCAAAACAACGCTATGAATGTCTAAATTCATTCGCCACATTCATCGAGCACTGCTCATTACAATCGGATCACTAATACGAAGAGTGATTGCCGATTGGCAAGTATGGTATCGGCCAAGTTTCATACCTTCTAATTTTTTACACAGTTTTTTTAAGATTTCGACGGCCCTTTACTTTCTAGGATTAGAGAAACCCGAGAGTGAAAGGATATCGCGGGTTTAAAAATCGTTTGCGAAGGCCCGAAATATGTCGATATATTTGTGCAAACTTTCGTTTTCCCTTTTCACGGTTTTGATTGATTTGCCCTTACTCTTTTTTAAAAATCTTTTCCCTATTTCAGCCAGTAATATTATTTCAGTGTTATTTCCGTAATATTATTTCGGTATTATTTCCGTCGCGAAAATTACTGTTTGCGAAGGGGCGGGACGGGGAGCAACGTGGACAGTCTCGTATATGAAGTTTTGTGAATTTGTGAAAATGACACAATACCCGGTTTTCCCATTTCACGGAAGACAATTTTAGACCTTCGTCTGTGTCAACACGTGTTATACACACACGCACACACAATAATTTTACATGTACATACAATAAAAAATCGTAAATGTTATGGCATGCTCTTCCATAGGTGCCACACGAGACTCATACACCTCCACACGCTCGCCGGACTGTTAAACTTTTATTTTTATTTTCCGTTTTCGTCTGAGGCTACACGTGCGATCTTGTTCTTGGATCTCTACTTTTGCTCCTTTTTCCCCCTTTTCGACAATACTTCATCCAAAAGTCGACGTCCGCTTTCCTTTGCAATCTTATTTTGCTTGATGATAAATCTCACGTATTGCCCAATTTCCGCGGGGCCGCACAACTAATAACCACAGTAACGCGCGAAAACAATTCGGAAACATCAAAATATCTCCTCAAATTCATTAGAACTTCCAATTGTTGGATTTAAGGCCGACTGCATTTGATCACATAGTATGATACAATTATTCAACACGTTGTCCCTATGAAGGGACAACGTAAATCCCACGTCCGATCAAAACGACATTCATTGTGAGATAGTATAAACATAGGGATGTCGCCAAAAAGTGATCGAATGATTAACTCATTAATGTATGGTGTGTTTATATGTCATCGAAAAAAATCGTGGCGAACTAAAAATAATACAACAAACGGCATAAGTACAAAGTTGAATATTACAAGACACCAAATCACGCGACATATCTGAAAAAAAAGAAAAAATGATGAAAAATAATAATTCATATGCAAAATGGCTATCAATAATTTAAACAACAATAAGATGAAATAAAGCAATTTTAAACAAACTGCATTGAGATGTAGATTTATATTTAGCATAGACTATACGGAATGTCCACAGTGTGATGGAGTTATTGTCGGTTATTGTACCGAAATACCATTTAGGCGAAACCATGGAGAGCATGCGCCGAAGTCACGAGACACAGTCCGGAGCGACGAAAAGAAAGATGAAAATGTGTATTTCAAATTTTTTTGCCATCTCGACACAACCAACCCTCTGTGCGTTATCCATAATCTCCTGACACTGTTACGTAGATTCATATATATATATCTTTGGGTGTATGTGTATGTCTGTAATACGTACGTCACGGTCTTTCCTTTGCTTTCATCTATTACCTGCATTATGCAGCGGTTGCAATTTTATATATAAGATTCCGTGACGAGCTTCTTCACGGCAAATGCATAACGTTTTGCCGGGTTATACACACAAACACACGCACGCTACCATATATACACGCAGTATATATGTGTCTGTGGGCTGGTGTGGGCGATGATACGACGGCACCGTTGCTCATGATCCCATGAAATTCTCCCTCGTGGCTGTACGCCGGATATATATATATATATATATATATATATATATACATCCACATATAAATGTATCAGGTAGCTAAGGAAGCTTCCGGAAATAAAATCGGCCTTACCTTGAAAATTCTCATTATACTGAAAGAAAAGTGCGAGGAAAGAGATATAATCATTCCTCGATATATTACTTATTTTACTGATGAGAAAAGTCGTCACGCGTCCTTTCACGAGAACAACAAGCCAATCAATTTCCCCGCGGCAATCATAAATAATGATTGTTATGGTCCGACGACAGGGTACTTATCGAATACCAACCTTTATCTAATTAATAATCGCTGTGCATGGACTGTCATACCTGGAATATTAATATTATTATTATATTTTTTTAGTTCGACAGTCGTTTTTTTACGCGAGAATATATGTATATGAGAACCAAATCTCATATGTATATATGAGAACCAACCTGGGTGATCGAACATGAATCTATCGTTGCTCAATTTTTTTCTCAGCCAGTAGGCTAAGTTTGGGATCGATGCATTGACTCGTTAAATAATGAAAACATTTTTTATTTTCAGTAGTTTTATAAGGCGTTGCCTCATGGCTAGGTTTTCTCCTAGGTATGATGGGAAAAAGTTTAATGAAAAAGGGATACAGAATGTTTAAGATTTAGTTGTGTGGGTAATTCATGTTTAGGAGAAACGTTTTGGAACATTGCACAAGCCTTCATTACATAATTACAGCGTAATTAATTGTAACGTATTGAAATTATGCGGGGCAGGCGGCAAGAGGAGAATGCATATGCTTAAACACGGGCGCCTCTAACGGCTGCCAATCCCGAATAATAAAATATTTGGTTACGTAAGATAAATAAATATGTGGAATGCATATAATTGAATGTTTAGAAATGTTATTAATCTTTTTTGTTTATTTATATCGCGAATAAGTTATTAACCAAATTAAAATGTGGCAAAAGCGCAATTTTGTTCTCAGTAAGTGGTAATCACTGAGCTCAGATACGAACGCCACGTCGTGAGCGCGTAGCTGTCAAACACCCTTCGCGAATTCCGTTTTTTGATTCGGCGAAAATGCAAAGATGGAAGGGAAAAATGCAAACCGAAAAACAGCACAATCTAAAAAAATAGTTGAGCCGGAAAATGAATGCGCAGTCGAGGGACGACGCGTAATTGATTTAAAGGTTATGTTGAAACACATGCACTGCAGCTTCTGTAAAGAATGATTCAAAATATTCAAATACCCTTTATGAAGCCGCGGTAAGAAATTTACAGCAAGGCAGCAATAGTTGGTGCGTTTCAAATTTTGGCGCCTATTCGAAATGGCCAGTTTTGACAGCAGCGTTGCCACGTGCTGTAGGGCACTTTATCGTTTTACACGAATCAGCTGAAATTTCCTGTTTCATTTCACGAATATCTCGATAACGAGAAAGACAAAACGCTGTACTTTTTGTTGAAATTATTCATAACAATCTCAATAATTTTTTCCGCCCATTTCCATTTAATTCTTACTTTTTTTTATTATGTTCCGACAGTCGCATTAGAGTTCTCATGAAGCTTTTGATATGTCGCCCGTGTATAGGACCCTAACTTCAATGACTAATTGCTCAACAATCACGCAGACGAAGTACTTGAAGTTGAACACAGTGTCGTAATACCTGTACGCAAATATCCTCAATAAATTTCAGCAAATTTTACTATTTCGCGATAGCTGAGCAACTTCCTTAAGGCATCTTCGAAGACGCGAGAAAAAGCAAGATAAAAAAAATATCTTCCTACGACCATTTTTAAGGGGGATATTGACATAGTTAACTAAGCCGGGCAAGGGGTGCCATGGTGGGGAGGCTGTACCCCGAACACGCCGCCCGGTCGCACCGACGACGCCGTTCCTTATATCGCTTCAATCTTTATGTGCATTGCGGTAAACACTCCAACGGGTTTTTATCATATTGCATGTTATGCCTAAAGGTATTAGGAATGCTCACAAACTTGAAAAGCGTAAAAAAGTTGATAACGACAACAATAAATTGAAGAAACGTAAAAATGACTATATCTCCCCTTGTAATGAAGATATCAAGTTACTTGTTTTGGAAATTGCGCGTCTTACAGAGACCTGTAAGGATCTGAAAGAATATTTCAAGTAGCCTCAACATTTAAGTACATAATTGAATTTGTTTATAAGCAAAAAAAGTAATCTTCGGAGAAAATTCTTTTTAAAAAAATATCACTTTTTTGCATTGGATCTTAAATGTACACGCCATCACGTAAATTTCTTCCCCATGTTGGTCCTTCTGGATTACTTGCTATAAGGAGGTGCCGGATTTACGTGAATCGGTAATTGCTCATTAACTATATGACCTAGCTTAATCAAATTTTAAGATATGTTTTGGGGATAGATTCTTGTAGATGCTGATTGAGTTTCAGAACACTAAGTTCATTAACAAACGAAGTACATGCAAAAGAAAAAGAGATAAAAATTCATTCACATGTGATTTGCTGTTGAACTAACAATCCTGCGTGATTTTTGTGTAGGACTTATTTTATAGGTGACATCATTCCCCACAACTTTTGTAGGAAGCATTTTTCGACAAAACCAATTCCAAAACGATATCATTAAAAAAACGAGTTAAAAATTTTTTTTAACAATCTCTGGTGGTCGCAAAACACCATTTTTTTGATAACTTTAGGGTATATTCCTGGTAACCCAAAGAACCTACAAAAAATTGGCGACGTGCTGGCCTCCGAGAATAAGTCTCATGTACATTCCGACTAGACTAAATGGTAAATACATGGAAGTGGAAAATCGGCACGATTCAACGTGATACGACCCATACATCGCCCACAAATCTTTGTAACACAATTATACGTATATAATTATTTCCTATGCGCGGCTAGTCGAGACGTTGCACACCTGCTGCGCCTTCTCGGGTGTTTGCCGGGCAGCACGGCACCTATACGAACGATAACCCAGTACCTACAGAAACAACACGATACGAAAGACTCGCCGCAACGTATTTCGTCACGCCAGACCGATCCACCGCGACGAGGCTCCTCGTACGGATATCCTGGGGGGGGGTTGTACGATCCTCCGAGCGCACGTTCAACGAAAAACAGACGCGGACGCACACGTACTCTGGTTAGAGACTGAACGAAAAAAAACACAGAGGAAGAGAGAGAGAGAGAGAGAGAGAGAGAGAGAGAGAGAAAGGATGACGAGTGGACGATAGTCTGCAAAACGATCCAGCTGCACCACCATTTTCGTCCGACATTGTATCCGATGTATCGTTTTCACACAGCCGGTTTCAGTCTTCCGAAAAGTCTCAACGGGACTGGACATAAATATTATTTTTTTGCTGTACACGCGCGACTTCGGTCTTTTCCGAAACGCTTGGAGAAAGGTAGAAAAAAAAGACGAACTTTTAATCATGGTGCCCGGAGTGTTCAAGCCTAAATCGAGGTTGGAAGAGTGGAGGTCCCTCTCGATCGCTATCGTCGAGAATCCAGTTTCTTATCTGCTGGATTTTTTGAGTTCTCGTAAGTCGTAGCTTATCCGTCATACACGTGGTGCGCGATGTCTCGTACGATGGGATTCTAAAATTATTTTGCCAGGGTGTTTCCGATTCTTGCAATATTACAACATCGAAACTCAAGACATATTTTTGACGTCGGGGCTTTCTTTTCTTTTTCGTAGTTTACTTTTGTCGTCTGGAAAACCGGAGTGACGCTTTCAAATGTAAAAAATAAAGCTTGGATATTCGTGCAGAGATTCCTCTCGTTGATAATATTCTCTTTGTGAACGAGGGGAAGGACAATATGAACGAGAAAGAGAGGAAGAAAAAAAATAGAGTGGCGGTATGCAGCATGAATGCCACTGTGAGATGAATGTAATCGAGTTGAATGTACTGTCTGAAGAGAGAATCGTACTAGAGCAAGTGACGTAACTAGACAAACCCTCGTTACGCAGGATGTGCCAGAATTGCGTGCAAGTGCCACATACACAATTTCACAACTGCCAAGGGCGATTTCCACTTCACTTTCAATGCTTTGTTTCGATTATTGTGGATTTTTCTCATATCTATTATATTATCGACATACTACGCTGAACAAACTCAAGTACGCAACTCACCACTTTCGTAACGTTACATGGTTTTGAAGTTTGCATCGTTGGAACACAACGAAAATTCTTTATATTTTTATTTCCTCATTCTTATTATTTTGCGAAATCTTTTTTTGCAGATCTAAATCTGGATCTCTAAATAAGCGACGTAAAAAATGAACTGAGGGTTTTTCGTAACGAATATTTGCCGAAAGAAATTCGAGCAATTGAAAAATAATCATTTTCATTGCATTCCCACGATGCAAACTTCGATCTTTTAACATTATTATATAAGGGTACGCAGACTATGTTAACGTCTACATCGTTAGAATGCAACGTAAATTCGTTTAAACATTTTTTATCCCTTATTTTTCAATATTATTCACAATTCTTTCTCACAAATTTAGGACTCTGATATCTAATAGGGGTTCTGAAAAACGTTTCAGTGATTTTCGAGGCTTAAGTTTGCCAAGAAAAGTTGGGTCCGAAATTTTCCTTGCGTTCCAACGATACAAACTTCAATATCATCGTACTCAGCGACTGAGCTGACTCCACAATTTTCTTTCTAATTAGAAAGAACATTTCAGAGGCAGTAATTGCTTGGCGTTAATGCGTTGCCTGACTCTTGGTATTTCTATATAAAAGAGAATCAATCGTGGAGTAAATTAAGTGTTATATTACTTGTTATATTTATTTTTTAATATAATTTCGAGTACGATATTTTTTTTCGCATTGGCTGTTCATTTTTATTTTACCTGCTAATTTATTATTACATATTATTATTAGGTATATATAATCAGTCATAAATTAGGTATTGAACAAAGTGGAAGAAGCCCACTAACGAATCTATGACGTTGAAGTTTGCATCATTGGGAAACAACAAAAATTAATTATTCCCAACTGTTCAATTTTTTTTGCCGATTTGGGTTTGGATATCCATCAAAAGTTTCTATAATTCTTATTAACCCTTGCCAGTCGCACCTCGAAAAAATTACGTAAAAGTCATTGTGGTAGAAATTCACCCCAATCATTTTGCAATGTGATAAATTATTGAAAAATTTAAAAAATACCGCAATGTACTTTCAACTCTTTTCTGCACGATCATACCGATTATTTTCACAAAGTGTGATTTTTCAATGTGCAAAAAAAATGTCCCATTTTCGCGAATCTTCTGGAAAGTATGCAGGTAAAAAAACGACTGGGGTATATTCCACCCGGTGTGACCATTAAGGGTTAAAAATGTACGACCTTAATTTTCAAAAAAACGCTTCGCGTGATGACAAAAATAAAGAAATTTAAGATGAAAAAGATCTTTGCATTCCTACGATGCACATTTCAACGTCATACGAATCTAAAGTTCATGTAATACGTCTCGAGAGCCCGATGGATCCAGTGGGCGCTCGAAAAACTACAATCGTACTTATGGTTCTTATTTTTCACGCGTTATTAGTCCTCATCTCAATCTATAATACATCTCCGCGATTTTCTTCTCCGTAGCGTCCTCTTCGTTTTTCATTTTGCTCCTCTTCGTGACGATTCGTTCGTTGTCTTGCCGACAGAGCGAAGCACGTGCATGTAAACAGAAAAAGACTCCGGCCTAGTCGTCCCGCGTACCTATATACACGTCAGGCACATAGTGTGTTCGTCGCATCGTGGTCTCTTTATTTTTAGTGGCATCCTCGCTCGGTTACCAATACTAACTTGTGCGGCGACAAGGCCCGCTCCAAAAATCGCCCGGTGGTGTGTCCAAAGCAATACATATCCAGCCAATACAGAATCTCACTTCTTTCGCCTTACACACCGAGCTCGGGGATCGTTTATACCCCACGAGATTCACCAGTTTACAGTGTGTAGTCGTATCTGCTGGATCCTACCGCATATACGATTCGTCTACCGTACGCGAGACCGTGTGATGTGTTCATTTTCTTGGATTATTTGCAGTGAAACCATTTCATCCAACTCGCCCGCAAAATTTCGCCGATATATCGCGATTTTTTGGTGAAATGGGATGGTTAACTAATATCAATTGCTGCGGTATGCATACTATCTGTCATCTTTATCCCAATCTCTCTTTCGCAGAGCTGTCCAGCATTCTGAAACAAAAAAATCAGCTAAAAAGTGTTTGGAAGTACTCGTGAAATTTAAATTTGTATGCTTTTGCAACAATCGTTATTTTTATCATCACTACTACTAATAATAATAATTATTATAGTAATGTTGATAGTAATAATTTTTTTATCGTAGATTCCATGGGACAGGGTCTTCCCCCTTATTACATTCTACACCATATTCCACTTCTATATCAATACATGACTCTTATATTAATAATATTATTAGCCCGGTACCAATAATATTAATACATAGTATAGGGTAGGCTAGGAGAGGTTAATACCTCCCCTATCCTACCCTATACTATTCAACAGGCCTAAAGAATTTATTAAATGGGGGGATTCCTACCCTTTTTTAGGTTTTGACACACGGGCGTTTGAGATCCAGTTCTTGTTTTCAATATGTAATTAATATAATACATATTATATTATAATAAAAATATACTGTAATAAGAAGTAAATTGAATATGACGATTAAAAATATAATTCGCAACATGATAATAATATCTTCATAAAGGTGTTGTTGAACGATAATAATAATGTATAATCATAAAAATTATTGGTAATCGAGTGTGGTTCTGAAAAAAACTTCTCACAATAATGATTTTACAACATGTAAAATATTTCTTTAGCCTTCCCTATACATAACGGTAATGATCAAACGATAACGAACCGACAGAGACAATTGCTTCCAAATTTTACCTATTTACATCACTTGACGTGCCTGTTCGGATAAGGGGCATTTATTTCCGAAACACGCACTGTTTACGTTCTCTGCCGAACGAAAGAGAATCTCGTTTTTAATCTGGATCTCTCGTGGATCGAAATAATACTCCAAAACTTGACGACACATTTCCTCCTGTTGCAGTATTTAAACCTGGCACTCGAATGACAACTTTTTGGATCTTTCATACATTATTTTCTCAATTTATGCGTTATACAAATGATGAAATGTTTCGGGTGAAAAGAATTTTGGAAATGAAATATCAAATTGACCCATACGTTTCGGGCTTTGTATATTCTGCGATATATTATATGCGATAATGTTCGAATGTGAGTAAATTGACGCGATATGATTTTTTCGTTAAGGGCCTATATCTACCCAGAGGCCCGGAAAAAATGGCCAAATTAGGAATTTTTTTTCTTGGAAACGGTTGGTTTAAAATAAACGCATTTTTTCAACACAAAGGTTTTAACACACATATATTGAGAGAATTAAAAAAAAACGACCAAAAAGTACAGAAAAACAACAAAAAAATGGCCACTGGCGGATAAAGAAATTTCTTTCGCGACGTTTGGCGGTGGACACTCTCCAGCTTAAACGGCCTGCCCAAAATCTAAAAACCAAATGGGTTATTCAAGTTATCAATAAATACGAGTCGTTGACGATGGTCGATTTTGAAAATAATTTTTTCAACAACGTGGCGACGAATTGTACATCGGGCGTACAGAATCTATGAAAAAAGTCATCATTTTTACGTAACTGTTAAAATATGAAGATCGATTAAAAAAAAAGTGAGATCGTCGACGACCTTTAAATGTTTCTCATCGCATTTTCTGCAAATTTAGAAATAATTCGTCAAGTGGTTCTCGAGATATCATGTCCACCGACGTTGAAAACAGTGCTTCGAGAAAAACGCTTCTGAAGTTTAAAGTATGGTGCTTCTGCCGCTCGCCCGGCCCACTGTTAGAAGATGTAGCTCATTCAATTTTAGGCATATTTCAATGAAATTTTCAGGAAATATAGCTAAAAGCTGATACTATCGAATGAAAATATTTTTGGAAAATGCAATTTTTCAACCCATCTAGGTAGATGTAGCTCGTTAAACGAGGCTAAAATGTCTCGAAAGGCTGCTGAGATGCTCGATATACGTCGCGATGCATATACTAAATATACATCCTTTAATATTTGGAGCACACATGCCCATTGGAATGACGCTTGGAGCCGCTTCCCCTTTCATTTAGAATCGTGAAGCATACGACTCAAGTTTCTTCGTTACGAATTTACATTCTACAATCTTCATTATGGCTCTCCCTCGGCGGACGCAGTAAGGGAAGAGGGGATTCTTCGGCAGACTTTTTTTAACGCCGGAAAAATCAATTGACCGGCACAGACGATGTTGAATAGTTTGAAGAGGGGACAGCGGAGTCTCGAGGGCTATGAAACAATCTACAATATGTGGTTCACTATGTATATACGTGTATGTGTGTATATATATATATCGCGTTAATAAATGCCCGTGTCTACGTACTTTTGCACTCGCACGGCCGTCATTTCGTCTTTACACTCTTCCACGTACTCGAGAATATTATTTTTTGAAATAAAACAAAATCGAGCTAAAAGCTCGTAATTCTCACGATGCGAAACTTTAGCCGAGCTCGTTAACCGCGGCTCGATTCACTAATCTGCATTTTTTATCTCGTGTAACGACAATAAAGAGGCAGGAAAACAAGGTATGAATTGAATTCGCGAAATTATCGATGGGAGTTGGATAATGGTCACGGTGTGCCTGTATAACGATCCATGAATATAGAAAATAGACACGAATGAAAATAGTCCAAGGGTCAAGGCTTCATGCGTTCTTCGATTTTCTCTGTACTCGAGTGTACCCATAGGTGCGCGTTTATTTTTCTCGCCTATATCTCACCAAACGCGAGTTCTTCGTTCGATTTTTTTACACCGATTCGACAAGCGTAAATGCAGTAAACGTTACATGGCTATAAACAGAAAAAACCGAGTTTTCTGGCTGCATTATTCCATTTGTTAGAGTACAGCAATTACTGGAATTAATTAGCAATTAATTCTCTTTGCGTAGAAACTGCAAATGCTCGCTCCACGCTCTCTTTCGCATCGCCTTTTCTCCTTCCCCTTCTCTAAGAAAGTTTTTCAACAGCGGAAAAAATTGTTCTACCCCGTCGTTACTCTAATGCTCTACTTGCACTTTTACACTTTTCTGTAGGAAATCGAATACTTAATTCCGCCTCCTCATACTCCTCTTCTCAGTTCGAGTTTTTCTTGACGTCATGCCATCATCGTACAACGTAGAAAAGGAATTTCGAGTCGGTCAATTACGTATATTGATTTCTTATCGATTCATTTAATTAATTCTTCTTTTCGCTTTATTATTTCGGCTGAAAAAAAAAACAATCGTTTTATCATTCGTAGTTTTATTGATTTATTTCGAATATAAAAAATTGCGTTACGATCGAACAAAAAATTATCCCATTTCAAAGTTAATTATTCTGATGTCTTGACATGAGGTAAAAATCCAAAGAAATCGCTATTCGAAATTCAAATTCGCAAGGACCTATAGCAGATTTTCTCAACTTTTTTTCTATTTTGAATAAACTGTAGCATATTCGTTTTATCATTCGCAGTTTTATTGATTTATTTCGAATATGAGTAATTGCGTTACGATCGAACAAAAAATTATCCCATTTCAAAATTAATTATTCTGATCTCCTGACACGAGGGAAAAATCCAGAGAAATCGCTATTCGAAATTCAAATTCGCAAGGACCTATAGCAGATTTTCTCAATTTTTTGTTCCATCTTGAATAAACTGTAGCATATTTATATTCATAAAAAAATTGCAAATCGGAGATCATCTGTAACAATATTTTCCTGCTTTTTTGCTTCAGGCTCGATAATGTTCCACGTGAGAAGAAGACCCGCGGATTACGTGCCGCGAAAACGAAAAAAGAAACCGGCGGGAAAATGGAGCGAGTTCGATCACAGATACGAGGACGACAGATTGCCGTTCCTCCTCGAGCTGAACCCGGATGGTACGGATATCCCGAACGGCACCGGGGTACGCCATCGTTTGCAGCCGAATGTCACGGAAGTTGGATCGGAACGACCAATCGGACCGCAAGCTGTACCGGCGCAAACATTGATACTGACCGGCTCAACTGTTATGCCAAGGCATTGCGTTATAGCATTTACGGAAAACATCGTTACCCTCACACCTTGCTCGAGGGACGCCCACACTTATGTGAATAATCAGAGGATAACGCAAACAACGATATTGCAGGTGAGGCTCAATGCTTAATTTTCTTTCAATTTTCATTAAATTACAATTTTTGTCCGAATGCGCATCTTTGGGCAGTCTCCCGATTACCACAAAACCTGCCAAATGTGTGTTGGAACACGCATAAGTTTCTTCATTTTCACTACAATCGATAATTTTGTTATAAATTAAGATCGTAGATCTCTTATCAGGATACGAAAAACAGTGCGATCGATTTTCGTACCCTAAATCGGCAAAAAAAAATGTGCAATAGGAAAAAAAATTAATCTTTCCTTGCGTTCCAACGTTGCAAACTTCAACATCATCATAAGGTTCCGTAGTTATTCGTTTGTGCAATCAATTAAAGCATCGGTGTTTAAGGAGTCTTCTCACTTTAGACGCTAAAAAGGCTATTCTCATGATTTTTTTTCAGAGGTTTATATTATAGATATTGATATAAAAGTTGTTACACTTAATAAATACGCTTTTAAAATACATTTTTTTAAATATCTATTTAAGTAATTATTTATAGACGAAAATGGTGGTTAAAAAAATTGTAGGTCTGTGCTGTTGATGAAATCTCGGATAAGGATCATCCGAAAAAAAATCAAACGGTTTTAGAATCAGTATGTTAATGTCTATAGCGCATATCATATGATTTTTGATATATGCAAAAATAACAAAATGGCGAACGTTTTTCGGAAAAACAAAAAAGAACGTGTTTTTTTTTACCGTTTTTTGTAAAAAAAAATAGTAAATATCAAAATTGTAAAGAATATGTGGTTCAAATTTCACAAGGATAGGTTCATTAGTTTCGAAGATTTTATCAGCAAGCCGTTCGAAAACGTTTTTTCGAGAAAAACGCGTTTAAAGTTTATTTGGGTTACGTAAACACAGATTTTTTTGAAAATGTATTTCGAAAGTGTATTTATTAAGTGTAACAACTTTTATATCAATATCTATAATATAAACCTATCATAAAAAAGTCATGAAAATAGCCTTTTCTTAGCATCTGAAGTGAGAAGACCCCTTAAACTAATGTCTTATTATCATTGTGGATGTTGTACCTTTATCATATATTACATATTCATGTTGATTTCATTAAATAATCCAAAATCATAATACTCTCATGGTACATGCGGAGTGAAGAGATCATTTGATACTTTATCAACGAGGCTCCAAACAACATGCCACAACGTTATTTGTGCAGTCCTCTCACGGAGTTCCCATGAAGTCAATTTATCGATAATTTGGGTTGACCACATCCCGTGAATTTGACGATGTATCTTAACCAAAATAATTTCAACCGAAAGTTCTAATCGAATGCTAGTACCTAGGAGTTGTTAAGTTTTTCTAATCGACAGCAGAAAAAATGGAAGCGGAGGGGGGGGGGGCACTCTGTAGATCACTCTATAGTTAAATTTTTCGCAAACCTATGGAAATCTACTCAAAAAATGTTATGCACCAAGGGTTAAGACTGTAGAAACTGTGAGGCGGTCACAGACGGCGGATGGATATTGCGAAGTTTCTTGTTTGACTGCGGAAACCTGAAAACCATTGTTATATGACACTCAACATAAGTGCTGAAAGGCACGAACGCGTGAAACCGGAAAAAATTGAACACCACAATATCTGTGTCTTGCATTAGCGTGGCGACACTTTGAAAAGGGCTGGAGTAGAAAAAGATCATTTCGATGGCGATAAAAAAGGAAGTAACTCAGGGCCGTCTGGTATGCACCAGGAGAATTCTTTTCTCCGCTTGGCTAAGTTAATTTTATCCTCGGCGAGGTTGTCGCAAACGTGTATAGGAGAATTTCCATGTTTCGCGTGTGGCCGCGAACGCGATCGATGCCAGCTCATCCATCTCGTAATTGAGACGCCTCTATTTGATTTTAATCTGATATAATGAAACATACAATAAAAGATACAACGTATGAGCACATAAGATGAAGGTTGATCTATAAAACGGAAACTCGTATACATTCTCGTTAATCCTTTTTGCAGAATGGCGCAGTCATTAAGTTCGGACGAATGCACACCTTCAGGTTCATAGATCCTGCCCCGGAGGATCGCATAAGGCAACGTCATGACTCCAATAGACAAATGGATTACACGTATGACAGGTGAGCCTTCCTTCTTTTGAACACACGAAAACGACGATTTTATTATATGTGCCAACATTCATTGATGTTACATGCGAATGCTTCGTGCATCTTAGTATGTTAGACCTTTTTTAAATTAATCCCTGCATTATTGAAGTTTGAGATACCATTTAACTGTTATAGCAGCAGCTATAATAATCTGAATGCAAACTTGATCTCCCCTCGACGGATAAACCTCACCCAATGCTTCCGCAAGACCGCACGCAAATAGAGAGATAGAGTATTCGAATCTGAGGACGGTCTGCATTTTCCCTTCCGAACCATACGTATGCAAAGTCTTTAGAAAAACATTCAGAATAATATTACAATTGAGATTTCCGTTGCAAAGTCTCGTAAGAAGTCCTTCGCTGTTAATAATCGAAATGACTTTCTATTTCGACACGTTCATTTCGACTTCCCGTACCATTTCATTAATTGATTTCGACTTTTCGCGTGGAGTTATCGTTCTGATTTATCAAGAAGCGTTCTACGTTGGTAGTCGAACAGATACACTATGTACAATTTTCAAAACAAGAGATTTAGGCATCCG
Source organism: Ophion ellenae (assembly GCA_963210295.1). Taxonomy (NCBI): domain Eukaryota; kingdom Metazoa; phylum Arthropoda; class Insecta; order Hymenoptera; family Ichneumonidae; genus Ophion; species Ophion ellenae. The sequence continues at coordinate 11,507,492 of OY723393.1, forward strand.
TTTGTTGTATGTAAATTAAGAACAAGCAGTAGAACAGTCGGTTGAGCTTTGGCTTGAAATTCCGAAGGTCCATTTTTCAAAAGCTTTTTCTGTGAGCTCGGGGTTTCGGAACCCACCTAAAAAATGGTAGACCCTTCCCTAATAAACGGTGGGTCGGTGTTGAAGCGAGGATAACAGACACTCTGGTGCCAAATAGGAACCTTCCCAGTATATACAGGGTATACGGGTACTATTGCAACCTATCAAGTAAATGGTTTCGTACTCGCGGAAAATCGGCCATTCCAGGGGCACACAATAAAGCCGGTACCTCTCCAATTTTTAGACTTTCGGACAATATTGCAAATGTCAAATTGGATTCTTTTTTCAAAATAACAATATAGAAAGCTTCCCCAATAACTAAATAATCCACGGAGCTTTCATAGTGCAGTAAAGTTTATTTTTCTTTCGTTTTTTTTACCCATTCGGATTGTCACTTCCGCTTGGTGTGTGTGTGTGTTCGTTATTGCCACGCACGTTGCTCGAGTGTAGACGTTCGCCAGACGCTAACAGTCAAGAGGTCAGCTCGGAAAAGTACAGATCGGGTTCGGGCACACCAAACGGTGGCAACAGCTCGAATCCCCCAAGTCCAACGAAATCGTCGGCTGCGAGTCCACGCACGTCCTCCCACAATGCACAAGCACCCGAGGGCACGCACAATTACGAGACTACCTTCGATCTCGATGGAAATGTGGAGACTGCCAGTCTTACGAGCAGTCGAGATGGCAACAGGTAAGCAGACATGTTCACAATACTTTTACGAGATACTAACTTTGTGAACGAGAAGGATAAAGAATTCTGCGTTTAAGGTAAGCTAGGGCCATTTTTCGCTGGATAGATGTTTTTTTTTGCATTTAACGTTTTTTTTATAATCTACACTATTTTTCCTAATATTCTAATACATCTGATTTTTATTCCGCCATTGCTAGTCTAAAGACATCATTTTGATAGCGTTACAAATCGGTAAGTAACGACAAGTGTCTTTCGTTACTTCTCTTGAAAGTCGTCCGTCGGATGGCCGATGGTCCATACGGTTAATTGGCCATGTAATTATATCCTTGCCAGCTTATCGCAATGCATCGGGCATTCGGCCGATGGAAATTCAGCGATAAAGTTTTTCCTCGGCGGATTCTATTTCGAGCAAATTACAAAATACACTCTATTCGTCCTATCGTACTTCAAAGTGTGGTCCTTTTTTTCCGCCCTATCGGTTGCTCGGGAGAAAAAATGCTATGTGCAGAACAGCTGTACTAGCTCAGGCTAGTGACAGCTTCGGACAGTGTGCATCTCCTTATAAAAGGCGCACGGATCCCTCTGTCAATGTATATCAGTTGTAGTCATTTCTGTCCCAGAGAGTCGCAATCGAGGAGTAAGTATCGTTTTACCGAGCCGCGACGATGCAATAATCTTTCTTCTTGGTTGTCCGCATATTCCAGGCTTTCGCAGTACGAGCGTCAGCAACAGCAGCAGCAGCAGCAGCAGCAACAGCAACAGCCGAGGGGGTCGGACCCGATATTGCCAGCTGTACTGGAATTCCTCGAGGAAACCGAAGAGGCGTTTCTTCACGCGGTGATAACCGACGTCGAGCCCTCAGCGCCACAGTTCAAGCTCGCCCCGACGTACACGCTCTACCTGGCCGCGAGATATCGCGCTAGTACGCACTATCGTCCGGAGCTACAACCGACCGAGCGTGCACACAGATTGACCGTTATGTTGGCTAAAGTGGCGACAATGATACAGCGAGTGATACAGGAGCGTTACATGGACGCGTCCTCATTGGCGCTCTGGTTGGCGAACGGTTCGGAGCTCTTGCACATGCTGAAGAGCGATCGGCATGTCGGAGCTTTTTCGACGCGGGCTCAAGACATCCTGGCGGACGCGGTGCACACGGCTTTCGCTTCCCTCGTGCGTTGCATATCACTCGAGCTTGCACCTGCAATGTCACAATTCATGGCCGACGCCGACGAGCCCGCCAAAGAGGCTGGCGTACTGCAAATATTTTCCAACACTATGGCGCTGCTGCGACGATGTCGCGTCAACGCTGCCCTTACCATACAACTCTTCAGTCATCTGTTTCACGCCATAAACTCCACCGCCTTCAACGCTCTCGTCTCGAATGGAAATCTCTGTGTGAGATGGTTCGGGCGGAGGCTAAAGGCGCGATTGAATGCCCTCGAAACGTGGGCCGAGAGGCAGGGCCTCGAGTTCGCCAGTCAGTGTCATTTGGCCACGATAATGCAAGCCACACACCTGCTGCAAGCCCCGAAGTACAACGCCGAGGAACTCGCCACGCTAAGCTCCACCTGCTTCAAGCTGAATTCCCTGCAAGTACGAGCACTTCTGCAAAAGTATCAACCAGCCGCCGACGAGCCCAGATTACCGGCCGAATTGATTGAGAACGTTGTCAGAGTCGCGGAGAGCGTGGCCGATACTCTCGCGCGCGCCGACGGACGCGAAATACGCCTCGAGGAAGAGACGAGCCTCGCACTTGCTCTGCTCTTACCCGAGGATGGCTACAGTTGCGAAGTTATCAGGGGCGTGCCACCGGGCCTTGCGGAATTTCTCATGCCTCTGCAACGCGACGGCCTCTGCAGAATGGCAGCGCAACTTACCAGCAGCGGTTATTGGACGATATACATGATCGATCATCACAATAACGTAAGATAAAAATCCACCGTGTTTGTCAAAAGCGCCTCTTGTGGCCTCTTTCCTTACTTTATTTCAATGGGAATAGAGAAACCGCATTCGCAAATGAAGATATATATTGAACATTGGTGTGCAACGAAACCCTGCTATGTTGCACTCTTTGAACTGCTAGGATATTATGTGAACAACTTGTACGAGCGCATAAGCCGGAGAAACTTTCATTATACACAGTGTTAAAATATTACCTCCTTCATATTGGTTGATCCACTCACTTTTCGGTGGCCTTTTTGTTCGAATCGCCACTCAAGAAATTACAAAATATTCGTTTCTCCTGCAGCTACGAAGTCCCAGTGCAATGAGCAATCGATCCGGCGGCTATTCCGGCCACGTTGGACAGAATCACGGGCAGCCGGAAATTCAGATAATCAAGCTACACAAGTCAACTAATGGAATGGGGCTCAGTATTGTTGCGGCAAAGGTAAAACTCCCTATTGTGTTTATATTCCTCCTCTCTCTCTCCCTCCCTCTCTCTCTCTCTCTCTCTCTCTCTCTCTCTCTCTCTCTCTCTCTCTCTCTCTCTCTCTCTCTCTCTCTCTCTCTCTCTATCTCATTGTTGCTCGCGTGTTCGGTGTTCAGCTCATTAAATAAGACAAAGAACAGAGTTACGTTACTCCGATATGTCTCACAGTTCCAGCATTAACGCTATTCTCGTGTGTATCGAGAAACGAGTTTTCACACTTTTATTTCCATTCGCCGGTATTACCGGGGCCGGTTATATCTCTGGTAGTGCTTTGCTTTTTTTGCGAGCTTACTCGTTCAACTGGTTTTGCTAGACTCGGCAATAGAATTCAAAAATTGATAAAAGTTTTCTTAGGGCGCGCATGATTTTATGCGTTATCATGAACCGATAGTCGCGATGAATGTACAATCTCGCGAACAATAGGGAAGCTTTTGGAAATGTATAACTTTGGTACACGCGAACATAACTTTGTCGCGCAATTGAATGAGAAAGTTGTTGACCTGCGAGAAACAATATGTATATATACATATATATATATTTAACGTGTCCTAGATGTGCTCCGAGCACACGTGAACATTGCCATATAAAATTCATTCCAGTAGCTTGTATTCTTCTATGTGATCAGCAGCCCATGAAGTAAGCGAGATAGAGAGAAAAGGGGCGAGAGCGAGGCATTACACTGTCACGCTACAAGGAATACGTATACGAACTTTAAGTACAAACTTCCTTCTCCACATGCATACGCTCTCATATCCGTTGTTCGTCCCGCGTCTTCACAACTTTTACGGTTACTTCTTTACTGAACCGGAATCTTTGTGTTTCAGGGTGCTGGCCAGGACAGGCTTGGCATTTACATCAAGAGTGTAGTCGCTGGTGGTGCTGCCGACGCGGTGAGTACTTTTCACACATCACGAACGTGGTCTCTTGTGTTGTCAAATTTTTCCGAGGTTCGATCTAAAGTTCTAGACAAAGCTGAAAACAAAAAACACAATTAGCGTATGGCAAATGGTTAAAAAAATATATGAAACGAAATCAAGTAGTGGCCGCGCAGTCGGGGTGCGACTGCAGCAATCTCCCATGTTGAGCAGTGCAGGCGTCTGGCTTGGCTGGGTGATCGCGGGTGCTACCACCGACTTGCGGGCTGACTGCCGAGCTGTTTTATTGTCTTTCAATTAGTACCGCAGCTGAAACTCAAGCGAATATAGCCGTCTGTATCGGCAGCCGTTTTCCACGGTTTCCCCCTGTGCAAATGCGATATAGTCAGTGCGTCAAGAAAGAGTGACTAGATAAAACTGGGAGGGAGGCTCCGTGGAATTGAAAATAGTGGAGCAGAAGTAAACGAAAAAAAATAAGAGGGCCGACATCGAAAGCCCATAAAATCATACAAAGGAACATTAAAAATGAATAAATGAGACGAAATTGTTCTCGTATTCTTTCATACTGTAAACTATGATCGTGAAAAAAACAAATTTATTATCGAAGTTGTACGTTATAATTTCTTGAATATTTCGAATGGACCTTCTCTCTTTTCATTTACTCTCAAAATCTTCAACTAATTGTCGCAACTAATTTATTCATCAAATAATCCTATCGCGTGTTACGGTGATTTTATGGTCATGGCTATTAAAACCGTCCAGTCTCATGATTACACAGCTACCTTACTCCGGGGAGATTTGATCGTTTTTTCTCTTTTGTTGCAGGACGGAAGATTGACAGCGGGTGATCAACTGCTCAAGGTGGACGGACAAAGTTTGGTTGGAATAACGCAGGAAAAGTGAGTTCGTGAGATGCAATCGTGCTTGCATCGAATCAACGACAACACCCGTGATTAATGAAGTAATTAATGAATGTATCATTGTTCCGTGTTGCAGAGCTGCCGAGTATTTGGTGCGAACGGGCCCAATCGTCACGCTGGAAGTCGCCAAACAGGGTGCCATATATCATGGACTTGCCACGTTGCTATCTCAGCCATCTCCCGTTATGACCAGAGGTATGTCTCAAACCAAAAAGAAAATAAAACGCAAACAAGGGATTGCGGTGGCTGAAATCGGTGTTCAGCACACCGATTATCATAGTAACGTGTCAAGGGTATCCTCCAACACTTGAGATAGAAAAGAACCTCTGTATAGTTGCAAAAACACTCAGCTTTGTATCTCCTCTCTGGGAATTCATCACACGCGATCGAGAGATGGGCAACGCACGAATTGGAAGAAATATTTTGCGATAAAGTAGCCGCAATTGAATTATGCGCCTATTCAAACCTAGAAAAAATCTCGCATTGATGTAACTGTCCATCTTGTGTATGTACGGTCACAAAAAGCAATATTTTTCAATAGGGTTTTTTTTTTACCAGGAAAAGCAATATGTATCTAATCTTCTAGTATTTCAAAAAGTATGTTCAGTTTGAATTGACGATGAGTACTTAATTTTTTTCCTCGTGACGATGCCCATCTTTGATCAGGATTTCAAGGTTCTCCGTCCAAAGGTAAATCTACCGTTAACGTCGAAGCTATTCAATTCATTTGTCATCCTAGCTAAGCTAACCGACGTCTTGTTTGCTCTAAACTGCACCAATCAATACCCCCTTCTCCCCCCAACTCCATTTTCTCAAAGCTTACGATTAATGCTTACTAACCCATTGTTTCACACAAGCAGCAAACAAGGCCCGACCAAAGTCGGAACAATTAGAGCCCCCGCGACACATGGAAATGCCACCGCAGCCGTCGACGTCGCACTCAATGGGAAATTTATTGTCGATGCCACGACAACAAAATCACGCCTATCAGGAGCGTCTCGTCGATTGGAACGTAGATCACGTACCGATACCAGGTGCGACAGTTTCCCAAGTTGAAAAAGCGAGAAGGCAGTATTTTAATAGTTACGAGTTGCCTAACAATGCGTATCAGAGCCAGAACGTCGGTCATCAAGAGGGGAGTTTAGCCGGACAAATGAAATTATCGTCGCGCCTCCCATTTCCCAATAGTTCTTATTTAACAATGTATCCGATCGATGAGTCGTCCCACACCGTGGATCACACGGGATCCCACAATTATCGGACCAACAACAAAAGGCCAATTCCTATTATACAAGAGCCTAATCAGATGTTCCTAACTATTCCGAGCCAGATTGAGCGTTATCCTCCTTATCCCGTGAGAAATCATCATCAATACTGTGCCGACGAGGGATCGTGCAATCCCCAATACGGTTATTACAGCAAGGACAAGACTGAATTGACGTTCCCGGCGTTGAATCGTTCGCGCGATAGCTTGAATTCCTACGATTGTGCCGAAAACACGAGAGACACCTTCTCATTCGAGAGCGAAGCATCGATACCCTATATCGATCAGTCTGATGAAAATTATCAGTTGCCCGGTAGATCCGAGGACGATATAGTAACTTCCGGTTTGTTGGCCGATGCACGAGATTCCGCGAGAGAAGAACTTGCGTACGAATCGCGTGACTCGAACAATTTGCACATCAACCTCATGAAGTGCAATCACACCAGCCGAGGTTGGTCGAAATTGATAAATTCACGTCCCGGAAGTGCTCTCCAGCAACGTCAAAAAGAATACGATGATAGAACTATCAGGACCAACAGTCTCGATCGTAATATCGGTGAAATAAGATTGACCACCGCACGCTCGTCCCTTGGTGACATCGATGTTTCGGCTACGAGTGGTAACGTCATAGTGACGCACTGCTGTTGCCACGGTCACTTGACTCATTGTCAGGTGCACAACGAAGAGACCGTCGAGGACAGCAGCAAAGTTTCAATTTTGACAGAAACATCGGTCACGGAGAGGCAAGACAACAGTACCGAGAGTTCCGAAAGCGTAGATAGTCAGAATGACACGGGAAAAAACGAGGAACATCCTGCGGAGACGAAGATCCGTGATATAATGCCCGAATTGAATTTGGATCTGAGCGGCTTGAACAGCGACGCCTCCAGCGAGGAATCAAACAATCGAGAGAAATGCTGGCGCTCACCGGACGAAGTGAGACTCGGTTGTGGCAGAGTAGCAGCTCTGGCGAAACATTTCTCAAAGCTCGGCGAAGCAGGCTTGATCAAATTCAAGTCGATAAAGCTGAGCGCTTCGAGACAGTTCGTTTCGGAGCCCGACATAGCATCTCCCAGAAGTCCTGAAATCGCAGGGCATAAGGGATCCAACAAAAAAGAGTACAAATCCGAGGGTGACCTCTCGAGAGCCGACCAGAGCGTTACCACAACACCCGAGAAAGAGTGGAGCATGATTTTACTCGATATCCAGACTAATAATGACCTTGATATGCGAGCTCTCTACAGAAAGCCCGACGAACTCGCGAGCGAGGGGGCAGCCGGTGAAACGGGAAACGAGTGTGAGGAGGGTGGTGAATTCGACGACGAGCCTGGTGAATTGAAAAAGAGCAGCTCGAAACTCTCGCTCGCCGAACAACAGGAAATAATAAAACAGTTGCAGGAATTTTCAAACTTGGACAATGCCGACGCTCCTTTGTTCATACCGGAACACGACCAGGAGCCGTTGTCCGAAGTTCCGGATTATTCCAACGCGTCCAGCAGCTCTGTTAACGAAACGATAACCGAGTCCAACAAAAGTTTGCACGATCGCGAATTCTACGAGACCGACGCGCCAAGATACGGCAAGGTCGTCGGCAAAATGAGCCTGGAACACTTTCGCAAGCATTCTCTGCCAACGATCCTAAGCACATTCAACGTGACACCGAGCCCCGAATGTTGCGACCAGAAAGTCAACAAGTTGGAGAAATATTGGTCACTGAAGGATTTAATGTCGAACGACGAAAGCGCTGAGAACGAAAGACCAATCGATACCCTCGGATCACCCAAATACTCAATTTTTCCAACATACCCCAGGATCGCCTCAGCCCCGGAAGTTACCAACGAGACTATTTTTCACGCCCAATCGTTAAATTCAAGTGGTAACCTGACGTTACACACTACTATCTCAATTAGCGAGGAGAATCTAAAGAGAAGAAGCTGCGACGCGTCCCAAGACGTTTCGAACAGTATGGAGACACTAGAGCGCGGCTCGAGTCCGATCATTTTTCGCGCCTCAACCGCGAACGAGAATTACCAACGGACGGGAGCATCGACGAAAACTAAATTTCCCGCTTCTTTCATCCGAACTAGAAAATTATCCAAGAGTCAAGACGGAATCGGTGAGACGAAAAAATCCTCGAGTTTAACGGAAATCAAAGAGATGTCGACCACTCGGTCTTTGGAGAAAATTCCCATTTCGAGGAGCGATAAATCTATTTCCACTGCAAATGAAGCACACGAATGCAAAAAGTCGGCAATTTGCGAGCCCGGCTGCTCGATAAGAGGGGGTGACGTATGTCGAACGAGAGAACAAGCGTGCAAGAAAACGTCTCAATATTACAATACAATACCGATTAAGCATAACGCAAAGGTGTCGAAACCTGTGAGAAAGAAGTCGTTGATTGTACGAAAACGATCTAAGAGCGATATGGACGTGTCCGAGAGAAAACCAACGCCCAGATTCGAGAGGGGAGATTGGATATTTCGTGAATTTCCACCGTTGGAAATCGACACGGAAACTCGTAAGCTGGCACGATTATGATATAGACGTGTCTGCACTCTGCCTGGTTCAGTTCTAGATCGTCAAACACAAGAAAACACTTTATTTTACGTTTTAGGAGAAAACAAAAACGCCCGCGTCAATCTTTAGGTTTCCTCGATACCATACTTTTCCATACACATCACACCTCTTTTTTCACTCCCTTCAACACGCTCAATGGTCTTTTGGGTTATACGTTTAAGTCATACATCGTTTTAAGCTACTGTTCTGTGTCTCTGTGCATTACATTCGAAAGTGTCGTTGCTTTCTGGAGCTCATCGGTACATGCTTTGCAATTTTCATTACTTTGAGTCTTAGTCTTGAGACAAGCGAATTCCTTATCAGCTTTTTTGATACCTATGTCGGAGGGAAAATTCAATCCTTTAACGAAGCTTTCATATACCTACACCTATTATGATTTATTCCACTTTCAGAATTGTTGCAAAGTCAATACTTTCCGAACTATAGTTTTTTTCCATCAATTTTCTTTGTTTCGTTTTGCTCAACTGCACCTTCTCAATGACTTTTCGCACGAAAGATAATAATTTTGAAAAATTGACATCATTCTATTCCTCGTACACATTGATGAATTAACCATGATTCGCTTTTGAGTTATCAATTTTATTTAATGTTTACATTGCGATATTTTTAATGTGAACTTGAGTTAACAACGATACTAGATCGATCGTCTAGTGTTTCGATTAAGCGAAAAATAAACAGTTGCATGCTCATTAAATTTATATAGTGTTACGCAGCTTTGTCGGCATGTCCGAGCATTAACCCATTGCAATTTTTTTTCTTTCGTGCATCTTGTGCTATCGCAGGACCCCGTCGCATGAGTGAACGCGATCTGCCATCACGGCTCGGCCACGAACCGACTCCCCAACAAATTCATAGCAGCAAGTCTGTCCCGGCCCTCCATAGTAAGTAACACACTACCACTCGCCATGCCGTGAACGTGGCTGCGATATCATCGTCGTTCTTCGTTAAGATGAAAATATGTGTCATTCCGTCGATCCATTGATCACGGGGATATATGCTTGGAGTTTCGCCATGGTCCAACGTAGAATACATTACGTTCTTTTCGTACCTGAGCCCAACACTAGAATAAAATCGCAATTATCAAATCACGTTATCGGTGTCAGTGATTTTCACACAATGCTTCAAAATCGTGAAATTTTTTTGCCCGGACGCTCCGAGCCTTCTACGAATGTTTGTCTAATCATATCGTGGATATTTCGCAGACGTAGGGACCGAGGGTAAACAGCAACACGAAGTATTTAATCCTGGATACAGCAGGGCTTCGTCCAGCAACAGTGTTACTCCGCCCGTTCAACCGCCGCCAATGCCAGCCATGAATGGTGCAACTTCCCTACGCTCTCGGTAAACATTGGACAAGTACATTGTCCGCGTATTAGTTGTCGAGCTAGTCCGGAGATGGAGCTTTTAAAAGTTGCTTTCTTTACATTTTAGATCGAGCCATAATTTGCACGATCCTATGAGAGTAGGAACATTGCCACCGAGCGGTCTTGTCAGTCGTCAGCAGTCCTCGCCTAATCTAACGCCGAGTCAGATGCACCCCAATATGCCGAGCAACATTCAGAGCAACGAGGCTGAGAGATTTTATCAGAACTTGAGCGTTTATAGGAATCAAGATCCCACGATGAAGCAACAACCGAGTCCGCCGAATCCTGGTGACGACAGGTAAAACATATTTTCTTTTGATCATTGGAAAAAGAACGGGCTGCGTTTGAATAATGTGGACAGCATTAGCGAGGGACCATCGGTACTAAATTATCCCATCGTCCCATTACAGAAGTTCCCTGCACACTCAGAAGAGCTTGCGAGGATCGCAGAACTCATTGAATCGACCTACCTCCGAGCTGAATCAGGCAAGGGATCGTCCGATCTCGGCTTATATTCCGCAAGCTCAGCAACAAGCTGGCTATCCGGGCAATCAGATACAGCATCAGGGCCCACCGCCTCGATCGCAATCGTCGCGCGACATAATCCGTCAGGAGGCGAAACTGCAGGAAATGCAGGAAGAAGTGAGGCGTCGGGAGCTTCGCGGTAGCGGGCCATCCGCGTTAAATCAGTACAGACCGAACAATTACAGTGCCAGACCGATAACGGCAGCCCAAACGGCAAACGCCACAAGAGCATCGAGACCGATAGGTTCTACGCCAAACTTGGGACCAAACTCGCCGACTTACGCGACTCGTCCGGTGGGGCCGAATTACGGTTACGCAGACGCGCAGCAATATCAGCAATACGGCCAGTACGGAAAACATACGCAGCCGCCGAATCACTATGGTTTGATGCCGAAAAGCAAGAACGAGCCCGTGAGAGCTCACGCCATGGATAACGCGAGATCTCCGGGTGATTATGATCCCAATCGACAAGTCATGGAGCACAATCGTCAATTTGGCAGCGGCTCGTTGAACGGTCCACAATACTCGAACGGTTCCGGTGACGTGAGAAACGGCCAACATCCCGGCGACAGTGCGTCCAATTCCAGAGCACAAAACGGCGATGGCGCTACAATGATGAATCCCGAGAGTGCGCCACCCTCGAGGGCGATTTTACCGGACGACAATTACCGAGAGAGCCCACCGCCACCCCCCCTCAATACGTCGACTCATCCGTTATACAGCAAGCCCGCGGATTCAACGAGATACACGGCTAGCATGCAGGATCCACCTCGCGGCGGGTATTATCCGGCACCGGGAGCCACGCAGCAACAACAGGCTCGGCAGTATCAGTATAACGCGACGAATCCCTGGCAACGCGAGGAAAGGGAGAAGGAACAAGCGCGACGACGCGAGGCCGCGAGACTCTGGAGAGATCAGCAGATAGCCGAGTTGAGCTCGTTGCCCCAGCGAACCGCCCAACAGGAAGAACAACTTCGAGCGCTTCAGTTGGAGCGCGATTTTCAGAAGAGAGCCGAGGAAGCCGCTGATCAGCAGGACGACGACGACGAGAGCAACGACCTCGACAACGAGAGCGCTCAGAGGGTCCAGGGTTTGCTGAGAATGGCCGCCAATCAGGATAGAAATAACCAGCTGAATCATCAACAACACACGTTGCTGAGAACGAACGCGAATAACCAATCGATCAGAGGCACTCTGTCGCCGCAACCGGTCGGCAGCCAGCTCCAATCGACGAGTATCTCGTTGCATACGGCAACCAGTCAACAGGGTTCCTCGCACGCCACGGGCAACTCGTACGCCGGACAAAACGACGGAACAGGCATGCATCAGCCGATCGCGAATCAGAACACGACTGGTCAGCAAGCACCCATGTCGCAGGCTTACGGTTCGGCGACAATGGGACAGCAGTTTGCCAATAGCGCCAAAGGGAACAACGCTACGGCGCAAATCAGCGAGGAAAGGGAGAGACAACGGAGAATAGACGAGCTGAAGAAGATACAAGCGGAATTTGACGAGAGTCAGCGTAAACGCGAGGACGAGATTAGACAGCAGCAGCAGCAGCTTCAACTCCATCAACAACAGATGCAACAATTGTACGCCCAACAACAGCAGCATCAACAGCAACAGTTGCAGTCAAATTTGAAGAGCCAACAGCAATTACACCCGGGAATGCTGAGACTCGATAATCTTGTCATCAACGGCCCCAGCTCACCACCCTGTACGTTTCTTCAAGTGCTATTAGAGTAGTTCTTTGCCTAAAACAGTAAGAATCATAACTCTATAGGTTTTTTTTATATTCTGCAGCATCGCAAAATGGCAGCAACGATGCTCCCCCGCCACCCGAGCGTGGTTCAAGCTACGCGGTTATGTCGCAACAGAGTGCTCTCCGTTCAAACACCTCGACGACATCGAACGTTCCGCTTGGCTCGCATTCAACCGCCACGATAAAGAGGGTCTCGTTTCACGATCCTAACGCAAACGTCGAACCCCCTCGAAATGTTCCGTCCGTTACCTCGAGCACGCCCTCGTCGATTACCATGGACACCATCAGAGAGGATCCCAATGTAAGTTATTTTTATAATATAGAAGCAACGATTCAACGTAGAGTAGAATGAAAGAATCTGGACTCGTGTCGATGTGAGCGAGCAACATATTATTATGACAATAATAGTAATAATAAATCATCGAGAACCTTGAATACTTATTAAACATGCCTATATTCTCTTGATACGCAACCATGGGCAGGTACCCAAATAAGGTATACGCAATAAAACAGCACAGTTCGGCTTTAACATTTTCTAATTGTCGATGTCAATCATTGCATGAAGTGACAAAGTGTGCGAAAGGACATACTCTCCATAAACCGTGTATAGTCGATTATCATCGAACACTGTCATCTAATCATCCGAATGAAATTCATCGTGGACTTTTTGCCGTATCCGCAATGCCTCACTCGTTTCATGCTGCTCTCTCTCTCTCCCTCTGTTTCTCTTTCCCTAATCTAATCTTCGTCATAGCGCCGTCATCATCATCATCATTAACCATCGTTATCGTGTTTTGTACATAAAATATTCAGTTACTTCATGTAAGCATATACAATTAATGTTTGGAGTATTCATCGTGAAGCGATAGTGAGTTTTGTGTTTCTTTCCTTTCGTTCTGTGACAAATAAAAAACAAAACCTTCATCAACGGTTGCGATCATTAATCAAGATGCTCGGTGCAATGTCTGTCCTCAGAATTTTATAAATGACGCGGAAAATCTCTTAGCATCCCCAAACACCCCGGAAGGACCAGGTGGACAGTTTCAAGGAGCTACACCCGGTGTCATCGGCGCTCAAGAGGTTTACAAGTAAGTTTCAATCGCCACATCAGTGAAAAACTCGTACGGCATTTGAGAACGATACGGTTTTGTGCGGATTCGCAGGTTGCAGGATTTTTTTTTCTTATCGATAACGGGAAACACTTCTAATTGGCATTCACAAACGTGACTAAGCTCTGAAAAATTGCATTGTTCCGCATTTCTTTTGCGCAGAGATCCAAGACAAAAGCGACTAGCTGAGAAACAGAAGCTACAGCAGAATTCTCAACAGGGCGAGGTGCCGGAAAAGTTGAGTTTCAAGGAGAAAATAAAGATGTTCGCGATGGAAACCGGCGAGGACGGTACGCCCCGTGACAAAGTAAAAATTTCCCGTGCCCAACGAGACATCGATAATATCGGAAGTCCTCTTAGTCCAAATAACAACAACAACAATAACAACAACAACCGAAGCTAAAAGATGCGAGTAATGAACGACTAAACGTAAAATAAAAACTGTTAGTAAAGCTGTTTCCCTGGACCCAATGTATATGTACGATAAACAAAATCTCCGTTTGAGGGGGGGGGCAAAGAAAAACGACTGCACGTCAGGTCGTTTTCACAAGAGTACACGTTTGAAAGATTCTTCAATTTACGCGGGATGAACGCTAAATATATTACAATTATTGTACATATTTTAAGCCGGAGTGCAACTATCGGGCGTCTATATACATTGTTCAATATTTACGTTTACATATACATATATATGTATATTAAACATAAGAAAGAAAAAAGAAGGATCACACGAGGAAGAAATGTATTGTTGTTAGTTCAACCAATCCATTCGGCAAATAATCGCACTGTATGGTGCGGTTCATAATATTATGTTTGTTTTTGACTGTCGAGCCACACTGTATGATACAACATTAGATCTATGTATACAAATTCGTGTAGTTATGCAAAGATAAGCTATACGAATGACGTTTAAATGTGACGCTTGTACAGCATATTTCTGCGAGCATAACGAGGCGTGAGACGGAGAGTGAGTACCGGGGGTCGAAAAGCCTATAAGATATAACCCTTGTCCTCTCGTGAGCTGAGATAAAAACATTTCATTTCTTCTCTCGACGAGCTATATTTGCTCGGTCTTTGTTTTTCTCACTCCGCGTAACTAAATCTCTCGCTCTCTCTTCAGAGAACTGGCAAGTTATCGGAATAGGCACGACTTTACAAAACTCCTCGAACATTATCTGTCATCGATTTTCACTTTTATTTTTGGAAAATATGTTTTACAAACTACGCGGTAAAGCGATAATCAAATTACTTAAGATATAATAGCACTCAATAATGTAGCGTTAAGTCTACTGTATTCACCGTGAAGAACGATGCCGAGCGAAAAGAAAGATATACGCGAAATTGTAAAATGTACGCCGTTGTAAAACTTTATTCGTAGGAAAAATATCGTAGATAAGATATTTGACGAGGGATCATGATGGGCAGCGCTCTGATGAGTTCAATGCCCAAAACTAAAAACAAAGCATAGCAATATTAGTGGGTATTGAGAGATTGAAGGAAAAAAAATAAAGGAGGAAAGGGAAAAAACCTATGAACTACTATTAATCTGCAGTCAGAGATATGTTGCAGTAAGTGGCAATAATATTCTTCTTTGTTCCAAAGTTTCATGATGGAGTAATACACACACAGAGACACATATACGAATGCACACACATTTATATATATATATATATATATATATATATATATATATATATATATATATATATATATATATATGTGTGTAACCAGTTCTAAATTTCGATAAAACCACTCCACACAAGTTTTACGTTACACAACAACAACATAAAGTCTATAATATCTAGGTCACACAGAGTCATCGTTATTTCGATAATGAGGAGAGGCATGTATTTGAAGTTGTACATTTTTTTCTACCTCCGAGCGTTCTTTTTTTTTACTTTCCCCAAATCATTTATTGATCACTCTGATTGTACAACTGAAATGCCACACTCCGGGAATCTTAGTTGATTCACAGCTTTCGCGAAACAAATTTGTAGATATGTCCTGAATATTATATGTGATATAAAAGTAGGGCTTTGTTTATGAGCGCAAGGATTCACGTAGATTAGATGAAATCTAGATGTGCGTCTAAGCAAACAAAAGAGGAGAAAGAAATTATTAGGTCGAATTTGTTGACGAATGTAAATTACAGTATGGGGAAACAGTATTTCTGGCCTATTCAATCGCCTACGCGAAGATACGATGGAAACGAGATGAAAACGTTCGAGCATCTTTTATTTTATTCGTAAGCGCGCAGTCTCGCTTATGAAAGTATTTTTCTATTTATTTTTTATTACTTTGTTTCATTTTGCAACACCTGATAGTGATATATCGAGCAGCTTGTTATTAAATGTTAAACATACTTAAACAATAAAAAAGGAGAAAATAACCATGTACACAGCCGAATACGATTCGTATTTGGATTTATTTGTAGAAATCCATTTGCGAATACGTTTCGGCTCTTTGTAGGCCTTATAGTGCAGTATAGACAGCCATATTATAGTCAAGAGAAAAAAGATAGTTGACATTTTTTCATAATTCTCGATGCGTAGGAATTAATTATAAAAGTAGCGTTATCATTGACCACGTTAGAACGACCATTGTTTTTACGAATAATTCGGAACTCTGTATTTACGTTAATGTAAGTTTCATTCGAACCAGATTGACATAACTAGCGGAATGATAAAGAAAGTACGGATGTACGCGCCCGCGTGTGTGCGTATGCGTATGTATGTATGTAGGTATGAATATATAAATGAATGTATGTGAGAATGGTGTATGTATGGACATGTATATATAAATGAAAATCATTTTTATGTATAGCGCGCGTATTGCACTGTATTTAGTATTACCGTCTTGATTACCGGAACCCAACGCAGTCGATTGATCCATTAATTTTTTTTGTTTGCCCTCTTTGGGCTTGGTTTTTTTTATTAATCGCGAGAACATGAGAATCTACGATCATCGACTTTATTAGTATGATGCATTCTACTTACATTATATTTACTGTACTTTTCGAGAACACACTATATTTTTTAATTGTATTATGTCATTACATTATTGAGATATGATATGGACGAGAAATAAATATACCGTATACTAAATACTTGAGAATTAACATTCGTTCTTCTAGATTATATCTAATTCAATGGAGAGCGTTCGCATATACATACAAATGAGAGCGAAACGGTGGAACTGAACCAGAAGTACGCGACATTTTCTTTACAGCCCGGAAGTCGTAAGAGGTTTTTTCGCACCCGGTACCAATCCGTCAAAAATAAACATTTCTATTTGATTTCACGCATTTTTTTTCAGCGCTTATTATTAATGAATTTACAAGCGTTGCGATCTGAACTAATATTCAGTATATTTATTGGGTCGAGATCGTTGAAACCTTGGGAGAAAAAATTGCGCAGCGAGAACTTGTAGTCGAAACGGAGGGCGGAACGACGGAACTCGCGATCGCTGGTTATGCGATCCAAGTTCGCGTTCCAACCGCCAGTGCATTTTCAGCCACGTACCAGTGAACACGCTGGTGCTGTGCAGAGTGAAAATCGAAGGAAAAGCAGCATACATCGTAAAACGGTCGCGTGCCGAAGAGGAAAAATTTTGACGAAAAAAAAGAAAAACACGAAGCGAAGATAGGCAGATCGTCGAACTATTTCGAGGTGTGACGGCGTTCCCCGTTTTGGGCTCGAAGCTCAAAAGACACAGTGTAATCAACCGGTCAATTGTCCTACGGGAAAGTGAGACTGGTTCCTTTTGTGTCGATCACGAGGCTTTCTTGCTCGGCGGGGGGGCAGCAGGGGCGACGAAAAAAAAAATTTCCCCATCAAACATTGACCCCATTCATATTCGCCTACACCCGGACTAGATAAGAACACCGAAAAGGAATTACGCAATTTTCCAACAGTCCAGGGGTTTTCGAATCTTCCGGGAGGTAAAGTACCGTTTATGCACCTAAAACTTTATTTTTTTCCGGTCCATGGCGGAAGATCATGTTTCGAAAGTCCTTTAGACTTTACCCGTTACACCATCGTATACTTCAATGGAAACCATTCCTTCGTAGTTTTTAAGCAATGTACGGAATTGTCGACCGGTGCGAACAGTGTCCCGAAATACGTTCAAAAGTCCTGAAATTATTTGTAGCTAAGTGATAACCTTCATCATCAACATTTCAGGTAAGAAAATAAACTATTAACGTTTAGATTTGTCTATTTGAATGCTTGGAATATACTAAGTGGTGAACTTTTTTTTTCCATATAATTAAACAATTTCTGCCTTACCATTGATTTCTCGTGTACTTTCGATGCCCCTCACAGATTATTGGGATACAATTGTAAAACAAACCGATGTGTTTGAGATTACTGAATTACTGGTATTGAAGTTTGCGTAGATGGAATGCAACGAAAGAAATTCTTTCGCATCGGCCAATTTCGTTTCAGCACATTTGCCCTACTAAAGTCACTGAAACATTTTTAAAGATCCTCTTTAGTGATCTATAACGTTAGTCTACAGAAGAAGAATTTGGATAGTAACAAGAATACAGAAGTGAAAAAATAAAACAAGGTTCTTTGTTGCATTCTAGCGATGGAAACTTCAACATCATCAGTGTTGGAATCATGACGACATGTTAGCTAGTAAATCTATTACATTTCTGGATTATTTACTTTTATAGTTATCTAGAGGGCTAGGAGTTTTAATTAGCTCCGAACAGATATACTAGGCATGGCAATGAATATTTTATTCAAATTGGTCATAATCGATTGCTCCTGGTACTTTGCAAAAGATATTTGTCACCCCGAATCGCCAATATAATTGTTTTCTAGGAAAGAGAAAATTTTGAAGCGCTTGCATTGTGCTGATGTGAAACACATGCAGATGCACAAGAGACAGCTGCAGGAGTGTTAATGGCAGAGCAAGGGAAACTGGTGCGGAATGAGTTTTGCATCTTCTTACATATGGCCAATCACGATCTGCAAACTTGAAAGCTCCTGTGAACCGAAAAACCTATCCCTGACAATGGTTCAGTGGTCACCCAGGCAGAAAAAGCAATTTGTCTCTAAATGCGAAGTTAGGAGCTATCGCGATAGCATAGTTTGAATGGAGGTTCGTCAATTTTTGCGCTATACTTAGGTACCACAATTACCAATAGGTCTAGACAGCAGGTTGTGCCGCAGACAGATTCCTGGTACGTTGAACGGCCAAAATACAATCTTGTAGAGGCAGCGTACATAAATACTTTGGCGCCAGTAAATCGGATCTGAGCGTACGCGTACATGTGTGCGTTTATGAGCGTTTCTCAGCTTGCCAGAGCAGACCCTTCACGTGTATGTATAAATAGCGTGAAAAGAAGAAACGTCTTTTCGTCTGCTGTCTCGGGTATCGTCATTCTTTCTGCGAAGAAGATATGGAAAATTGTCCGTTTATCGTCCAGACAATTGGCTGTGAAACAATGGACAATGTGTTCTCAATCCACAAATAATCAGCGCTACAAACGTTGATCCCTCAGTCTAGACTTGTGCAACGTCACAATGTCAAGCATTGATTACAGGAATTTATCAGCGATATTAGTTCTGGCGTTACGAGTCCTCTTGATCACCCTCAGTCTCAACGATATTGATGAAAAAGCCAGCACTAGATGGACTGCTAGTGCGGCGGCCTACTGCAAAAAACTTACAACCCCACAAACTATTATGGCGAATTTGCCAATGACAAGAGCAATTATCCAAAAGCGCTGATCCAATGGAATTTGAATTTTTAACAATGATATTCACATAGTTTACTATGGTTATGCGACGATCAAAAATGGCTTTACTCAGCCATAGTGGTTAGCAACAGAAGGCATAGATGGACATAGCGCCTGAACTGAAAGGTAGTTTCAATTGCCTCCGCGCTCATGGTTTTCTATTCGGAAATATTCTTGACTCAACCTCTTTTTCAAGGAAACTATGATAAGTGATAATTATTTTTCAACGCGCAAATGCCTCTATCGGTCGCGATGTAGTGTCGTGGCCATTTTTACGAACGATGGACGAAGAATTGCCCACCTCGATCACTCTGAACAAAGCAGCCATCGAAAAAAAAAGCGTAGAAAAAAAACGAAATACACAGTGAGAGAGAGAGAGAGAGAGAGAGAGAGAGAGAGAGAGAGAGAGAGAGGGAACGGAATATGCCAACAAATGTTTAAGTGCTGCATGTACTACGAAGAATTATAGAATAAACAGATCAGACGTAGGAACAACGGGGTTTCTACGCGACTAGAAAAGAAATATCGTTTTGAAGCCAAAAATAAATTACTATCCACCTTGGAGAGGGGATGAAGCCAAGTAACACGAGGCTGGATGTGCGGACGTTTCTCGGAAAAAGAGTGAGAATACGAGACACACATACGCTCAGCTCGGGTATCGTTATTTTTTCATGGAAGAAAGAAATTTTCTTCGAGTCTTCAGACCTTAAGGGACGGCACGTGGTTGATGGTCTGTGTCGTTCTATTGCGCGGAGGGCTCGAATCCGCACACACACACCGACACACATGGACACCTTCGGTGCTGTGTAGGCAGAGAGGGAGAGGAGCAAGGGCGGGGGGGGGGGGGGTAGAGAGGAAGAGCCTTTTCATCCAGTCATTGTATAAAGCCTGGTATCTCTCTCTCTTTCTTTTCTTCTCTCTCTCCCTCTCTCTGGCTACGTGTACAACGCTTGAAAATCAATAGATTCAAGCCGAACCCAGCATGATTCGGATGGCTTCACGCAGAAAATCCGACCGGGCGCTATACATATCGGTTTTAAATGCACGAATTACCGGCCAGACAAGCGGGTACGAAGGAGATACGATTCAGTTAATTAACATGCCTAATCAATTTTGATAATTACAAAATTACCATAATGGAGTTTAGCGACTCTCAAATGGTCGGAAAGAAAAATCACCAAAAAATCGATTACCTCGCTTGGGTCTCGCGAAGGTTACGTGTTATTTTTACATACTTTTTGTTATCCTTTTTTTTCCCGTTACGCTGACGCACGAGAGCAACATATAAGGTGACATAATAACTTAGTATCAGTTAGAACCGAATGCAAGAGCACTCTTCGAGTTATCGGGGTCAGGAGTATGTAAACAGCGTATTAATCGTCTCATTCTCGTGTGAATGTCAGGCACAAGATATGCATAAATTATTGCGATAACGCGTTAAATTCATTACAGTCGAATGCCAATTATTCCAAGGTACCGGAATGGCTTTAGTTATCTTACTTGCGCCGAAATGAGAGACTTTGAATTGCGCATACAATCTGTTATCGTTTTTGTCATATGGTACTTTGTCAAGGACTTCGAACCTGGGAAAAGATTCAACCACAGGAACGTTCCGAATGATGCCGTCTTTCATAGACACGAGAAATGTATTAGCTAACTAAAAAACATTCTTTCCTTTACCTGAGACGTCGGAATCAATTTGTCTTATGCTGACAAAGTCGCGGAGCACGTGGTGGACGTGCTCCGTCACTGTGAAGTGAATTACAAGTGAAATAACACTTTAAAGAGATGAACATTACGCACGAAAATTGAGGCTTACCCTAAAAGGCCAGATAAAAACTTTAGTGCTTTTTTGGATCCGTCGATTCACTGATGCTTCCTCCAATTGTGCTCTACAATTATTGACCAAATTACGTGAGCACGGAATTCTCTATTTCAAACGTATATTACAAACGTGGTCGTTTTTCTCTAATGTTCTATTAGCTTGGTTTTAACTGACAAAGTATTTTCATTATTCGATTTTAGGCTGAATAGACCACATTATTAGCACCTGAATTTTATCTATATACAATATCATTTTTCATTGCAAGATTATTTTTGTAATTGTGTTTTGGCTTTTGCTTGCCAAAACTACGAAGGAACATTTGTGGTTGCAGAATTGGCGATGATTCCGTTCGATGCTTCGGAATAAAACTGTGCAGAGGAATTATTTTTTAGACGCGAAAAAAATTGTTCCAACAGCCTGTGATCGATTGGCTGGTAAAACTATAGCTTTTTTCTCAGTATCGTTTTCAATTATTCGAGCCGGGTGTCTAGTCCCGTTTGACCCAGATAATCGAGGCTCTACTATATCGGCAGAAAGATTACAGATTTCATATGTTGGGAGCAAGGCGCGTGCCTAAGAGAGTTTATAATAGAGGTTGAAGTTTTCATCGTTGGATTGGATGAAAATAAATCTTTCTGAATTCCTTTAATTTCTTTTGGCAGATTTTGACCATAAAATCCCCTAACCATTTTTTAAGATCCTCATTTAGCAATCAACAATATGAATCCATATAAAGAATCTATTATAATAAAAATACGGAACATAAAATGTAAAAAAGTGCTTTCTTTGCGTTCCAACGATACAAACCTCAACACCATGTTCGTCATAATGTCGTTCCTGTATCAACGTACATTTGGAATACAACATTTACGGTTTGTTATGCCCGATCAACATTAATCCAAGAGAATTTCTAGAATTGAAGAGAGGAAGAAAGCAATATAAAAATTACCCTTCACCTGATGAATCATGTTGAACGAACACGTTCATACGAAGCCCGTTTGAAAACTTGCAATTCTCCATACCGTATAATTTCGAAATGTGCACCGTATAAATGTAGCGATTATTTTTTTCGAATTTCTCAAATTTTTTGAGAATTAAGTTCTTATGAAAAAAAAAAATTGTCTTTGCATTCCAACGATATGAACTTCAACATCATCAAATCTTTATAAAGTTGTACAATGAAATCCGTACTTTACATTTTATCAGGAGTATTTTTTTTTTTTTTTTTTTTTTTCAAATTTCGTAAGCAATTCGTAATACTGACTGTTAAGTAATTGGGGCGGTACCAGTTCGATGTAGATAGAAGGTAAATATAATCGAAATAGAAAAACTAAGTACGTTGCACTTTCTCCTATAGATTTGTTTGGACGCAAAGGGAAAATTATGTGCGCGAGACGTAATTTGCGAGAGTACCGTCGTTTAAGTACTCTGCACGATGAATTTCTCTCTGTTCACGAGGGAAGCACGTGAACACCCGACACCGAACGATAGGCACATATCGCGATGCGTCTGTTCGCTATACGTGTAATTGTATATCACTGCGACAGACGATGGCAGGCTTAAATAGGGACAAAACGTGACGAAAAAAGAAAGAAAGAAGGGTTGCCTTTTGTAAAAAAAAAACGTTTTTTGGTCGGTTTTTAATTCGACGAGTGAGAAATTGAAGGACATCTGGAATGCTAATTTTTGAGATCAGTCAAAAGTGTAAATTGTGCGATATTGAGTTCAAGAAGTGATGCTACAATCGTAATGTTTACTCGTATCGTAATCTCTGTATGGAGGAGGCAAGATGAGAATTACGTCGGTCGTGATAAACGATGACTCGGTATTCGTCAACATTTTATAAAGTCGAAGGTTACAACGAGCAGCAGAGCTGCGTAAACGGGTCTTACAGTTTTTCCGAAATTATAATTCCCCAAAATAATCAAAAAGTTTTCGCTCTACGACGCTAATTTACGTTTCTGCGAAATTGCGCGATCGGGGGACTGCTTGCTGATAGGGAGAGTTAGAATTCTTCTTATTGTCGAGAAATTCACGACCGTAATTCTACTGAAGTATCCAGCTATGGATTTACATCACGTGAAGTAACGCCCGCAAGAAAAATGGCTAGAAGACCAAGAACTCTGAATTATATAATTCACGTGATTCGCACGTTGAACAATCCATAGAGTATTTTAGCGACGTAGTTGAAAAAACACGTGGATCGAAGTCTGAGAAGTTATATCAAGTTTGGCGCTTGAGGATCAAAACGGAAAAACAGGTTCAAGCCTGTTTGGACTGTGTGGATAAACGAGATAGGCTCCACGTCTCGTGGAACGTTGCCAGCTATTCCGCGTTAATTATAATCTTAGCCGCGAAGTTTTCGCGACAACGTTCTTCGATACGATCAGATGTTGACGAATGCCGAAAAATCAGGATCTCGCAACAAAGAACTTGAAAAAGCTGCGTCGCATTGCAGCCCGTCATCTACTTTGGTAGGAAGCGTTTGAGAATACGACGGACTTTTTCCAGCCGGAATTATTTTCATTTTCCAAATAGTGAAAATGAAAGTAATTAGTATGAATTTTTGCAAACAAGGAATATTCATTATTCTCAATATTCTGATCGTCAGTACCTGACAGTCTTAGCTAATTCAGCACCCACGAGTCGTACAATATTCGATTTTTATCAAATTCTTTCCTCAAAGTATCCCATTTTGCTAACTCGTTTATTACTTTTTTTCTGATCTTTAATCAACTAAAAAATGATTTGGCAATTTGTCAAATGAAAGCATACAGAAGAAAATACGCATAAAAAATGAAACTATTATCAGGTATTTATTCTTTGGCGTACACATTGTAATTTTTTAGTTCAACTAAACGAGGGCACCTGCGCCAACTTGCATAGCAACAATTGTGCAGTTTTTAAAATAAGAAAACTCACTACTTTTTCAGCACGATCACAGAATTATCAACGCATTCTTCCCGTTACTTATTCTTAATTAGCATTAACTACGAATTTGTTTACGAATTGCTAAATTATATCATATATCCGGATATATCAGATATCCGGTCCATCCGAAATCTAAAAACCAAACGGCTTATTCAAGTTAACAATAAGGCGTTGACTTTTTTTTTAAGATTTTTTTTTTAAGCGATATCGTCAACGACATTTAAATGTTTCTCATCGTATCTCCTATAAATTTGGAAACAATCCACTGAGCGATTCTTGAGATATCATGTCCACCGACTTTGAAAACAGTGTTTCGAGAAAAATGCGTTTAAAGTTTGAAGTATGGTGCGGATCCCGCTAACCCGGTCGACCCTCAGAAGCTGTAGCTCATTCAATTTGAGGAATGAAAAAGTAACACTATCGAATAAAAATATATAGCCCGTCTTAACAGGCTACATCTGTACTATTCCTCTGGCCATTCTTAAATGGCCATAAGAATGACTCCCTGTGAGACCACCTTATAATATACAAGCTCTGCAGAAGAAAGGCGTAAGCTAAAAAAATGATACGACACAATCAGTGTCTTCGGAAATGTAGAGGCACTGCGCTGGCAAGCGTGACCATCTAGCGACACCAGTCACACAATATATGAGCTGATTTACAGCACTCTAGAAGAGTGATTGAGAAAAACGGTTACAACATCGCGTTATTTATTGTCAGATACCTGTGCTTAGTATTTTTTATTTCTCAGAGAGGAATTAAATAAATGTCCAATGGTTTCAGGAATATTTTTTTTTTGATGTTTTTGAATTTTTTGTACCTCTTCATCTTGCTAGTGTATATGAAGTCTGGATAGTTAGTTACTCCCCAGAGGAATGATTTTCATACTGAAAACATAGAAAAAGGTTTATCTGTTAAATCTGCTTTTTAGAAAGATTTCGAAATATTTGAAATTGTTGTATTTAAAAAAAACTACAAAGTAATATAATAGCATCTATTAAAAAAATCACATTACATGCAATATGATCATTTCGAGAGAATTATTCGTATATCAATATAATATTATATATATATATATCTATATATATATATATATATAATTAGGGGGCGTCCATTAATTACGTGAGGCGTTTAGGGGGGGTCGAGCGAAATCTCACCCAATCTTACGTGGGGGAGAGGGGGGCTTCGGCAAATATCACGTAATTTTAGTAATTTTAGTAATTTTAGTAATTTTAGTAATCACGTAATTTTTATCACGTAGGGAGAGTCTGTCTACTACTTTACATGGTGGAGTAAATGGTACTACAACCGCAGTTACTTCTACTACTATTTATTTTCCGTGAACGTATGCATTTTGAAAAATCTCACGTGAGATTAGGGGAGGAGGAGGGGGGAGGGGGTCGAGCAAAATCTCACGACATCTCACCAGGGGGAGAGGGGGGGGGTCGAAAAATCGCCAAAATCACCTCACGTAATTAATGAATGCCCCCTTATGTTATGTATGTACAGATTATAATTATATTATATCATATATTGAATATATCAATATATAGTACAAAATATTATCAATGTTACTTCTTTACATCGGCCGATGTAACGAAGTAAAATTGTCCTATTCGTAGTTTACCTTAACAATCCCGTGAATCATTCGTGTATCTAATATCATACATTACATATATGAAAACTTCACTCCAAAATCATGTTCATCGTGTCATTTCGTGGTACGAATTTAACCTGCCTACGTCATTCCCATTGCTCTGTGTACATTTTCTATTTAAAGTTAGCCGTCTTCAAATATCGCACTTGAGCAAATACGCAACCGTAATAGGGTAGACGTGTTGCAGCGTACGTGACGTGTTATTTTCTTTCTAGTTTTTCCTCCATAACCACACGCACGACGTGGCGCGTTTCGCGACAGGTGTGTATGTATATACCTAATTTTGCGTGCATACTGGTAACGAGTGTTGGACTCGAGAGGCCATTCAAATATTCTTCTTTCCGCTCGCTCGACAAAACAGCACGGATGTATTGCAATCCCGGTCGTTGAACAAATTGTGGAAAAAATGTTGAAAATGTACGAGCTGTATCATGGAAGAATTTCCGGGTAATTTCTTATTCGTGCGGTCATAAAAAAAAGCGGAAGAGAATTCTTTGCCGTTTGTATTTTTCCTTGACAGCAGCTGCCCGCTTTGGATGCTGCATAAAACGCTTTCGCGATCCAATAATCTCGGTTGCTCGCTTTTTCCCAGCATTCCGGCAAGAATTACGGAGCAGAGTGTGAATCTCGGTGGAAGATTCTAGTATTGCTTAATTTCAGTCTGGTGTGCCGTACAATGATGCTGGTATATAATTAACCGTTTGGTGCTTGAGATAAGGAGGTGAATTTCGAAAATTAAACGATTAGTCTTATCATAGGACGTTACGACGTCTTCGCGTAATAATGTAGGCATGTTCTTTGGCGCGTGCACACACACAGACACACACGCATGTATCTACAATTCACCCTTTCATCATGGAGATTGACTTTTAAAATCTTGCCACAACGTAAAAAAGGCGTTAAAATTACTCGGTAACATGCAACTGCGATAAAAACGTGAACTGTATTTATATTTAGCCGTGCATCAGAAATAAAAACATTTTCGGGACAAAAGCATCAATTTATCCGACACTAAAATTCTTGAATCGTTGACAAACTATTTTCAATGACCCTGTAATTCAATGTCTCACAGACTCGAAAATGATAAGGTACACCCCGAAGTTGGATACCACGTCGAAAAAAAATCTTCCAGACATTTATCGCCTTTGAGTCAATAAAAGAAGCACGAAAGAAAAAAAAAACATCTTTCGACGGAGTGTGTGTTAAGGTGTATTCGATGTGTATATTCGTAAGAAGCACGCGGTCTGAACGTGTTTTATCGAGTCGGTTCTTCAAGTTTTGTCGCTTGATTGTTTTTTTTCGCCTTTCGGCAAGATTACCTTGCATAACGAATCACGAGTAAAAGGCATGCCTAAATTGGGATTCCAATGGCGAACTCGACCAAATATATTAACAAAAATTCCGAACATCGTGGTAAACATGTGGTGTCTGTTCTTTAGGTTACGTGGGTGAATTATGGCTAACGTTGCTTCGTTTCTAAGATGTTTGAATTACATCGAAACGCCGCTATTACGGGAACCGACAAGAAAGCATCGATAGAAGAAACGAGAAAGCTCAATAAAATCCTACACAAGAAATTCTTGGGATATGCGCCGAATCACCGGGAACGGCTGACAAAAAATCAGCTGGATCTATCCTCGCACGTCTCGACGACTAACAATTTGGCAAAGATCCAAGTCCAAAAACGAGCCATTCCCAGCGCGGTATGATGCATTATTGGATGACCTTAAGACGTTCGAGAGTAGGAGAGACGCAGACCGGTTCGATTATTGTATCGTGTATTATGTCCTCACAGATAATCTCGTTGCTTCGGATCTGGTCGAATAGAGGGGAGAGAAAAAGAAGACTTCCCCGCATTTCGCATCCGTGAACGCCCCTTCGCAAAGACTATTAACCCAGATTCTCTCGTTGTATCTGCCATGTCTGTTACGTCACAAGGGTACCCCCCTTGGAGTGTTTGAGGCGTAGACAAGGTGTTTTTTTTCTTCAATTTTATCAAGAGTGATAAAATGTCGATAAAAACAGACGAAAAGCGAGACGAAGGTTATATTTGTGTGATTTAATCGAGATCTGATAATCCTTGATCAAACTCACATCCATCTGGTGCGATGATCGACAAATCATGTGGTGCTCACGAATTTCAGGATTGACTTGTAATGAGTCATTTTTATTATTCACCGGCGTTTTTTAGGCCCTAATTCTTCTTTACCACCCTGTTGAAGCTTGCATCGTTGGAATGCAATTAATCTTTTTTTGTTTGCAAAATCGATTTTTGCACACTAAGTTTACGAAAATGACTCGAACGTTTTTAGGGTACGCAGGGGATCTGAATCTACAAAGAAGTAATTTAGATAATTAAAGTGCAGGAATAGAAAACACATTTTTATCGTATCTCAACAATACGATTGTTGAGATCCCCTGAAACCCCAATTATTTCAATATTTTACGTCTTTATAAATTTGTGCAAATCCCCCTATGAATACAATATTTTTTATTTTTTCGTGAACCATCTCTTTCGAAGCAGCGTTCAACATTCTTCATTATTCGCGAACATTATCGGCTGATAAATTTCTCGTAAAAAAGAAAGGAAAAAAATCGAGCGACGCAAAAGCACGGATGCACGTTGCCTGCTGCCGTGGCCTTGAACGCTCAGCGATTGATAATCTGATTAGCGCTTCGCAAAAGCTCAATGCGACGGGAAAATATAATTTGCGCAGTGTCATTTGCGCTCGAATACTCCTCTCGTTCGTCTTTTTTTTCAGTATTGTGAAATTGTAGGCAAGAGCTCAAAATGCATTTGGCCTTATCACTCGAACGCTCTCGTGACTTACATTCTTGACGATTCACTCGCATGTCTTGGGTTTCTATACCGGGTCGTTACCTATTCGTACCACTAATTACGTAGCAGAAAAGGGAATCATTGTCTCGTGATAATAAGAAAAGACGTGACAAAAATGCCAAGAGCAACGAGGGACCATCTATAGCTCAGTGATTATGAAACTTTGTATCCTGTTCTGTAAACATTTTTTCGACCCGTTCGAAGTTCCGAGTCTTTCCGTTTGCATATACGTTCAAATCACTATCTCTAATTGCAAAAGTAAAATGCGTGCCAGACCACCCAGTAAGGTCAGATTCCGTTGTTTTTTTTTGTGCTACTATTTACCAATAGTTAACATATATTATTTTTCGACCAGTGTCGACAATATGGCATTCAGAACATTGCCAATTTAAGAGGCGTTTTTCTTATTTTTTCGCCGCTGATTGCTTTTATAGTGTACTGCAATAATTTCACTGGAAAGTACTCACTAACGATTATTTTCATCAATTATTTCCGATTTTTATATGAAAGAGTTACAATCGCGGGGCTGACAGATGGATAAACGGACCCGACGAAATTATAAGGGTTTCGGAACCCTAAAAAAACCACTACCATGCGACTTCCGGTATCGACCGTAAAAGCCTTAATTTTATTTTCGATACAATGTCCTTGTTCTTATGATCTATCAAGTTTATGTTTGAGAACTTGTTTAATATAAGAAAGTTATGCAAAGTTGATAGTAATGCAAAGAATGTTATGATAATCGAAGGGTTACAATAGTCGAAGCAAACACCAGACTAGGGTAAACCGACCCGTGAATAAATAAATAACGACACCGTTGATACTATTCTGATAGTAGATAAAAATATTTAAAGTAATTTCAACACATAACATTGGAGGGATTGATAAATAAATAGCGAAACTACGAAATGGTCAGTGAATGGACGAAATTACCAGCAAATGGACACTCGACCGCCAGTGAACAGACGAGAAGTGTACATGGACGCTGTAAAGTATAATAATGTATTATTTATTTCTAATAAATAGATGTGGACTCCGTTTCACAAAAATTATAACATTTTTACACACATGATTATTATATTCGTTATTACGATTTCGTAGAAAATATACAAAGCTTTTTTGCATCTTAGCGTGGCATTCTCCAAAAAACTACCAAAGTTTGTTTCTAAAAAGAAATAGAAAATTAAATTTTGTAGAAATTAAAAAAAATTAAATTAATTTTATCACAATTTTTAATGGGATGTACAGTTTCGTCTCTTAACAGTAAATAGTTGTGCAATTTTCACCAGATGAGCTGCACTTTTTACTCTGCTTTGAGAATTATCAGGACAAAGCCCATATTTCCATTCACTGGACAGAAGTAGAATACAGCAACAGTGAGTAAACGTGTCCAATTCTGACCTATTATTAGGAATGCATTAAATTGTTTTGCAAAAAAATCAAAGATTGATTCTATCTTAAATAATGAAAGTAATACTTACCCGCCAAACTCATAAAAACGATTGTTTTCGCCTTTAGATCACCTTACTGTGCACAGCCGTATCGTAACTAATAAGTTGCGCGGTGTGCAAGTACCACAAACTAGGAAAATTCCGTGTGCCGTCAAAATTCGATATTAAACTGATAAATCGGTTTTCACAACTGTGATTTTTTTTACTAAATTATAGTGATTCGGATTTATATTGAGAATTCATATTCTTGACTTATTTTATATATAAATCAGCGTTCGTTCATTCACTGGTCGGTTTACCCTATATCGAACGACTAATCGACAAAGAATTCACGCAATATGTTTCACATATCTATGACGTTCGGAGTTTCATTTTTCTTTTCATCGGACAAACTCGCATCCGCAGTACAAAAATATCACAGTAAAATTCCGAACCACCGTGCCTATAAATTGCGAAAATTTGTACTGCTTATACGTTACGGCTGTACTTCCGGTTTGTACGGGGATAAGTACGCGTTGAATGTCCTGGGAAACGCGTGTCCGTGGTCGAAGGGGCAAGGAAGGGAAATATAAGTGTGGGCATGGGGTCTCTTGTGCGCGAGGGCTACGCAAACGCGGTTGAGAGATACCGGTTGGCATATGCGCACGAAACGTCAGCGCAACATGCGGAGAGAAGGGTTGACGAGGAGGAGGAGGAGGAAGATAAAGCTTTTGAATTGGACTCCCCAGACTCGCTTTCCAGTTTGCTTTCGTGTCTCGTCAAGTTACCGCACGAAAAATCGATAGTTTCGTGAATTTCTGCACACGCTCTTGTATCATTACACAGTGGGAGTTGGCCGTGACAATCGTTATTTTCGCAAACTTTAATGAAACGACAACTACATTTTTTTTGCATCTCACAATTTTAGTTTAGTGAACATTTTAGTGGTGTATCTGAATGTTTTATTCGTACGGCACGTCAAACCTTTTTTCATGAATACAGTGCAGTAAAGATAAAATATCCAACGACTTTGGTAAGTTTAAATTTGTTGTTCCTATTCAGAGCCGTCCTAGTCCGTTCAATTCTATTCCAATGGCTTAAAACATTTTAACGAAATGTTAATAGATTCGGTTCTTATTATTGTTTTTTACATGGTTTATATTTTATTACAAAGATTGCACTGCACAGTTGGTATTATGGCACCTTCACATAATGGAAAGATATATTTATTTTATTGGTTTTTTCCTTAGGTACGCTTTTCGCGTTTGTTACCCTATTCTTTCCCATCATTATGACCGTTCTTTCCTCTACTGTTTACTCCTTTTTGTCTCCATTTTTCTCCCTGTCCCCCCCCCCCCTGTTGCGGCCGCAGCCGACTTCCCCCTCTGTATTATATTCATCATGACATTTCCGTCATGGGTATAGGGCAACTGCGGAAAACCTATACCAATACAGCCGGTCATCGAGTTCGCCCCCCAATCGTGGAACTAGTCTTATTTCGCCGCGAAATGCCGAAGAAAAACATTTCACGACGAAATGTACGCGACTGGGATTCGAACCCGGGACCTCCCGGTCCGCTGGTTTAGTGGCGAGCACGCTAACCACTAGACCATCGCACCAGTTCCAATGGAAAGATATATTTAGACATTTTCAATACTGTAGCGACAGTTGGATTTTTCGGATAGCCATTTTACGAATTTATGAGGAACCGTGGAGAAATTTACTGCATTGAAAAACGAGAAATATTTTTTTTTAAATAAACATGTGACGTTATCTTGTTCGCATTTTGTACGAAAAGAGGAAAAATACTTGAGTAAGCAGGCGAAATTTCGAATAACTCACACGAGAATAACCGTTAAGTTTGAACGATAAATTCCGGCGACTGCAACATTTGAAGAATACAAAGATCAAAACCGTACTCTCGACCGTTTAATCAATATTATGGTCAAACGCTTTAGAAAGGGGCTTTCCAGTATCAACAAGAAATGTAAACATTCCTTTACCTCGCAAACGTCTAGAATATGCCTTTTTCCCTCTGCGATGCTGAAAATTCCGTCTGAAGATACCAATGATATGTTTGTGTTCATGAATGTTAAAAAAAAATAGTATGTACAGGTTTTAGAATACGTATAATTGAGTTTTTGATAAATCTACAATAAAACCGAACAACGAGCCTTATTCCAATCAATTGGTTTTTCATTTATTCAATTATTAGCTTGTTAATTTGAGCATATTATTTTTATGATCCCTATTTTTACCTTATGCACTACCAAGTTGTACATTGATCGACAAACCAGGTTTCTATTCCTAAATTTTTCAAGAGAGCACAATACTAATTTTCTGATCATTAGATCGTTATCTTTTGTATCTTGGTCACGGAAATCGAGATTTTTTTTACTGGCGTGTCTGTTCGGAACACCATACAGACTTTCGGAGATAAGGAATGTTTGCGATAAGACACAATCTCTGGATCATATCCACATGAGTCATGCGAATATCGCATATTCGAGTGACAAAATATTCATTCGCACACGCGCGCACATACATACAAAAATACACACCGGCCGCGCGGCGATTAATCTTAGCGAATGGCGAGCAAAAAAAACTCTTATCGTAATTTACCTCTTGCGAATGGCGAATTAAACGCTGACCGTACAAAGTATACGAGAATGGACAATGATAAATGGCACTGACAAAGTTACTGCGCCGTTGAAAAATATTCCATCACCTAAACACAGAAGAGCATGCTATAAACAGTGTACATATCTCGTTGATTTGCTATTTCCAGCCATATATAAATAATGTTTCGTTGAATTTTTTCCTTAAACAGACCTTCATCTGTCCTACTATCGTAGAAACCTTTCTGAAAGCTATAATACATTTTATCAGATCCTACAAGCACACTTTTTCCCCACACATTTTGCATTTCGAAAAAGATGTCTTCAAAAGTAAGTTTTCAAAAATTCCAGTTTTCCCCAAGAATTGTCATAGAGAAAAAAAACTGTCACATAACTCGAAATAGTTCTTCCGAATTATCGTTCACCGTTTTGCGCAATGGACACATATTTTCTCTCGAAGTATACGCCAATGTCTCTCGGGATACGAGAAACGCAGCTGCCTCGTCTCGAGACGCAGTAGTATGTGAGGTGGTTTTTTTTCGTTCGCGGTAGAAACCTTTGCGGAATATATGTGTGCGCTCAAGGCTATTACGTTTCGAGCAAGGTAGAGGACCCTCGTTCAATTTTCTCTCCTGGCGATTAAATTATTTTAAAAGCAGGCATGTACTCTCGTATTATGTTCGATGGCCTGAACATTTTGTTCGGTCGCCATACAATTCTAGTTGAACTATTACGTAAGGATGAAGATTTTTCTCATAACCAGAATTGCTGTCGCGTTAAAAAGAAAAGACTAATTATTGTTTTAACTCGGCACGTAATAATAAGAAAAAATAATAATGATCATGATAGGAACAATAACAATAACAATAATAGCAAAATAAGATAATGTAATACAAAATAATATATAACAACTCATATTAAGGGGTAAGGCCACTGTAGCGGAGAAAAAAATAAGTATATTTTGGGAATTTTTTTCTAGCGGGACAATGGATACATCAAAATTCTGAAAAAGGTCCTTTATTGTACATATCATAAACTGTATAAACTATTCTTTTTCAAAGTAATATAAAACAAAATGGCGGCTGCACAGCTTTTCTTCGACGAAGCCTTTTTTTCATAGGTGCGCGGCCGGACCAACGGCACCTGCAATTTTTAATTTACAGTGAATGCATTTTTTATTGATTATACATGTGAATAGCTACAGAAGTACGTAGGATTTTTTTAATATATCGATTTTTGCAAATACAGCGCGTTTTTAAAATAATAGTTCAAAATGCTCAAAAGAACATCGTCCGAAAATTGTAAAAAAAAAAAAACTATGTAAAATATGGAGAAAATCCTACGTACTTCTATGCAGAATGGAATTGTGAATATACAGTTAAAATTTCGAGTCAATCAGTCAAGATTTGTTCGAGTTATGAGTCTAGTCGACTTGAAAAATGTAGTTTCGAGTAAAACGCGTTCGAAGTTTTCGGTACGGATTGCATCGGACTGAGAGGGGCTGCGCCAAAATTCAAAATAGAAGTATTCAGACATTTTCCCCACCTTAATCCTTTGAGTATGTCATTTTGAAGATATTAAGGCATCTTTAAAGAAAAAAAAGTCGATTTCTTGAAATTTCTACAGTGACCTTGCCCCTTAATGATAGTAATGGTATTCAAAAATAATGAGGATTCCATATAACACACGATGTTAAAGTTTGCTTTGTCGGACCGCAACGATCTTTTGTCCTTTTTTTAATTCCATTATATTTATTATGATCAGAAACCCTTTTTGCAAATTGAGGTAGTAAATCTTTGATAAGAATATGTATAAACGTTAGACTAATTTCCAAAGCCTAAATCGAAGACAAAAATGATTTTTTTTGCATTCCAACGATGCAAAATTCAACCTCAACGTCACAGTATAAAATAATAATTATTGGAGGTAAAAATGCGCCAGCTCTTGACGATCCAGTCTGCTGGGAATTGCTGATTCTACATTTTCCTTACACTCCTTCGAACCACACACACTGAACTACGTCCGGATACATTTTTTATATTTTTTTATGCCTGCGTGTTAGTGAGCTACTATTTCCAATTCGTCTAGAAATTCTTCCGTAGCGTAGATGTGTAAGTCAGACCAATGAATTTTTCCACGCTTCAGGATAGGTCGTTCTTTTTCTGGCGCTACGTTCTTGTTGAATTGATCGTTTGATCACGTGCTCGGGTAGCGTCAGTTCATGCATTGAATTCCCGATCATTGCTCTCATAGACTTCTGTATACACATGCGTTCTCATATGTAATCCATATCACGACCTTTCATAAAAATATGAAAATATCGTATCAAATTAGAGTCATATCATTTTTACGCCACAATGAAAAGTAACTCCTTCACACAATCAACGTTACGCAATTTCGAGTGATCATCTTTGAAGGACGGTTTAAATAATTATCAAAAAAATAACGACTGCATAATAATTGTCTCGATAACGACTGAAGCGAGATTTCACGCAATACATCTTAAGTAACACGACTGACGTTTATGTATTGAAACGAGGGTAATATTTATTATAAATCGCCAATTACGACTCGCCGGCTTGGCCTCGTCTTGCGTACTCTCGGCGGGCAAACTTTTTTTTTGTCTCGCGCACGCTGCACGATGAATTTCGATCGTCGAACCGGCTTGCAACGAGGCAGACCTTCGGCACAACGTTGTTTCCGCTTTTTTCACTTTCATTCGACGTGATACGAACGCGCGCGTGTATACACAGTTTTATAGTCAAGTTTTCGTATTACACATTCCGTAAAAAAGTTCCCGCAGCTACGTAGTATTGGGTCGAATGGAAAGTTCGATTTTCGGCAGGTGCCAATTCAAAACTCGGCACAAAGATTTTGGACAACCCAAATGACGTTGAAGTTTGCATTGTTCAAATGCAACGATTTTTTTTCTTTCTCTTTTCATTTCTTTATCATTATCATTATCCAAAGCTTTTTTTTGTCGAATTGAGGTCATTAATCGCTAATGAAAATACGTGAAAATGTTTGATCGATTTTCAAATGAAAAATTGAGCAATTAAACAGAATTAATTTTCGTTGCATTCCAACGATGCAAACTTCAACGTCTTCAACCTTTCACAATAATTGGGCATTTTTATATAAGATTTGTACTTGTATACGTCGATAAAATGTAAATTAGGACTATTTATAAGCGTAGATCACGAACAATGTGGAACATGTTTTATTAATTTCCTTTTTTGTTGCTTCATTTGATTTCAGACTACGAATATGAGCTCTGGTGATCCTTGGTCTCTTCCGGTCAAGCAGGGTCTTTACGATCCGACTCTCGAAAAAGAGGCTTGCGGTGTTGGATTCATTGTTGCCATCGATGGAAAACGATCGCACAAGGTAATCAATATCATTCTACGGATCTAGCAATTTTGGATGTTTTTTTTGTGAGAGCGTTTAATTAAACAATGAGTCATTGAGAAAAACACCATTTGATAGATTGGATTGCATTTTTTCGTCCGTAATTGAACTTAAATTAAAAATACATAACGAGTATATATCTCATTGAAATGTATTATCTTTCGCGAATGTATCCTTGCCCAAATATTACGCGGTGTCGTTTGTCTCCGTACAAATGTCCAAGGTCCAATGTTCTGCACCGAATGATAATTTAATGTGCGCAGTTATTATTCTCGTTACGTCAATCGCCAATCTATATCGATAAACCATGCAATTACGACTCACAATCTTCAAGGCATTTCCATGTATTTCTCTCTCTCTCTCTCTCTCTCTCTCTCTCTCTCTCTCTCTCTCTCTCTCTCTCTCTCTCTCTCTCTCTCAAATTTTTTATGCTCGTCATTTTCTACGAAAGGATTTACTGCCAGTGAAACGGTGCAGAAGGACATGCTCGTTAATTCAGAAAAGACGAAATTCCGATTTCGCAGCGAATATGTTTTCGAAAGTGTGATTTATGTTTAACGTTGTTTGCCCAAACTTTTCGCCGATTCCTTGTTTCGAGCCGGACCATTTTTTCGGATACACGGATTTTAGCTCCAAACCAAAATGATACATTTCCTCTTTCCTTATCTGTTCGCTCGAGGGAATCTTTCTGTTCGATATTAGTCTCAGTGGAGTGCAAGAATTTTCGACAATATTGTGCAAACTCTTGGATTCGTCGCTCATCGATGCCTCCGAGAAATTACCGGT
Organism: Ophion ellenae; assembly: GCA_963210295.1. Lineage (NCBI taxonomy): Eukaryota > Metazoa > Arthropoda > Insecta > Hymenoptera > Ichneumonidae > Ophion > Ophion ellenae. The sequence goes on from OY723393.1 coordinate 11,544,333, forward strand.
CAATTTCGAGTCATCTTTAGAAATGACATTTCTCAAATCGGGTCGATTGCACAGTCGGCTTGGAGCGAGAGATCTGTGGCATTGGAGACTTATCTATTTGAAGAAAAAACCAGATTCAATTATTAATGAATTACAGAACAAGTGCCGATCAAAAAGAAAATATAACCTACGATCGCCCGAATAGATATCACGTTATCACGATTATCCAATGTAACGTGGGGTTTTTTCTTGTAAAAAATATCGTAACCAGTCGACGTACGTTTCGTATAAATTTTCTCCTGCGCCACCAAATGAATTTGACACTGTCGCAAGTATTATCAATTCCTTATTATCATCTCGCAGAGAACGCAACAATAACAACTCACTTGTTCGACTTCAGAGTCTCGTTCGCAAGCGTCTTGAAACGTCGATACGAAATTATGCCATCTAGCGTGTTTCCTAAGATATCTAAGTACTTGGAGCAATTGGTACTGGCTTATCTCGCACCCGAGGGGATCGCCAACTTCCGGCGGGGCTTCCGTAAAACCATTTATTGTGTACTGGCCAGCTAGTTTTATCTGATCACAAATATTAACGTAATCATTGTAAAGAAAGCTGTACCATGTATATTCGACGTTGATTTAATTTACAAAAGATCCATTGTGCGAGGCTGATAAGTGGTATTTCGAAGATTGATACGAGTCCAACAGATCTACTATACACGCTCCAAACCTGCGTTCAAAACAGCAATATTACAATTTTGGTCTCTCTCTCTCTATATATATATACTTTCATACGAAATTCCGATTGAAAAGGCGTAAGATTACCATGGACAGCGTTTTGCACTCGTCATTCTGTACTTCTCGAACCAATCCAAGTACTGATCTATAAGCAATATCAATTTTGCCACGCTGGTGTTCTCCTCGTCTGCCGATTCGACCGCTACTTCGCTCCTCTCTAATTTGTAAAATAAATCAAGAATTTGGCCTGCTGAGAAACACCTCACGCCGTAAGTGATATAGTGCCGAGAGAAAGCGAGCAATATCGAGTGCTCGGAGCTCAGTAGCTTCAGGAGACGACCGCGAAAGGCCGCGTCTTCCAAGGAACCCCTGGAACATCAGTATTCTCCGCAAAAAAAGCCCGGGTGGCAAATATTTGATGTAAAAAGAATTGTATATTGTGTAATTCAGGTTGAGCTACTTCGATGGGTTATTTCTCGTGTGGATCAAGTGAGCTGTGTATTGGGTCGCCAAACGTGGTCCAAGATCCAAGAAGGCAGAGTTTAATATTTGTCTTGCAGTGCCATGAATACTTTTTGATAATCCTAAGAATTCAGTGTTGTTATCATGAACAGAAATGCAGTTGTTCGGCAACGCGAGATTTTGTAAAACTTATTACCGCGCAGTTTCGAAATTTCCCCGAATGTTAGATACGTGAGAATTCTTTCCACAATTTTATTCGGGAGCTTCGTGAAATCCATCTCAACAATTGCCACGCTGGCTTTAGATTACGCGGGGACTTACGACGAAATAACCTATACAATTAAGAATATTGATTCGTGACGCATGGAGATTGTCGCGTCTCTTGTTTCCGTTGTTTATCCTCGTGGTGTTCATTTCAAAGACGCAAAAAAGTAGCCTCGTCTCATTGAATTTCTTCGTATAGGTTCATTTACAATGATTATTCATTGTGCAGAAGCTTCTTCGGTTTTTAAACGCAACTCGTTCACAATTATTTTACGTTAATGCTATTCAGCCGTTCTTGATCATTCTTTTATATGATAACAAATGTTTTTTTAAAACGTTTTTTCTTGCTGAATTTTTATTTACTCCAACGTTTAATTGTGTTATTTTCGGTTTCTTCTTTCAGATTGTACGCGATGCGGAGATACTGTCGGCTCGTATGAATCACAGAGGAGCCTGCGCTTGTGACAATGACACAGGTGACGGAGCCGGAGTACTTTGCGCCATACCTCACGATTACTATGCCGCAGAGATTCGGTTAGTGTCAACCTAGCATCGATTTATATCTGCGATTTCGCATAATAAAGCGAGTGATCTTCTCAATTATATATATATATATATATATATATACCGGGTGTTCCATTTTACCGTCCAGGTACGGTCGAAAAACGGCTGGGGTTGATTCAACCCCCGATGACTGTTAAGGGTTAAAAATAGTACTTTCACCTAGTTTCTCTAGTACATGCTAGGGCGGGTTTGAAATGGTTACCAAAACAGAAACGGGCAGGTCCGAAAGTAACAGAAAAAAATAAGCGCCAGGTGTATAAGAGAAGTTTAAGGCACATTTCCACTGAAGGGTGTTTCAAAATGACCTGACATTTTTATCTATTAATAAAACTTATTATTTATTTGAAAAGTACGAATATTTTTAGTTTTATATAAGGTACAAACATGGAGGTTATGTGTGGAACATAATATCCGATAAATGGCATAAACGGCATGGAGTCAGAAGACATATCCTTTCAACAAGATGGCGCAACCTGCCACACTGCGGGCGACACAAGGCAGTTATTGCAGACGAAGTTTCATGGTCGTGTTATCTCGCGCCGCGGCGGTGTGAATTGGCCAGCAAGATCGTGCAATTTGACGCCATTGAACTTCTTTCTTAGGGGTTTTCTGAAAGGAAAAGGGGTAAGGTTCCGACGCCCCGCCTGATCGACCTGAAATTTTGCACAAACCTTCCTTTCAATGTTTTAAGACAACCCCTAAAGGGATTTTTGGCCACGCCCAATAGACTTTGGGTTTGGGTTTGTTTGCGTATTTATTTTTGGATAAAACGAAGAGCGCAATTACATGTACAGGTATAAACGGAGACGTAGCAGATATAGATGTAGTCGGCGCGCGTAAAGAAAAACTTTCAAATTCAATATCTTGAAAACTATTGCGAGTCGCCAAAAATCCCTTTAGGGGTTGTCTTAAAATATTAAAAGGAAAGTTTGTGCAAAATTTCAGCTCGATCGGAAGTGGGGTTCGGAACTTTATGCAGGGAAAGTGTATGCCAATGATCCACAGACCATTTCGGAGCAAAAGGAAGCAATTGGACGCACCATTAATGAAATTAGTCCGCCATTATGCTAAAATGTTATTGAAAATTTCGTCAAAAGATTGAACGTTTCTAAACAGGGACGAGGCGGCCATTTATCGGATATTGTGTTCCACACATAACCTCCACGTTTGTACCTTGTATTAAAATAAACATATTCGTACTTTTCAAATAAATAATATGTTCTATTAATGAATTAAAACGTCAGGTCATTTGGAGACGCCCCGTACATTGACTAGAAAACTCGTCACTTTTCACGATTTTTTTCCGTGAAAAGCTGTGATAGATAAGCAAAACAGCATTGTAATTTTTAAGAAGAGTTAGCATGAGTAAATCATACACATTGTACGTACACCTAGTTGCCAATTTTACAAAATTCACCTTAAGAATTTTTAGCACATGATCTCTCGACCGCAAACGATCAGAAATGCAAGCAAAAAAAGAATTTCAAGCCCAATAAAGCAGAAAGATACCTCAAGTCCTACAAGGCTAGGGAGGTGCCTTCACAATCTAACGTGCTTACACACACGCACACACACACATTCTTTGTCGTTTTACGTTTCATCTTCAGAAGAACGAAAACATTCTGTATATGACAGTGATCCAAGCATGTGGCAATCAATATTAGCCGAGCAAAGCTAGAAATCGAGACACATCGCGATAAGAGAGTCGTTGCGGTTATCGTTGGTAATCTGAGATCTAAAAGTCAGTTCGCAGGGGGGTTCTTTGTACGTCATACTTCTACGTCTTGTTTTTTCTGTCTCCTTCGTTTCAATAATTCCTTCTTATCTATCTTATCTATCCGCATCCAGTGAAGTTCTCTGTACAGTGTAAAGACTCTCATTTCGTGGAATTTTATATATAGCGAGTTTCATAACGGACGACGTTTATTTCCAAAAGAAATTTTACGAGAGGTGCTTATGAATTTATTGCGCTTATACATCCTCACACTTTTCATGCAAATTTACCGCTCCTTTGTGATAAATTGGCGCAAGAAGCCTGGGTCTTTTTATTTGCTCATATCTCTTAAAGTCCAAACAAACTCAATATGGATTATTTTATACGTTATTCCATCAATGGTAAACAATTCAGTTGGACGAAACAATTATTAATATTACAGTGTAAGTGGCGACTTATTTTTTGGCCGATATGAAATTAATATCCCCTTACTCAATTTTCAATGCATTTCCTCAGTACATAATTTTCACGCCATATTATTGATTACTTTTTGTTGCAGCAAATATCAATATTCGTCAGAACATCGCGAATTAAAATAATCTTGCAATTCGTCTCCCAAATTTCAAAAGGCACGAGGCGAAACCGTTTCCGAAAGTTATCGCGAAGTTATTTTTAAACTTACGTTCCGTCACTTAGCCACGCACGTGCAAAGCAATATTTATATCTCAATGGAATTTTGCATTTGAAATGTTTCGAATACTGCGTCACCAGACCGGGGAACCGCCATAAACCGTTTTCAGAAAGCAATATAGCGTGGTAGAGTACAATCAATTTGAATTTTAAATTTGTTTCAGGGAGAAGCATGGAATTGAACTTCCGGCTTTTGGACATTACGCCACGGGTATATTATTCCTCGACAAGAACACGCACGAACAGACAGAGGCCGAGTTCGAAAAGCTGGCTGGAGAATCCGACCTGAGAGTATGTAAAATTTCGCCAAAACTTGTCTGTAATAATGGAAAATCAAAATAGAAAAAACCTGCAAAGTGCACCTCGGAACGCCCATAAAGTAGGGTTCACTAGTCATTTGTTTGTGTACACATTTGAAGAATAAATATTTGGCTAACATGTAATTATTATTATTGTGTATATTGTACTACAATCATTTCTTGCATACTAATTTCGATTTTGTTTAATAATTCGTAATCAGCATACCCTTACGATACAGGCAAGATGGAGAGATGGGGACGCGTTGTTTATGTTTTATTAATTATTATACTTTATTAACGGGGCTTCAAACAACACGCAACAAAGTGCAATCTTCTTATGGAGGTTCCATGAAGTAAATGTAGCGATAACTTGGTTATCCACATCTCCTGAACTTATCTATGCAACATAATCCACACAAATTTCATGGATAGTTGTAATTGAATGATAGTATTTTGAATTTTTGCATTGCTTTCAAAACAATAGTTCTAAATTAAGAGTGGTGAGGGGGGCGCATCGCAAATCATTTTGAACCATGTTACTTCGCAAACGGGGCTAAAAAATTGAAAATGGTTAAGGTATTCCTTTCGCGAACCCGAATATGTAACAATTAACTGATTCTCGTCTATAATCAAGTAAAAATACATCCCAGCATACTGGTTGAATTTCAAGACAAGTTACCCAACTTTGAACGCAAAACTACGACTTTAAAAATCCTCTTATTTATACGGCACTTTATGTAGATGTCACGCTGGCCTCATTTCTATTCAATATTTTATACACTAAATAACTCTAGACGACGGACATAAACTGCTCTTGCGTGAGAAAAATTCTACAGATTCTGTAACGACAATAAAAACAGGGGTGTCACCGAAATATCACCGAATGTTCGAAGAAAATGTCAATGATAAAAATTAGAAATATGTAACTAGCAGAAGAACTTTCGTAGTCGTGACATTTTCAGATAAAATGTAAAAATGACTTACTCTACTAAATTTGCCCGAAATGGAACCTCAATTTCGAAAGACCTGCTTAATTAACCCACATTCGATGGGGTGCGCGGAAAAAAAACTGTTGCGTCCATTTCACATATAGGAGAAAAACCCGTAATAAATTGTTCTTCGAGATTTTGTTACATATAAATTGAGATCCCTATCTGTAGCATGTACTGGCACAATTGCATGTATATAAGTTCAAAAGTGTAGAAACTGTGAGACTGAGACTGTGACCAACGAACGGCCATGACGAAGTTATAAGAGTTCCTTGTTTGACTATGGAGCCCTAAAAAACTTGCACATTGGTAACTCATTACTTCATTCCGTTCACAAACCAGCTTGCTCGCAGAGAAAACTTTCTGAGCGTGCGAAACCGTGCTAGCTTCTAATCTGTACAATTTTTTCGTCGACAATTTGAACCCTTTTTGCGGAGATTATTAAAGAGCAACAAATTTATTTCAGGTAGTTTGCTGGCGCGATGTTCCCACCGATAATTCTCACATCGGCCAAGTGGCCAAAAAGTGCGAGCCGTACATGCGCCAGGTATTCGTAACGGGTGATCAAGAGGCTGAAGTTCTCAATCGTCAGGTAAGTGGCGTGTACGCCGACTTCGAAAAATAAGGAAAAACGAAATATCAAAGTTTGGCGATCCACGTACAGCATTTGTCAACGGTGTTCTTGATTTTCGCGTACAACGTTCTAAGTTAAGAATGAGCGGCGCTGTTTACGAGAATCGCGAAGTGGACTTTTGCCAAGACTATGAACTTTCGTGTAAATCACGAAGTAAATAGACATGTATTCATTTGAACCCGACCGTGCGCAATGTTAGCGTTCTTTTTTCTTTTCTTTTTCAACGAGTAGTTGAATTAATTTACAAATACGGCATCGGTTTATTCGGTATTCTGTCATTGGCCATTGATGAACGTTGGAGTTTCATGGACAACAGGCAGACTCGATGTCCATTGATGATAAAATAGATAGTTGGCGTGCTCAATAATCAAGCGCGGATCGTATATCGTTATTCTAATTAAATCCAGACCGAGCGGTCGGCATTGAACTTTGCCAAAAGATCAAAAATAGAAATGTACGTGTATTGAGAAAACTAACGCGTGCAATCCACACAGAGGAGAAAAAATGTAAATTAATTAAAACGAAGTGCATGGTTTTTCTCGTTTCTTGTAGGTATTTATACTGCGAAAACGTTCTTCCCACTCTATACCGAAACCCGGCTTGAGGTTCTACATCTGTTCACTATCTCTGAAAACTGTCGTCTACAAAGGTCAATTGACGGCGGATCAATTATGGCTGTACTTCAAGGATTTAAAAGTAAGTTCTTCTAATTTCTTCAACAATAAATCCGAAGATACCTTGCTGGAAATCTCATGAAGATCAGGTTTTAAAGAGATTTTGGACGCATAAATATTTTCAACCCATATGCTACTCACTTCAAATGATTATAAATTGGATCCAATTGATGAATGTAAATGATTCCAATACTATTATGATGCAATTGTGTTCACAAATTCGAAAGAAGGCAACGAATATTAGAAAGGATGGGCATTTTTATTGTAAATCATTTTATTTCAGTGTCCTCAATTCGAAACGTATCTTGCGCTTGTGCACACACGTTTCTCTACCAATACTTTCCCAAGCTGGGAAAGAGCACATCCCCTGCGGTAAGAAATTTCTCACGTTCAATATTATAAGAATCGAGCAAACAAACCGTACCCTCAATAGCTGATCGAGGATTATATGTGGCTTGCGTATGAAATGTAGGTTGCTCGCTCACAATGGCGAGATCAATACTCTCCGAGGAAATGTTAATCTGATGAAAGCTCGCGAGGGCGTCATGAGCAGTGAGATTTATGGGGATAAGCTGAAGGATCTGTACCCGGTCGTGGAGCCGAATCTCTCGGACTCGGGCGCTGCGGATTGCGTTCTCGAATTTTTGGTCATGGCAGGACAACGAAGTTTGCCGGAGGTAATATTGTTAGAGTTTCCCAAAAGAATGAAAAACGAATTGAAAATCGAGTTTTTCTTGGCGAATTTATTTTATGAAAAAAAAAAACAAGATGATTAGACTCATTACATTCGTATTTACGAATTAATTAACTATTTCCAGCGCACATCAGACACTTTAACGTTCCGCAAACATTCTCGCATCTCTGCTAAACAAATTTCATTATGAACATTGTATTCCCATTCGAAGAAGAACCAATGCTCCGATAATCCGCAACGCCCTTCTTCTTTTTTCTCTCAGGCTGTCATGACCATGGTGCCGGAAGCTTGGCAGAACGACTTAACAATGGCAACGGAGAAGCGCGACTTTTATCATTGGGCAGCTTGCGCGATGGAGCCGTGGGACGGTCCTGCACTCTTAACGTTCACCGACGGTCGTTACGTCGGTGCTATACTTGACAGGTAGAAAATTTGCAATTTTTACATTGAGGAAAAAGGAAGAAAATTTATTATTTTAATGCAGCATTACTTTCATGAACCCATTGAGTTTTCCCTTCACCTGTATATCCATGTCCGAGCCCTCCCCTCGTCTGAGAGTACCAGAGGAGTCGCGCTGAATGGTCCCCGGCTCGAATGTGAACATCGTAACATATCTCGCATTAGGAAAAGAAAGCCACGGATTTATAGGGACAGCTGGGTCGCGAGAGATAATCTACGTGTGCATTGATAATTGAAAATACATACTGCCTAAAGATTTATCACGGGAAATGAAGCTGACCATATAGGATCCTCTGTTCCTTGATCAATGAAAATATCGTATACACGTCTGTCCGTAACGAAAGTCCCGCTGGCGTACAAAAATGCGTCGTACACACGATATAGAACTGTACGATACATAAAGCGTACGAAACGCCGGTCGTTACAGTTCGGACAAACGAGGCATCTAACGCAAGGTAAAGCGACGTAGGGCGCAGATAACGTTTGTTCCGTGTAATAATTGAATTACCAGAGAGGCAAAAAGGGGCAATCGAGGGAGAAAAACAACAATAATTCAGCAGATAATGAGAGATGAAAAGGTGGTAATACAAAAGTTCTTTTTAAATTTTTGTTTGGCAGAAATGGCCTGCGCCCATCGCGCTTCTACGTCACTAAGGATAACTTGATGGTGATGGCGTCCGAAGTGGGCGTCTATGACACTCCGCCCAGCAATGTTGTCCTGAAGGTAAAACATGGAAAATAAACGCAACCCAACGAGAGAAACACCCGAAGATGGTGTCAACGGAGACCGGAGACGGAACGTGGCTTCCTTGTGATCGCGATCGTATTAAATCTAGGGGAAAACAAACGAAACAGAATCTGACCCAACAGATGCGTCCAAATGTGTCACTCGTATAATTTAATTTATTTTCATTTTTTCTTCGCTGACATGCAAGTATTTCAGCTTTAGGGATTTATTTTTATACTGAATACCATGGAATAGCGGTGAAATTCGGGGCTAGGCGACACGCCTATGAAGACATCCGTCGGGGCTGATACGTTCGACGTAGCAAATTTTTAGATGTGATCATTCGTCGCACTACGCATTGATGCATAATTACAGTTATTCTTTCCATTATCGTCGGATTTAATTAAGTTTTTTTACTCTCATTGTAATCCTTATTGACGTCTGATTTGACACGTCAATCCTAATAGTTTATCGAATAATCGTTTTGTAGCAAGGAAAAGCATGCACGTAGAGTGGTTGGCCCGAGGAATTATTTTCATCATCACACTTGTTGGGACATGTCCCTATGGTTTTTTGTCTATCATGCTTTTTTAATGAATGACAATTATCTGGATATTTTAAGGGTCGCAAGAAGTTTTCTTCAGCGTGAGAAAGCCCCAAACTGTTTATATAGGGACTACGGAAAAGTTTCCCCGAGCAGCGTGTGTATTTTTATATTGTTTCATACTCGTGTTGAGGAATTTATAGATGGTTTTTTCACTGTGTCACCTCTTAATGTGCCAGGGTTCAGGGCGATTATCTTACAGGCTCATCGAGCAATTATTAACACATTACCAGTGAAGGTTTTTTACACGTTTGTAGGCTCTCGACACTTGAACAGGACCGGAGAGAAGGGAAATTTAATGTTTCAATGCTATTGGAAAATCGCATGTTTCAAAGATCCACCCACTTTTTCTGGATCGTATATTTAAATTTAAAAAAACATTGGTTTTTGCTCTCCTCCGACTGTGACACTTATTCGTCATTTTTTCTCCATATAATCCATGAACATTTTCATACAGCTGTATTCTGGGACGAAAGCAAAAAATCTTCGTACTATGGTCGGTGCATGATATATTTTTTATAATTTTTCAATCACATTTCATGTATGGCTCGTATGTATAATTTATATCATCTAGGGAATTGGGTTTGTATAGTGCAGTAGGACCGTCATCAAGTGCCGTTTACAAGGATGAATGTCAAATCAAACCAGGATCCTGTTTACCGTAGCTCATTGGTGCGTAAATCTTTATTTTCAGAGTCGCTTGAAGCCCGGTAGAATGCTGCTCGTTGACACCGAGGAGAAACAAATTATACAGGACGTCGAACTCAAACTGAAGATTGCCCGGAGCCGTCCGCACTCTAAGTGGCTCAAAGAACAGGTGAATTTTTGTTTTTACTAATAACCACAAGCGCTCCGTATTCACACACGTTGCATCATTTAACGCTCTGCACTGAGTAAATAAAGGAACTGAAGGATGAAAGCTAAAAACAAATCGTAAACGTACTAGCCCTCAATGTCCGGATTATGTATTCGCGACTAAAACAAGGAAGTAAAACATTTCCGCCTCCTTGCTGTCAATGTTAATACGATAAATTGTGCCATGTGTGATTATACATATATACATATATACATACATATATATATATATATATATATATATATATATATATATATATATATATATATATATATATATATATTTAAAGCGTAATCCCTCTATTTATCAATCAGTGTTAATTTGAAACCATTTGTTCCAATTTTCCCTGTGTGCTGACAACATTGGTGTAATTTGCAGATGGTGAGTCGTAAAAAAAGATCGTAGTTAAAACAATGTGTGTTTTTTTTGTGTTTTTTTCCTCTCGCCTTTCTTGCAGTTGGTAAATTTGTGGTGAATGCCAAATTTACGGAATTCTCGCCCCCTGATGTTTTCTTTCCTTCTTTCGTTAAATTTATACGAAACCTTTTTTTTATTCTGCAAACTTATCGCCCGAAGTGCGCTTCACGTATATGCACTGCTGTTTAGCCTTTTTGTAAAGGAATTTCCAAACGTCAACGATGGAATACACTGATTTTGGTCCATTGGAATGCCAGCAGGCACTTTACTTCATTCATAGAAACATTTCTCAATGTGCTCGGAGAGATGCGGCTTTGGTACTTCCTAAATCACGTGTACCGATATGTGTTTTATTTTTCTTTTCAACCTGTATACTATACACTATTTGCATTTTCTATTACGCTAGGTAGAGCAGTTTTAAACGTCGTCATTGAAATTGATCCGGAAGAGCTAAGCACGGTAAAGTTAATTAAAAAATACATGACAAAGAGTCGTTTTCAATCAAAGAAACCGCGGAAAAACAATGTACCACATTTTCAAAATTTGTAGCCATTTTACTCTTAAGTCCATTCGAACTCACATTAATAAACGGGGAATAGTTGTAAAAAGGCCTACCAGGTTTCTGATCATCCGTGACCTTTCGAATATGATGACAACGTTCAGTAAATTCTCAATATCACCGGTTTTTCTGGAAAACTATTTAGTTTATGCAAAACTCTTCGATGTTCAGTCCAACACTGCTTACACTTTCTTTCACTTCTACAATGAATGACGACGATTACACGTCCTCTCTTTCAAATATACATACAGTCTTGGAATTAGCACGTGGAATCGGTTTAGTTGCTAATCAGAGTTACACCAATTAAAGAAGGTTCTTCAAATGGATGTAGATAACTATGGGAGATTTGCGCGCGGCTCACGTGGCTATGGAAAACTCGAGCGATCTCATTGAGAACGGTAACGCTGCGGTAGTCGTGAAGAAAAATGGTCTGAACGTCGAGGACGAATTCATAAATCGCAAATGGGTGGGAGACAAGCGGCTCTCCTTGTTCTCCTACACCCTTGAGACCATCAATATGCTCCTGGTGCCCATGCTTCAGACGAAGTGAGATTTTTCAACACTCATATTCCCATCGACGAGATGTCTGCTTGCTACTGTGACTTACTGGACTTTGTATTTGCAGAAAAGAGGCTCTTGGGTCTATGGGCAATGATGCACCATTGGCATGCTTGTCGCAGTTCCAACCACTCATATACGACTACTTCAAACAACTTTTTGCTCAGGTAAACTATAATCAATTAAGCTTAAACTATACATGGACAAAAAATAGGTTAGCAGTCTCCTCAGTTATATTGAGAGAGTGGGTTGGTCTTGAAAACTGAAATATTTTAGTACCAAACCTTTAAGGGGTTAGGCTACTATGAACACCCGAAAATCATAACCCTCTGTGGTCACTCTTCGGTAGAATAACATAGTTGCCAAGTAAAAACTGGGTAAAATTCACCCGGCTACGTTCCAAATGGTTGCTGTCTGAAAAGTATCGGTCCGATCGGGATTGAAAAAAAAACTAGCGAATACTTTGAACATTCTTTGAAGAAATCCTGACTTTCTGAATTTTCGATATTTTCCAGAAAAATTGGAACAGGTTACTCGTCAGACATGGTACTTCTAGGGAAAAAATAGTGATATAGTGGCACTTCAAACCCTCGCCTCCTGGAAGGTCTACCTTTAATTGAGACTAGGACCCATAGATATTTAGACCCAAAGTTAGGTCTGGGTAAAAGTTACCCACAGTGACCAAGGATGGTTAAATAAAATGAACAAAATTTCATTAAAAATATTAATAACTGAAGAAGTTATATACAATCTCGTGGAGGAGCTTTGAACGTGAGGGGCTCAACGGTGTACTTGATTATGGCCACCCGGTTTTCTTTTTTTTTTTTAACATATAGAATTGGCAAAGACTTGACCGAGTTTAAAAAAAATCTTGTTTCAATTATAAAAAAAATTGATTTTTCTTTCGATTTCTCAAGGAAGAATGACATAATTATTTATAACTAATGAAAATAAGATGTCAACAAGGAAAACGACGGTGAAGACTAAACTACTATTGCACCGAATAAGTGTGACAAGTTTGAAGTCAAATTATTCATTAGATGTCGAGAAAACGTATATACCGTTTTGAAAAACATAGTTTCGCGAAAAACGCATTTAAAGTTTAACTAGCTGTTCTATCGTTGTAATAATAAGGTTACCGTCAATCTGCAATTCCCGCACCGTAGTGTGGGAATCGGCGGATCATAGGCCACGTCAAATGGAAGAAACCAACATGTGTGTTGGACCTTCCTCTTCAATTTGAGTTGCCTCAAGCGACTATCGATTTTTAAAAATTTGTAACGTAGGATAGCACCTTCAAAGGTATCATAACAGTGCATATAATGGGGGAAAAGCATTATTTCTCACCGCAGAAAAAAATATCACCATCTTCTCGACTAAAAGTCATCTAGTAAATGTGGCCAGACTTTTTTTTTATTGAAATTTAAGTAAATATCTCGAGGTATAACGTAGCAATACTGCCAGTTGAATTAAAAACTATACATTTCCAAAATACGAAAGGCAATTCAAATCCATTAACAAACAAAACAATGTTTCAGGTAACGAATCCGCCTATCGATCCGTTCAGAGAAAAGATCGTGATGTCCTTGCTCTGTCCGATCGGACCAGAGAGCAATATTCTCAAACCAAACGAGCAGCAAGTACACCGACTATTCCTCCCTCATCCGATAATATCGCTCAGAGATCTCGAGATCATAAAGCAGACGAGTTATCGCGGATGGAAGACAAAAGTAATCGACATTACGTATCCGGTGGCTGACGGGCCAGCTGGATTATTGAAAGCGCTGCATCGCATCGACGCCGAAGCCAACGAAGCGGCCAGAGATGGCTATCAGCTTCTAGTGTTGTCCGATCGCCAAGTTGGAGCTGAAAGGTTATTTCACACCTTCAAAGATTGAACATCTGCGATTTTTATGATTCTAACGTGATGATGATTACAGGGTTCCGGTGAGCATAATGCTTGCCCTGGGCTCGGTTCATCATTTTCTCATCGAAGAACGTCAGCGTATGAAGGTCGGCCTAATTGCAGAAACAGGCGAGGCGCGAGAAGTTCATCACATGTGCGTCCTTCTCGGTTACGGTGCTGACGCGGTTTGTCCGTATCTCGTTTTCGAGATGGCCAGGAATCTCCGAGAGGAAGGGGTCTTGGATGAATCGTTCAATGACGATACCATGTATAGGGTACGTGTACTTTTTAAAGAGATATCCACGACGTATTTTAGTATACTAATTTGATCGCTTCATTTTCTGTATTTTAGAATTACAGCGAGGCCATGGAACGCGGTATCGCAAAGGTAATGGCGAAAATGGGCATATCGACTCTACAATCGTACAAAGGAGCTCAGATCTTCGAAGCCGTGGGTCTAGCTGATGAAGTCGTCGATAAATGTTTCAGAGTACGTGAATGATCTTACGAATGTTTATACAGAAATTCCTCCTTTTGCCTATGCAATGATTATAAAATGGATCCAATTAATGAGCGCGGATGATTCAACATTTGTTTTATGAGTTAACCCTGTTCAAACGAGAATATTCGTCAACTAGGCTGAGTGTATCAATAAGCAAGCTGTCTTCATTTAATAGGGCACGCACTCGCGAATCGGTGGAGTGACAATCGACATTCTCGGTCGAGATGCATTCGAACGTCATCAGTTGACTTATTACGACAAGGCTCCCGACATGTTGGTGATGAGAAATCCGGGAACGTATCACTGGCGAAGCGGCGGAGAGAAGCACATCAACGATCCCGTCAGCATCTCGAATTTGCAGGTACCAATTCTTCATAAATGCTATCGTTCGACGTATTTTGAAGCTAAAACATCATCTCCTTCATGAGAAACTTGCCAAATAGACGGAAGTGTAACAAAGAACATGAGGTAAAAAAGATCGACTAGCGTAACGAACCCATTCAGTTTTGAAGAAGAGCAGTTAAAAGTAATTGAGAAAAATTCTCGCGAATATTGAACAAAATAGGAGGCAAACATTCATGCGGTTTTCATTTCTTGTAGGATTCCGTGGCCTCAAAGAATATGAATGCGTACGAGAGTTATCGAAAATCAACGATGGAGGCCGTACAAAATTGCACACTCCGGGGACAATTGGAGCTTGTAAAGTCGAAGGAATCAGTTCCCATTGCCGAAGTTGAGCCAGCCGAGGAAATAGTGAAGCGTTTCGTGACGGGAGCCATGAGTTTCGGAAGTATCTCACTCGAGGCTCATACGACGCTGGCCATTGCGATGAATCGCATCGGTGGAAAATCGAACACCGGTGAGGGCGGTGAAAACGCCGACAGATATCTAAACCAGGATCCCGAATTCAACAAGCGCTCGGCGATCAAGCAAGTCGCTAGCGGACGTTTCGGAGTAACGTCGAGTTATCTGGCGAACGCGGACGATTTGCAGATCAAAATGGCGCAAGGTGCGAAGCCAGGCGAGGGTGGTGAACTGCCTGGATACAAGGTAACCGCGGATATCGCTGCGGTGAGGCACTCAGTACCGGGTGTGGGCCTCATATCGCCGCCCCCTCATCACGACATTTACTCGATTGAGGATCTCGCCGAGTTGGTATACGATTTGAAGTGCGCCAATCCGAACGCTCGTATCTCCGTTAAGCTCGTTTCTGAAGTTGGCGTTGGAGTGGTAGCCGCTGGTGTGGCGAAGGGAAAAGCCGAGCACGTTGTTATATCTGGTCACGACGGCGGTACTGGAGCGAGCAGTTGGACTGGAATAAAAGCGGCCGGATTACCCTGGGAATTAGGAGTAGCGGAGGCTCATCAGATTCTTACTCTTAACAATCTACGTTCCCGAATGATCGTCCAGGCTGATGGTCAATTGCGCACAGGGTTCGACATAATAGTGGCGGCTCTTTTGGGCGCCGATGAATTCGGTTTCAGTACGGCACCCCTCATAGCGATGGGCTGCACGATGATGCGCAAATGCCATTTGAACACTTGCCCCGTTGGAATAGCAACTCAGGATCCCGTGCTACGGAAGAAATTCGCGGGAAGCCCGGAACACGTGATAAACTTTTTCTTCATGCTAGCCGAAGAGGTGCGCTCCCACATGGCCAGCCTGGGAATCCGAAAGTTCCAGGATCTGATAGGTCGTACGGACCTTCTCAAGATGCGCGACGATATAAAAATCGAAAAGGCACGAACGTTGAATCTCACGAATATCCTCAGAAGCGCGCTCGAGCTCCGCCCGGGTGTCAATATACGAGGCGGCTCGGTGAAGCAAGATTTTCAGCTGGAAAATCGATTGGACAACAAACTGATTGAAGAGGCCGCACAAGTTCTCAGTGGAAAGGAGAGTAGCGTGAATATCGAAATGACGATTAACAACGAGTGTCGCGCATTCGCATCAACTCTAAGTTATCACATTTCCAAAGCATACGGCGAGGCGGGCCTGCCGGAGCACAGTATTAACGTTAAAATGACGGGATCTGCTGGACAGAGCTTCTGCGCTTTCCTCACCAAGGGCGTTCACGTTACGCTCGAAGGCGATGCTAATGATTACGTCGGCAAGGGCCTTTGCGGCGGTGAAATCGTTATTTATCCGCCGAAAGAGTCGGAATTCTGTTCCGAGGCTAACGTTATAGTGGGCAATGTTTGTCTGTACGGTGCGACATCGGGAAAGGCGTATTTCCGCGGTATCGCTGCTGAGAGATTCAGCGTTCGCAACAGCGGCGCTATAGTCGTGGTCGAGGGCGTCGGTGATCACGGTTGCGAGTACATGACAGGTGGTTGCGCCGTTATCCTCGGCTTGACGGGTCGTAATTTTGCCGCCGGTATGTCCGGTGGCATAGCTTACGTTCTTGACGTCGATGGCTCCTTCAAGAGCAAATGTAATCCTGAGATGGTCGAGCTACTGCCGCTCAACAAGGACGAGGACATTGCCTATGTGAAAACACTTTTGGAAGAGTTTATTGAGAAAACTGGCTCGCTGATAGCCGAGGATTTACTGATAACCTGGCCCGAGCCCACTACGCGCTTCGTTAAAGTATTCCCGTACGAGTATCAGAGAGCTTTGCAACAATTGGCAGAAGCGAAAGAAGTCGCCGAGCCGATACTCAACGGCAATTCGAAGAACGGTGACGTACAAGTCAAGGACATAGAAGATTCGATACAGGATGGTGACATGGAACAACGGAAACTTGACAAAATCAAGGGCTTCATGAAGTACAAGAGACAAACGTCGATGTACAGGCCCGCGGAGAAGCGTCTCGACGATTGGGACGAGATCTACAACTTCCAGGGCGTTAGAAAGGGACTTAAGGTTCAAGCTGCCAGATGCATGGAGTGCGGTGTACCGTTTTGTCAGAGTAGCCACGGCTGCCCATTGGGCAACATAATCCCCAAGTGGAACGATCTCGTTTTTCATTCAAATTGGAAGGAGGCGCTTAATCAACTGCTTCAGACGAACAACTTCCCCGAATTTACGGGTAGAGTTTGTCCCGCGCCTTGCGAAGGTGCTTGCGTTCTTGGAATATCGGAGCCGGCCGTTACGATCAAGAACATCGAGTGTGCTATAATAGATCATGCTTTCGAGCAAGGTTGGATCATGCCGCGGCCACCGACCTCGAGGTCCGATCGTCGGGTCGCCGTTGTCGGTAGTGGCCCCGCTGGCCTCGCTGCCGCTCATCAACTCAACAAAGCGGGTCACTTGGTCACGGTTTTCGAGAGGAACGATCGTATTGGTGGTCTACTTCAGTATGGCATTCCAACTATGAAGCTGTCGAAGCAAGTGGTGCAGAGGCGAGTTTCCCTCCTCGCTGCCGAGGGCATCATCTTCAAGACCGGGGTTGACGTCGGCAAGGACATCACGACGACCCAATTGAGGGAACAATTCGACGCTATCCTCTTATGCACCGGAGCAACGTGGCCACGTGATTTACCCATACCGGGTCGAAATCTCGAGGGCATACACTTCGCCGTGAGCTTCCTCGAGCACTGGCAGAAGAAGCAAATGGGCAACGAGGCACCGTTGAACATGAAGCTCATGGCCCAGAACAAGGACGTTATTATCATCGGTGGTGGCGATACCGGCTGTGATTGCATAGCAACCTCCTTGAGACAAGGTGCTAAGAGTATAACAACTTTCGAGATTCTCCCGGAGCCACCAGTGACGCGCGCATCTGACAATCCATGGCCTCAATTTCCAAGGGTTTTCAAAGTCGATTATGGCCACGAAGAGGTCTCTCTTAAATTCGGGCGTGATCCGCGACGTTTCAGCACTCTGAGCAAGGTGAGCTGCGATAGGAAAGCAATAGAACTATGGCGCACTAATGATTTAATGATTTAAAAACGTAAGGGTTGCGATTTGTGGGAATATGTATCGAGTTGTACTTAATAAGAGGCTGATTATGACGATTGTCCAAAATAATACATCTAAATGTACCGTACTCATCTTCGATAGAATGGCTTCTTTAACACTTTTTATCGCATTGCGAAATATATAAATATATAAAACTAACTTCCGTACTCGGTTCCGCTCGCGCATATTTACGCTGTCATTTTTCTTACTACGCGTCTCACATTTTTGTTCGCTGATAACCTACCGAGATGATACGTACTTTAATATACACACTATATACTATAGTGGTGAAAAACGGCATCCAAATCGGACCATTGGTTCCGGAGTTTATCGGGCACAAACAAGCCGACATTCTCTTCCGTTTATAAGTATAGAGATTGCGTCATCTCCGCCCTCTTCCTTCATCGTTTTAATGCCATACAGGAATTTCTGGACGATGGAAAAGGTCACGTGAGCGGCATAAAAACGGTCACTGTCGAGTGGACGAAAGACGACGCTGGTCGATGGAAAATGGAAGAAGTCGAAGGATCCGAAAAGATCTACAAAGCCGATCTCGTTCTTTTGGCGATGGGATTTTTGGGGCCTGAGAAATATATCGCAACGGAGCTGGAAACGAAATTGGACGCACGCGGAAATTACGAGACACCCCAGGGAAAATATGCAACAAGTTTGCCAGGAATCTACGCAGCCGGAGGTAAATGTCATTAAAGATAAATCGTCATTCTATCTTTATGTTTTGCATGGCCATTAGTCTTGTCTAATGCTCACCGCGCTTTTTTGTAATCTCGTCGTTAAAACTTCTTTCAGATTGCAGGAGAGGCCAGTCATTGGTCGTCTGGGCAATTACAGAGGGCAGACAGGCCGCGCGCGAGATTGATCAAGACTTTACAAAGCACTCTCTATTACCAGGTCCCGGCGGGGTAATCGCCACAATCATCGTATAAGTTCGAGCCTGCTCTCAGTATCCCGAGATGTTGTTTATCGTTTTATTTTCTGTCTTGACGTAAAACTTCCTGCTGTAAAGGATTGACGAATTGACGGCGTAGGACGCGATTACCAATCGAAGCTCAATCGTCGAGAGGGCTGAAAGTGAAATTTTTATCGAAGTAGAATCGTGATGTAGGAAACCATAATTCGAAGTAGGCAAAGTTAATTGGAAGGATAGGAGGAAGAATCATACCTTTCTACAATGGTTGTAATGTTTATTGAAGCATAAACGCCAGTACGAAGAGTACACAAGATTTGATCGAGGCGCGGCCTGTATCGGATTTATGATCGAAGAATCGTCCCAACTGTCAAGCGACAGGCAGTACTCTTCCTGCGGCCTTGTTTTTCTCTGGTAGAAGAGAGCTCGCAGGAAATATAACCTTGGTGATATCTCATATGTATAACGGATCAAGGACACAAACAATTTATTGAAAAACTCTGTGTAGAACGAGCATATCCAGTCTTCGCGAATTACTCTCAACCTGGCCACCATGAATTGGTCGGGACAATTTGTTCGTGCGTAACTGTTTAAAAAAAGGAACGTTACAACTGTGCATTCAATAAGACCGATGGCAAAACTGGTACGAACAACACCAAAGGGCCTCTGCGGCAACGAAAACTTCTGTTTATTAATCTAACTATATTGTTTAAAAAAAGTTCACGCGATGCATAGATCGGGAACTCCAATTAACTCGCAATTGATAAACGTATTGGTTGATCACACGAAAAAAAAAACAATGCAAAGTTGATGATAAGATGAAACGAAGAATTCGGGGGAAAAAAAGCAAGTACATCAAGTGATAATGGCGTACGCGAATGAAATGAATTTGCATGTAGCGTACTATACACGTAATTTGAGGTAGAAAGGCCGTATGGATTGGTTGTCAGTCGAACTTTGCTTATCCAAACTACAATCAATATTGCGTTTAGTCTAGAAATTTATGATATTCACTGGTAAATCACTTTCATTGCCTATACAGTCGCGCGTATTGTTTAAGTTGTTATGATTAATTTGAATCAAGACTTTACCAATTTGGAATCTTTCGTAACGAGCATAGATAAATAATGTACATAGATTCGCTTTAACGATTGTCATAAGGCACGCCGGGTAATCGAATTCGTGTAGAATGGAATTGTAATGTCGCCAGCCACCGTTTACATCCGAGAAAAGATGAGCCGAGATTTATGAAAATGCTAGAGTTTCCAGGCTCCCGGCGAGAATACTTCTTTTTGTTTCGTATTTCGTGTACTTTTAACGATGATTATATACTAATACGTGTGAAAGTTTACGCGTTAATTTCCTTTTGTAATTATCATATAGTTTTTATCGAATTACTAGATGCTAAACAGTTAACTATCGCTATATTTATTATTTATTCGTGGATCTACGTTATAAAAACAAAACTGAAAGGAAAAAAACCGTACTGCATTATATAGTTTTTCACTGCTGCGAGAAAACCATTGATTTTAAGTAGTTCGATTTCGAGGGAACTGTCATTTATATCATGATAAAACTTGATGCATATAATATACTGAGACAATAAAATTATATTGAATGTTACAAAGGTCGCATTTATTTCTTCCTCTCCTTTACAGGCTCCATCTGTCAGTTTTTGATAGCCGAAACACCTTATGCAATGTAGGCCATTGAAATAACGTTTAAATGCCTCAACAGTCATACTTTGCCAACGTTTTTTTATCTGTAAACTTGAAAAAAACGTAGGAATAAGTATATTTTGTTCAATATTAGGGGGTTAAGCTACTGCGACGATCCGAAAATCATGGTTACGTAAAAGAATGAATTTAACGGAATAAGTGAGATGATTGAGAAATCGGAGGAGCATTTATTTGTATGTACATTAACATAGTTGTATACTAAATTTAAGTTAAAAAATATTAATACAGAAGTTATAAACAATCTCGTAAAGGTCCTTTGAACGTGGGGGCCCAACGGTGTACTTCATTTTGGCCACCTGGTTAATCTGAAACACAAAAGGCATTTTTTTCTTGAAATAGATCATATTGGCTAATACTTGACCGAGCTTTTAATTGTTATCGTGTTTCATTCATCGAAAAAAATTGATTTTCTTTTCGATTTTTCGAGGAAAAATGAAATCATTATTGTTAATACCCAATGGAAATAAAATTTCAAAAAGACAAACTTCATTCAAGTCTAAACTACTGTTGCACTGAATAAATGTATCAATTTTGAAGTCAATGCATTCATTAGATGTCGAGAAATCCTGAGCACCGTCCTAAAATAAATCGTTTCGAGAAAAACGCGTTTAAAGTTTTACTAGCCGTTCTATAGTTGTAATCATAAGTTTACCTTCAATCTACGATTCCTGCACCGTATATTGGACCTTTCTCTTTAATTTGTGTTGTCTCAAAGGAGGAACGGGCGTTCGTCATTTACACAGTAGCCTAACGCCTCAGAAAAAAAGTTTCATTGCCAACACCTGAAAGTGCATTACTTGTGTTCGTGGATGAAAATGAATTGCATATCCATTTTCAGCCGGCTGTCAGTTGCGGCATTCTTCAATAACTCATGAAAATAGTGTCAACTAGTTAAATAATAATGAAAATAGTGTAAATAGTTAAATAATAATGAAAACAGATTTTTTTAAGCATCATCTGCTAGATTTTTAGAAGTATTCGAAAAAGTGTTACATGTCAACGACTGATAATTATCCGTGGTTTACCACTAAAGCAAGGCAGCCCAACTACTTTAATGCGTCATCTGACGCGCACATTGAACCACGTTTTCTTAATGTTTAGATTCGTACATATTCTTTCGTTGATCGAATAAATTTTGAGCATAACATTTGGGTTTTGAATAGATGAAGCGTTTGATAGACGTTAGACATAGTATAGAGCCCCATCGCGTTTCAAAGTCGCATCAAAACACTTTCGAGTGTCTACAACGAGGTTACGAGCACTGAAAATGCTCGAACGTGCCATCGAGAACATTCTCGAGAGCTACAGAGTAGGCGAGCATAAACTATACCTGGCGATCGTACCCGAACGTTCGCGTTTCAGAATATTCGCGAAACTACATTATTCTCAGTCAAATGATTCAAACGCATTACTGATTCGCGTACGATTACCTGCTTTCATTGTTTTGTGTGAGTAATTCGCACGAATCAATACTTTTTTTAAGCAAAACACGATCAAATACAGAGATTATAATAAATACAAAAATCGTGACTGTTTTACGTCAGTTCGGCGAAAAATGTTTAAAAGAAATTATATGACAATCATTATTTACAACTAATATATCGGACAAATTAATGGTGATTGATTATTTTCATTTTTTTTGTAACTGCAAAATATTCTGGAAGGTTCGAGAATCGTTGGGAATCTTTCGGAATGATTCTGTAAAAGAATTATTCCTCATGCACACAGTGGTGGAAGTACATATGCTGGAAGAAACCTTTGGCCGAGAATAGTCTCGAACGCTCGTACGCGTCAATTTTCGGAGCACCCTTGAGCACTGTGGCGAATTCGACAATGTTCCGATCAATGAACTATCACAAACAGGATGGTTTTAGCGGGACCCACACTACCATCGTATACTGCAAAATCATTGTTCACCTTGGACAAATTTAGGTACAAAGGGTGTTTTATTGTGACCGTGGTGCAAATAGTACATAACGAAGCGCCAAAAATATATCGAGCTATAGACACAATGTAAGGAGGTCGGGCGCGATGCGCGGTCGAATTTTCTCGAACCAGAGCTCGTTCAGCAAAATTAATTGTTTTCCTTCACCAACTGCTATCTTAATACTATTCGTACAACAAACAATCAAATTCAAACAGAATTTTCAGTCTGGTAATATAAAATGCGAATGGAAAAATAAATTAGAACATAACAATCGAGGTATCGTTGCAACGCGGACTTTCGAGAGAGTTCTGTGTGAGTCAGCTGGAAGTTTCTCGAGCCCGGAGGAGGGGGAAAGCCGGCCGGTCGAGGAGTATAAGTACGAGCGGCCACGAACGGAGCGTCAGTATACAAAACGAAACGAAACACAACGAACGAAAAAGTGAAGAGAGGAGTAAAAAAAAACGAAGCAAAAATGCCTGCAATTGGAATCGATTTGGGAACCACATACTCCTGTGTTGGAGTATGGCAGCAAGGCAAGGTGGAAATAATCGCCAACGATCAGGGCAACAGAACAACGCCGAGTTACGTTGCTTTCACGGACACCGAACGACTGATCGGCGATGCAGCCAAGAACCAAGTCGCGATGAATCCAGCCAACACCGTTTTCGACGCGAAAAGATTAATCGGCCGTAAATTCGACGACCCCAAGATCCAGAGTGACATGAAACATTGGCCATTCAAGGTCGTCAGTGAGGCCGGAAAGCCGAAGATCCAAGTTGAATTTCGCGGGGAAAACAAGAGGTTCAATCCAGAGGAAATATCGTCGATGGTCCTCACGAAAATGAAGGAGACGGCTGAATCCTATCTCGGTCAAGCCGTGAAGGACGCAGTTATTACCGTACCCGCGTATTTCAACGATTCGCAGCGTCAGGCCACCAAAGACGCCGGTGCGATAGCTGGATTGAATGTTTTGAGGATCATTAACGAGCCAACGGCAGCGGCGCTCGCGTATGGCTTGGACAAAAACTTGAAGGGTGAGAAAAACGTTCTGATCTTCGATCTCGGCGGTGGCACGTTCGACGTCTCAGTCCTGACAATCGACGAGGGCTCCTTGTTCGAGGTCAAATCAACAGCTGGTGACACCCATTTGGGTGGCGAAGACTTCGATACGAGACTCGTGGAACATCTGTGCAAGGAGTTCGAGAGAAAATTCAGGAAAAATGTTAAATCGAATCCGAGATCATTGCGAAGATTGAGAACAGCCGCTGAGAGAGCTAAGCGCACGCTATCATCGAGCACCGAAGCGACAATCGAGATCGATGCCCTCTACGAGGGTCTCGACTTTTATACCAAGATATCGAGAGCACGTTTCGAGGAGCTTTGCGCCGATCTCTTTCGAGCAACTCTTGAGCCGGTCGAGAAGGCTCTGGCTGATGCAAAACTGGACAAAAGATCTATCCACGAGGTTGTTCTGGTTGGTGGCTCCACCAGGATTCCAAAAGTTCAGTCTATGCTGCAGAACTTCTTCTGTGGCAAACAACTGAATTTGTCCATCAATCCAGACGAAGCTGTTGCTTACGGAGCCGCCGTACAAGCAGCCATACTCACCGGCGAGGGTAACAAGAGCTCTACTCTACAGGATGTCCTTCTGGTCGACGTTGCGCCGCTTTCGCTCGGTATTGAGACTGCGGGTGGTGTCATGACCAAAATCATCCAGCGCAACGCTCGAATTCCCTGCAAACAATCGCAGACTTTCACGACCTATGCGGACAATCAACCGGGCGTGACCATCCAGGTGTTCGAGGGTGAGCGGGCTATGACCAAAGACAACAACATCCTTGGCCGCTTTGAATTGAGCGGTATCGCACCTGCTCCTCGTGGAGTACCCAAGATCGACGTCACCTTCGACATGGATGCCAATGGTATTCTTCACGTCACTGCCAAGGATACTGCGAGTGGTCGCAGCAACGATGTCCGTATTACCAACGACAAAGGGCGATTATCACGTGACGAGATTGAGCGCATGCTCGCTGAAGCCGAGCGCTATCGGGATCAGGATCAGGAACAACGGGAGAAGGTTGAGGCACGAAATCACATAGAGAGTTACGTGTTCTCTGTGAAACAGGCGGTGGAGGAGAGCGGCTCAAAACTCAACGAGTCCGATAAGAGCAGAGTCAGACAACTCTGCGAGGAGACTATCAAGTGGCTGGACAACAACACGCTTGCGGAGAAAGAGGAGTACAAACACAAACTGGAAGAGTTGCAGAGACAATGCTCTCCGCTCATGGCTAAAATTCATGGCGGTGGAGCAAGCGCTGGTAACGGAGACTGCGGAGCCCAATACAGGCAGAGCAACGACAATTACAATGGTCCTACTGTTGAAGAAGTTGATTAAATGTGTAGCTATTGGAATATTTTAATTCAGTAATCCATTGTAAATATTTTTTTTTTTCATCAAGACTGACTTTTTTTCTTATGTAACATGGCATCAAATCACCATCAAACAATTCATCATTGTAGACCATTGAACATCAGATAATTTATTATTTTCTTTTAGATATGGTAATTACTACCTAGTCAAACACATCATATAAACTATGCGCATTTGAACCTGTGATATGTGTTAATGACAAATAAAACAAATCTTTTTATACCAAATATTCTCCCATTTCTTTACTGCTCAACGTTTAATACCTTCGGTTTAAGTGTTTATATTAGTATATAATTAACCCTGTGTGCGTACAGTGAGTATTTTAAGATACAGTCGAAACTTCGAAGACCCGTTCTTTCCCGTATATTTGACTATTTTTTTTTTTTTTTATTGGTTTTTTCCTTAGGTACACGCTTTTCGCGTTTGTTACCTATTCTTTCCCTTCATTGTGTCCGTTTCTTTCCTCTACTGTTTTACTCCTTTTTTCTCCACCTTTCTCCTTGTTCCCCCCGCCCTCTTGCGGCCGCAGCCGACTTCCCCCTCTGTATTATATTCATCATGACATTTCTGTCATGGGTATAGGGAAACTGCGGAAAACCTATACCAATACAGCCGGTCATCGAGTTCGCCCCCCAGTCGTGGAACTAGTCTTATTTCGCCGCGAAAATGCCGAAGAAAAACATTTCACGACGAAATGTACGCGACTGGGATTCGAACTCGGGACCTCCCGGTCCGCTGGTTTAGTGGCGAGCACGCTAACCACTAGACCATCGCACCGGTCTCCGTATATTTGACTACTATTTTATCAACCGTGGTTTCGGACTTTTGACTTTGGCAACTTTTGGGCCATGCAGTAGACACTTCAAGAAGTAATCCTGAATTTGTTCAATTCTTTCGAAACCCTGGAAAACTGAAAATTCGGCGGTACCCTAAAAGCTCTACCCCAGGTAGCGAAATGTTATCTATATGGCATCCGAAAGATATCGCGCAATGGATACGGATAACTTTTTTATTGTCCAAAAAGACGCCGTTTTGTATTACAAAACGTATCACTTTTGTCCGCTTGGCAGATAACTTATTTGTGTCCGATAGTTAACTCTATGGCAACTTTTAATAGTTAACAAAGTGCCGACAAAAGGTTAACTCTTTTCGGTTGTCGGTACGATAGCACAGTCATTAAATCGATATTTCTGAAAGATATCTTCTTAAAGGCACAAAAATGTATGGGGACATGCCTCCATATACGAATGATCAGAAGACGTGTGGGTAACGATCTGATAAATATTTATTGCTGGTACGTAGTGTTAAATACGAGACGACACGTATTAATAAAAGTCTCAGTCTTTGCGGCACACTCAACACACGTATAATTCATTTGACTATTTATTACAAGAAGGAACTAGAAAGTAAGTTAAACAAAACTAAGGTAAGTATTCGCAGCGCTCCCCGCATTACCGCGGTTAATCGTACGACGATTTCCTTACACACGAGGCTCACTTCCGCCCTCGCGCGAGCCACCGCCAGTGTTGCCAGAGTGAGCAATCATTTGGTATTAGACGGCAGCGCCAAACCGTAACAAATTTTGAATTTTCGTACTTAAGGGGCGGTAC
The DNA here is from genome assembly GCA_963210295.1 of Ophion ellenae. NCBI lineage: Eukaryota > Metazoa > Arthropoda > Insecta > Hymenoptera > Ichneumonidae > Ophion > Ophion ellenae. The sequence goes on from OY723393.1 coordinate 11,571,159, forward strand.
CTAAGTAAACGGCGAGAAAAAAGGTAAACTTCGCGAATTTTTATCTCAAAAACTAATGTTTCTTCGGTAGATTTCCTCGTTCGCCACGTAGGGGTTTTTCATTTGATTAAACCATTGCTTTTTTATGCAATGTTTATGCAATCCAAAATCGTCGGAAATAGCGAACGAAAAAAGAATGTTAAATTTAAACGGTCGCAATTCCGTCAAAAATAAAAAAAAAAAAAAAATCTTACGTGGCGAACGAGAAAAATTATCGAAGAATATTGTATCCAAATTTGGACAAAATCGGACAAGCTGTTTTCGAGATATATCTGGCACCGACTTTGAAAACTATGGTTCAAGATAATCGCGTTTGATTCGCTACCAGTCAACGAATTTATTTTTAAAAATTTCTAAACATACTTCAATGTACACATTGTCCAATAAAAAAAAACCCGGATCCTATCGAAGCACTAGTTATTGAAATAAAAATTCCCGAAGTTTGCCTGTTTTTCTGGCCGTTCACTCAGGTACCTCCCTTTAATTGGTGGCATTGGCGGTCACTTTAAATCTAACGACTGCAACAATATGAAGAGGGCGCGGGAGTTTACTTTATCCATTGAGGATGAACTAGGGTTTTCATCAATGTTTGAGTTTTTTTCTTATTAAGGTACTAAAATCATGAAAAATGTAATAGATTCACGAAAGGGGTACTGACGTACTAAATACTCCGAAAACGTACCAGATTTAGTACAATTGTACTAAACTGGCAACCAGGGAGGCTAGAGTGGGAGGAGTCCGATCTCTTATGGAGAGACTTGAAAAAAGTGGCTATAAAAATGTGGTCATACCGGGATGGCGCCACTATTGCTAAGACGTCGAGAAGTGAGCTGCGTGTGAAAGAGACGGAACAAGTAAATAATGAGAAGTGAACTGTGCATAAGGCAGCATGATACTTGAGAAGTAGGCTGCGTGTGAGAGAGATGCAAAATGATATATAGCCAGATCGCGCGCAAAAGTTACCCCCTCTCTAGCCTCTTACGCGCCCATCACACAATCATAGTAGCGCGTGTTCGTGAGCGAGCGACGCTCGGACATCTTCGGAAAGAGCCGAGCGCGCCGAAGTTTCCCGACCGCGCCTTCGGCAGCTACACCAACACATGGACGCCGAGCTCGTTCATGTGCGGCCAAGCCGAAACGAAGGCTTCGAGAGAAAAAGCAATCTGAGCACGACTCGCGCATGACGTCACTCGACGGAACGCGCGAGGCTTTTAGACGATTTCAATGCTTATTTAGCTCTTGATTCTCTGCGTTATCAATGTATACAAAAAAATGTATCGGGCACCCTGATGGCTTTTTTTTTAGTTTATACGTTAATTTAAATATAACAATAAATCCAAATTACAACTTATTTGTCTTCTAAAAAATTGTTTACATTCTACTCACACCCATCCTTATGCCAAATAAATTATAATTCATAAAAGTAAGCGGAAATATATTTATATTCGTATTATTATATTAATTCTCATACTTTCATCAAGCGATAAAGCATTATCCCCAAAAACAAGCGAATCATTCATCTGGCAGCGAATCGTCAGTATCAGAAAGTGCATATTCTACAAGCGATGAGATGGCCCCGTTGGTAGCGTTCCTGGCTTCGGTCCGCAGGGGCGCGGGATCGTTCCCCGCGCGCAGTGCTTTTTTTTAAATTCTGATTACCATTAATTCTTATTTGATTAGTTATTTTTATTAGTTATCATTATTATTTTAATTAGTCATCTTTTAGTGTCGAACAATTTATCGCGCACTCCGACCGCTTATTTGATTAGTTTGTACGTTAATTTTAATTTAATAATAAATCTAAATTACAACTTATTTATCGTCTAAAGAATTGTTTGCGCTTTACTCACACCCGTCCCTATGCGAAATAAATTGTAATTCATAAAAACTAAGCGAAAATATATTTATATTCGCATTATTATATTCATTATCATATACTATCATCAAGCGACAAAGCATTATCCCCAAAAACAAGCCACATCCATCCGGCCGCGAATCGTAACTTACGAGAATGAATATAATAATACGACTATAAATATATTTCCGCGCTAGCAATTTTGGCAACTGCAAAGTCAACCGAAATAATCAACGGTTGAATTTGGACAGCTTTACAACTATAAAGTCGACCGTAAAAAAAATCCCAATGGTTGATTCAACGGTTGTTTAACCGCGGCCATTTTGTTTTCGCTGGATGGTTGTCTCACTCCGTCGCACAATCTGCTGCGGATATTCCCCCCCAGTGTTTGATGACTCAATTCTCCGCAAATCATCAATTTAATTATCAAGACAGTATAATTTGATTAATCATTAAGTATATTGCGTCGAGTCAACCATCCAATCAACCGCCGAGTTAACCATCGAGTCAACCATCCACAGAAAACGCAGGATGGTCGACTTTCAAAGATGAACAGTTGAGAAGCTGTCCAAATTCAACCGTTGAACTTTTACGTTGACTCAACTGTCTTGTACAACCGGTTGACCAAAATGACAGGGCGCTTACTTTTATGAATTACAATTTATTTGGCATAGAGACGGGTGTGAGTAAAGCGCAAACAATTTTTTAAAAGATACATAAGTTGTAATGTAGATTTATTATTACATTCAAATTAACGTACAAACTAATCAAATAAGCGGTCGGAGTGTGCGATAAATTTGTCGGCACTAAAAGATAACTAATAAAAATAATAATGATAACTTAATAAAAATAACGAATCAAACAAGAATTAATAGTGATAATAATTTTTAAAAAAGCACTGAGCGCGAGGATCGATCCTACGCTTCTGCGGACCGAAGCCAGGAACGCTACCAACGGGACCATCCCATCGCTTGTAGAATATACACTTTCTGGTACTGACGATTCGCCGGATGGTTGATTGGCTTGCTTTTGGGGATAATGCTTTATCGTTTGATGAAACTATGATAATTAATATAATAATACGAATATAAATATATTTCCGCTTACTTTTATTAATTATAATTTATTTGGCATAAGGACGGGTGTGAGTAAAGCGTAAACAATTTTTTAGAAGATAAATAAGTTGTAATTTGGATTCATAATTATATTTAAATTAACGTATAAACTAAAAAAATAAGCAATCAGGGTGCGCAATACATTTTTTTGTATACATTGATAACGCAGAGAATCAAGAGCTAAATAAGCATCGAAATCATCTAAAAGCCTCGCGCGTTCCGTCGGATGACGTCACGCGCGAGTCGTGCTCACATTGCTTTTTCCCTCGAAGCCTTCGTTTCGGCTTGGCCGCACATGAACGAGCTCGGCGTCCATGTGTTGGTGTAGCTGCCGAAGGAGCGGTCGGGAAACTTCGGCGCGCTCGGCTCTTTCCGAAGATGTCCGAGCTTCGCTCGCTCACGGACACGCGCTACTATGATTGTGTGATGGGCGCGTAAGAGACCAGAGAGGGGGTAACTTTTGCGCGCGATCTCGCTGCACTGCTTGCTGGGATGCGTATTCGATCCTCTTCCATCTCTCTTACACGACATCGATACTCAGCTTCGTGCTCGAGGTTTTAGAGATAGTGGCGCCATCCCGGTCTGACCACATTTTTGTAGCCACTTTGAAATGCACAGATCGGCCTCCTCCCACTCTAGCCTCCATGCTGGCAACGCTGGCCACCGCACATTGCCGTTCTATCGCAATCGTACTCTATCTCTCTCACTCTCGCTTCCGAACTCTCACGTCCGTACCAATGAGACTAGAGAGAAGGAGTCGACACTCCCGCCTCAAACAATTCTTTCAATCGGTCGCAGAGGTGTAATGCTCAGCTCCGCCGCAGGCGTCGCTAGTGTTCCCCAGGGCCCATAATATATAGTAATACAAAACGGCATAAGGTGGAACTGACCGTGTTATGGCGGCAAAATTGTTTGCGGCTGTCAAACACAAATATATCTGTCGTGTACACCAGCACAGCAGCTATCGAACTATGTGTATAATAATGGAGATGACTCCTCGCGAGTCAATGAAATAAAGGAAAAAGTAAACACTCTAGGCAGGAATTATAAAACAAATTTCAACTATTGATGGCAGTAAATTAAAAAATATATTCTTCCATGTTATTTTTGTTCGAGTTCTTTTGGCATTGGACGAGTTCTTCGATTGGTTGAAACTGCTTCAATTCGCTCGTACAACCAGATACCTGTACGAATGCAAAAGAAAAAAATTAAAACTACCCAGAATCGAACTCAGGACCTTCAATACAGTAATCTAGTGTGCTACCAACTTCGCCACACAATCATTTGCCAATAAATACAATCTTCTCATATTTAAGTGATTGCCGCGCTTGGGGTTCATTAGGCTTGTTCGGTTGGTTCATTGCTTAATTTAATTCATATTTAGCTTCATTTTTAGACGTAACTAGCAAATAACGAGTTTTCATGTGTATACATATAACAAGCACGTTTTGAAAAGACAACCCCAGCATGTAGAGCCAACATTCCCGCATTCACCCGGTTTCTTGCATGTACATGGTATTATTATTATTTATTTATTTATTATTATTATTGTACAGGAAAACAGAGTAACGCGCATCCGAATAATAAATACATTACGAGATACATTACGGTTGGTTTATCGCTTTGTTCGCGTTTCATTATAATTAGCTATATTTTTAAACATAACAGTCACATCATAAGTTTCAATAATAAAATAACTCGTGTTGTACTTATTATATCATTATTATATCTGATGTGCTTATTATATAATAAGTCCATGTGAATAAAACAACACGAGTTGTTTCATTAATATTATTTATGTTTTTATGTACACTATCGTATATATGTACACAATATTATTATATATTATAATAGAAGGAATCCCCACTTGCACGGTCTTACATACAGGTCTTGAAACTCGCTCAAAATTTCAGTGGTGGGGGATGGCCTCTTATTGAAGCACCGATTGTTCCAACTCGTGACCACGAGGATCGCTGCTATAGGGTGATGCAGGCTGTGTGAGAGAGACGGAAATAGATTTCAAAAGTAAACAAAACCCAAACATAACCGCTAATTCACGCGACCACACTTGCTCTACTTGTAAACTTGTAAAAACGGTGATATTGAAAAATGACTAAGTGGTATATTGTGCCAACGTGTAAAACAGGCTCTCGGAGTGAAAAATCGAAACGCTCAGTGTTTCGGGTGCCGAGAGACTTGGCGCAATTAAAAAATGGGAGGCCGCAATACCAGGAGTTGGGAAATTAGAGCCGAGACACGTTGTGTGCGAAAATCATTTCGAACCGCAATATATATTCGTCGAGAATGGGCGAAAAAGGCGTTGGAGTCGGAAACCTGAAAAAAAAAAGAAAAATTATTGGGATCAGTACAATATATACTTTCCAGGCTGGAAAACATAAAACAAAGTTAGTGAATTATTTTCATTTATCCTACTCGAGAGTCCTTCGCTTAAAGGTCGGAAAAGAGGTATTTTTTTTTAATTTACCAACGCAAACCGTTTCGGAAAGTGCAAAGTAGAGATTATTGAAAATGTTTCTTGGGAAATGCATTAAAATTTTTCGAAGAGGAAATAAAAAATTGCAAAAGAAGCACTGTTTCTTAAGTATTTATTTCATTTTCAAGAAATACATCCTGCAAGTGTTTCGGTCTGGATTCCACTTCGGTCTGGAATAGTTGCCACTTATTTTCCGGTCAATTAAAACAACGCGTATAGCCTATTTTGTTTTATAAAAGCTAAAACATGTTTTTGAAAAACCGAGCGCACAGGGATCGAACCCCTGAAAGCAGCATTACGATGCTTGCACCGAACCGCTCGACCAACACGAGCTCACATTGACACCTATAGGAAAAACATTCATATTCATTGTACCCACTTGGATAACTATAGTCTTTTGGTTTTTTTCAGGTTTACGATAAAGTGACTTTTAATTGTATTTAGGTCCATCATGCATTTTTGACATTGAATATCATAATTTGCCTACAGCAGCCAATTGTATAGCTGGGTTAGGTTTCTATGAGTCAACAATCGATTTCCATCTCTCTCGCACAGCCTGCATCACTCTATCGCAGCGACACTCGTGGTCACTAGGCGAAACGGCCGGTGCTTCAATCCGAGGACATACCCCCACCACCAGAGTTTCAAGACCTGTGTGTAAGACCGTGCTTCAATCCGAGGACATACCCCCACCACCAGAGTTTCAAGACCGTGCCCACTTGGGTGTATTATAGTTCGGGTGTGCGAGAGAGAACGCACCATGACTGTTCCAAGTGAGTACGAGAGAGAAACACGATCACCCCAGTTTTGTGATTGGTCGTTGAGGCGGAGCTCGGACCTTATGCAGTTTTATATTACTATATATTATGGGCTCTGGGGAACACCAGCGACGTCTGCGGCGCAACTTAGCACTACATCTCTGCGACCGATTGAAAGAACTTCGTACATACAGGCTAGGATAGGGAGTTTGGACTCCTTTACTCTAGTCTCCTTGGTCCGTACGCTGAGACCGTCCGAGCGAGAAGACGGAACTCTCTCGCTTCTCTCTCCGTCTAACCCACTGTCTCCGTTCCTGGCAAGCCCTCTCGACTCCGTGCTTGCCTCGTGGCGTTCCCACGCGCCATCTGTTCGCCCAAGCGCGCGCGCAATTTCAAATAGCACGACGCCCCTGGCCATCTTCTACAGTAGGTATTAACGTAAGTTGTAAGTACAAGAAGCGAAGGATTCTTCGCAGCAAAACACGTGCTAGAGGTGTGGCGCCTAAACTCAGCCTTAAACTAACTACATTCTAGAGAGAGCTGGAAACACGCGCGGCAGAGATTAGTAGGGAGATGTACAACCAGAGATTAGTAGGGAGATGTACAACGCTCCCCTTTTCGGCGTGCCTCGGAAACGGCGCTAAATCGCGGCGGCGAATTCGGGAATATGATTTTGTATGCATCGCCTCTGTCGAGGTTGCAGATTCTCTTGTAGCCGCGCGAGTCGTGATCGCCGCTCAAGTCGATATCGCAGTCAGCGTGCACACGAATGGGTACCTAGTTAACCAGGCGTACGATTAGTACAGCGTATCGCAAATGTGGAGTACGCCGTACCCCACAGTACCGGTAATGTACGGCTACAGAATACCAGCGTACTCGTACCTCCACGGTATCGCTACCGCGAAGTAACACCGTACTGCAGTGCACGGTCGCTCCGCGGTGGCGATACTGTACCGGTAGCGTACTAGTACATTGGCGGTACAGCGAACCGTACGGCGTACCGGTCATTTACCAGTACCGTCCGCACGTACGAGGTGGCTACAGTAGCGGTACGGCGCTCTCCACATGAGCGGTACATTTCCGATACTTGGTTAGCTGGGTAGCTCGGTGGGGGAAAAGTCTCTGCCCCGCGCTCACTCGACAGGTAAACGGAGCGAGGTTTTCCGTCCGATCGAGCTCGACATATATGTGTGGCCGTACTGCGGATTGGAATATGCATTAAATGAATTTCAAAGAGAAAAACATGTATCGAGAAAGTTGTTTTCTTTCGGTTGGCCGTTTATGCCGAGAATGCGGGTTAAAAAAAGTAACGACGAACCGCGTTGACAAATAAAACGCCGAAACGACCGTGGAAGGTTCAAAAAGAAATCTTGAGACTTTGCCGCGGTCGTTACGGCGTTTTTTTTTCAACAGTAAACATTATGGATAAGCGTGTATCATAAATGTTTCTCTATACTCAATGAGCGTCGTGGCTGAGTTGGCAGCGTGACGGTTTAACGATGCTTGCGGTCCGGGTTCGATCCCTGGTGAATCGACTTTTTTATCTATTTTTTTTCGTCATTTTATATTAAAAAGATTTCGAACTTCCGCTTTAGCTATTCTCGCCTGTCCAGGCATTATTTATGATATTTAATTCATATATGTTTAATTTTAAAAAAGACTTTGGCTACCGGGGATCGAACCCGCATCGTTTGCACGCAGAGCCCAAACGCTGATATATCAACCGCGACGCTCTTGGGACTGCAAACCTGCCTTACGTATACACACTTATCCAACCTTAAAAAAAAATAGAATATTTATAGAAAAAAATAGAATATTTTTATTTTTTTACACAACGTCAGAAAGGGCTTTAAGAATGACGTTAATAAATTTTCGTTCAAAATATTGAAAAACGGCGCCGTTATGCATATTGCCGCGGAGGCCCTTCGCACGATAGGCGCGGTCGTTGTCCCAGCTGTTGCCCGGTCATGTCACATCTACAAAAAAAAATCAGCTCATTCGTGAGTAGTGTCGCTACAATGTAGCGTAGCGGTTTTTTTTCGATCATTAAAAAAATGATGGTGAGCCGAAGAAAAAAACTTGTATTTTTCACCGAAATTATGGCTCACCATAATTTTTTTAATGGTCGAAAAAAAACCGCTACGCTACATTGTGGCGACACTACTCACGAATGAGCTGATTTTTTTTCAGATGTGACATGACCGGGTAACAGCTGGGACAACGATCGCGCGTGTCGTGCGGAGGGCCTCCGCGGCAATGTGCATAACGGCGATATTTTTTAATATTTTGAACGGAAATTTATTAACGTTATTCTTAAAGCTCTTTCTGACGTTATGTAAAAAAATAAAAATATTCCGGCCCATAATTTCGAGTTAAATTTTTTTTTCAATATACCCAGTTTTCGGTCGGCCTAGGTGGCCAGACGCCTTAAAAGAATCTCGTACGTGTTAGCGAAAACCGGCAGAAAATTATGAAGCACTCGTTCACTTCTTTGATGTTCGCTATTTCGGTGTTCGCTATTTTGGACCATCGCTCGTTTGCCTATCTAAGATCTACACTTTCGAAGTTTGTATCCTCGATATATATGTCTTTTTGCTATAGATGGTATTACCAATATTAGATACTCACTTCTTTCTATTTCGGAGATATGGATGTTCTAGATTGTTTGAATCTGTATTTGTATGACTCAAACTGCAGATAATCTGAATACACGTTCCCGAATAAATAAGCTCTCAAATAAATAATCCTTTGGTGTAATAGTTATTCAATTTCGTCATCGGTCGAAAGATAAAATTTTGAATAATTTACAGTTCGTTACTTTGAGTTTATAATTCTGTCATTTCGAAATCTTTGTCGTTCTATATTTGGCCTTTCAAAGTTTTGACCCCCATCCCAATGTGAAATGTGTTGAAAAAAATGCCGAAACACACTTATCCAATGTGAAATGTGTTTTGAAAAAAATGCCGATCGAGAAAGACTCAAAGTTCTCTTTGAACCTTTCTCGATCGTGGAGGCACTTTTCTTCAACAATTTTTTAAATTAATTTTCTAAGGGGAAAGGTAAAAACTCATTTCCGTATTGGGGGAAACACTTATTGTTTTGTCATATTTTCCAATACTGTTTGCACCTAAATTTGGAACGCCCGCTCGTTTTGAGCAACTTCAACATGCGTCCGGCGGGCCGAACGACTGCGTGTTCGGTCGCGTCGACGATACCCGCGGCGTCGTTGCTGCGGCCGCTCCCCTCGCTCGTGCCGCTGTTCTTTCGATGGCCTGCCCTTCTCGCGCCCTCCGGCTCCCTCGGGTGCCTCTTGCCGGTGCGGCTGCTGCTGACGACCACTTTTCTTTTTGTTGCGGCGCCAAAATTTCTTCTTCGTAACTGTAAAAAATAAATAATAAAATGTACAAATAAAATACACTACTCACACAAATCAAGGGATATTTAAAAAATTCCAAATTTTTGGCTGATTTTCAACAAGGGATAACTCGGAGAAAAATGGTCGTACAGAAAATAAAAAAAAGGAAATTATAGCTTCAAGTATCTAGTTTTCAAATCTGGACTGTAACATTTTTTCGCGTGGGCGGTTTATTGTAATCATCCGAAAATCAACGAAATTTTTTTTCCAAATCTTGCTTGTCTTTACAATGGTCTGTGGACTTCAAAGAATTTTCTTTATCGTACGACTATAAAAGTCTTTTAGACAATTTAATCAGCTTTAATTTGACCTTTTAACGAGCTCCGTACGATGATTTGGCGTGGAGTAATCGTCGATCAAAGCAAAAAAGTCCATTTTAACTTTGACAATCAATTACTCGAGAACTAATGATCGTACAGAAAATAAAAGTAGGGTTTTGAAAACAGCAAAACATTCTCTATGACATGCAATTAGAGGCTGTTGATAAAACATTTTTTTTTCAGAGTGATGATGTTGACTGAAAAAAAGGTGAAAATTTGCAAATTTAAGGATATTTGGAAAATTTGGTATAACTTTGGATATAATGCAGGAACGAAGGATATCGTCGGTAATGTTTTAACCTCGAAGTGTCCTTAAAAAACCCTCAAAGTTGCAAAGCGCTGCAATTTTTTTTCTTAGTGCCCCCGAAGGTTCAAATTTATCGTTTCTGTCAAAAATCACCGTAACATCACAGCAATTCTTCGATTTTTATTTATTTTTTCATCTTCAAAATGTTTTTTTTTTAGCAATAATGCGTAATGTAACGTCGCGAGCAAAGTGCATAAAAATATTGCGCTTTCTTTCTCCTACTTTGTTGAAATCCCCCGAGAACGCTGGCCTGAGCGATTTCCCATGGAAATCGAGAATAACCATTAAACGAATATGGCATTCACATTTTTCGACACATTCTTGTATCTTCTTAAGCTTAGACATACCACAACTGCAATGTAACCTATCGATAATAAGCGAGCGTCGGGCGTACTTTCGTACGACCCTCCTTACCCACTCGAATCCAACGAGAACATAGTTTTAGGCACGCTTGCTCGGAAAAGTCGTAAAACAAAAATTATCATACTGCAAGCCAGATGACCCAGAGTTCACCCGCCGGCGAAGGCATAGCTGAGCTCCGATTCTTAAATCCGTGTGGGAATCAAGGATAGACCAAGACCGCCGGAAAAGTCCACTCGACTCGGTCATAAAACCGGGCCGCGACGAAAAACAAAATGCACATGGAAGGGCTATGAGGCGCATAGCAGCTGCACTATCGCGGGGCGACTCGGCGCCGGGCCCTAGACCTTAGATAAACAAACACGATCTCATGCGCTTTTTCCACGAAAACTCGCTCGGAATAGCTTCATTCCGATTGGTCGCCTTGTAATTAATTTCATGCGCCTAGACTCCCAGATACAAAGAACTGTCTCCCACGTCGACCGCTCCGATTGGTTAAAAGAGTCAAAAACGAAAACCCCCTTTTTTTCTCCTACTCCACCCAAGAAGGGAAATCTGGAGCAGGAAGCTCCAGAGGATTAAAAGAAAAATCAGTTCAGCATCATCATCCGAACCAGAAAGATCTCTTCTATCGACTCCAACCCTGTATCGCGATTCGTAACTCTATTCCGCGTTTAACAATCCAACTCTGTTTTTCGATCATCCATTTGCATATCTATTTACTTCGAAAAGTATTGTGAACCTTCTCCGCGCTCTTCACACTCACGAAGTGACCCTCTGACCCATCTGCGGCACCATTGTAAACACAGCGTGTGTGCGGCCCATCGACCGACATTGTACAAGCGAGCGTAACAGGCCGAGAGCGAAGGCCCTTTCACCGAAGTCCGAAGGACCGTCATCCAGCGAACGTAAGCTAACTGCACCATTTTTTTTGTATCATTTTCTTAATCCGCCGAACTGTACTCTTCCCATGTTTCCGACCGGCCAAGTGGACGGCACTTGGTAATAAACGAAAATTTGTAAACGGTAGCTACATCTGTCGCAATCACTCATATAACTCTTGACCATCTAGGCACTCGAGACCTAGAACACCCGTTCCACACATTCTCCTTTTACCCTCATCCCGTGCTATTGCGCTTGGCGTAGGCAAGAAAGAGGGAAACGAAAGTTTTATGCTCTCATCCCTTCCGGATGTGACATATTAATTTTTGGGGGCTCGTCCGGGATTGTAAAAAGGAAATGTGTTAATTAACCCAATGTCTGACGACGAATCAACTAGCTCATTAAATCTAAATATTACTGAAGACCCAGCTGAGCAATCAGGATATTCACTGAGAAGTTCCAACGTAGAATTATTGTCTGGTCTCGAATCTATTCCAAAAAGATCAATAAAAACATTAAACTTACCTCGGAAAACCGAAATGAAAAACACAGTAACAATGACGAGGTTAGGAACAAATCAGTTAATCTCCCTTAAAGATGCAATAAGTTGCGTTCCCGAATTCGATGGAAAAAATATCCCTTTGTCAGAATTTATCACGGGATGCGAAGACGCAAAAGATATGCTTCCTCCCGAAGCTGAAAAATACTTAGCCAAATTAGCTAGAAACAAATTAAAAGATCAAGCTAGAGAAGCGATACATGGGACAAAATTCGAAACGATAGAAGAACTCACAAAATTCCTTAAAAAAATATATACACCAAACAAATCCGAAATGCAATTGTTAGGAGAACTCGGTACAATTTTCCAGACGGACAACGAAAGTGTCGTAGATTTCATTTCAAAAATTAAGAAAAAGGCAAGAGAGATACTTGAGGCGCGAAAATTAGTTAACAATGGCACAGACGACCCCATTTTCAAGACCATGGTGAGCGATTATTGCCTAACGTGTTTTAAACGGGGTTTAAAAGGGGAAATTGAACAACGACTCCCTCAGTGCGACCTAATTGAAGACGCGATCGAACACGCGATAAAAATCGAACGCGAGGTTAATGCGCGGAAAGAATTGCAAACAAACACCGCTAAACTCGAAAAACCCGTTCCAACACACGCAGTTAAATTATGCAGTATTTGCAAAAAGGACAATCATTCAACTGAAGCTTGTCGATTCGGATCCCTCACTTGCCAAATCTGCAAAAATCAAGGCCACAGTGCCAATGAATGCCGAAAAGTATCAAATGAGCAAAGCTCTGTCTCTTGTCAAATCTGTAAAAAACCCGGTCACACGGCAGATCGGTGTTATGCCAATCAGAACTCCCGCTCCATAAATTGCCAATTGTGCAAAAATCCAGGACACACGGCCGATAAATGCAATTCGCAAGGCCGGTTCACAAACTTCGCAACAGACTGGCGACGTCAGTCGGCTGGTCCTCAATGCCAAATTTGCAAAAAAATCGGGCATACCGCTGATAAATGTTTCCAAGCAAAAACCGAGCCGCCTAACCCCAACTCGAACGTTTGTCGGTACTGCAAAAGGGTAGGGCACGTTATCGAAAATTGTCGTACCCGCGAATTTAATAACTCGCGAAATCAGCCGGGAAACGGCTTGAATACCCCTCGGGCGGACGCGCCGAGAGGTTCTCTGATCCCAAAGCGTCCGGTTACCACGGTCGTAACGACCCCACCGAACGAACCCATCCTACCTACACAATAAATGCAGAAAATTTCGACAAATTACCCTCGGTGTGTATCGGAGCACTACCGGAAGTGGGTAAAATATCGGTACTGTTAGACAGTGGCGCTATCCCAAATTTGATTAAAAAGAAATATATTAAAAATTTGGCTGGTATCGACGAACAAGATATCATTAGATTAAAGGGAATATCCGAGCCACCAGTTTTTGCATTGGGAAGTGTAATGCTGCGTGTATTCGGATTCGAGGCCTTATTCCATATCATACCCGATGAGGTAGGAATCCCTCACCCCGGTTTATTGGGGACCCGTTACTTTTATCAAACAAAATCCAAAATAAATTTCGAGACAGAGTGTTTCGAATGCGGAAATAAGACATTGCCTTTCGAAAAAACGAACGAACCCGACGAGGTGATCGAAATCCCCGCGCGTTCGGAAACGACCTTCCATGTGAAAGTCGAAAACCGCACGTTAAAGGAAGGATATATCCCGCCTTTAAAAATCCGCCAGGGTGTTTACGCCGGCGATTGCCTGGTAACAAACACCCACGGAAAGGCCCATTTGAAGGTTTTTAATACCACAAATGACGCCGTAAGACTGCGCGTGCCAGTCATAAAACTACAGGAATTCGACATTGTCGAAGACCTGACGAAAATCGAATCAAATCCAGATTGCATGACAATCTCCAGTTCCAATCCTATTTCTCGCGATGCTATTCCAATTTCTCGCGATTCTGATCCTAATTCGGACGTAGATTGCATGACAACTACGCCGGTCCAAAGCCCAGTAGTGGCCAATCCAAAAACATCGACAAAAAACGTCGAAATAGAACTTTGTCAACGCTCCAGCGAGAGCGAAGACGAAGAAAAACCTAATAAAAACCAAAAATCAAAAACAAACCAAAACGAGAACAAAACAAAATCCGGTTGCACGACAACCTTCAGTTCTAGTTCCATCCCTCGTGATCCTTCTATTCCAGGCGTAGATTGCAAGACAATCACGTCAATCCAGAGCCCAATAGAGGCCAATCCAAAAGTTTCGGCGAAAAACGTCGAAATAAAACCTTGCCTTCGCCCTAATGAAAGCGATGACCAAGGAAAACCAAATAAAAATTTCTGTAGCGAGGAAAGAGCAAGAACAAAATCCAATAAAAAATCAAAATCAAACAAAGACGAAAACGCGAAAAGCAAAAAACCAACATCAATCAAAAAATTAAACAATGAGAAAAACGAAAAATCGACAACGAATCAAAATAAAAACCTAAGTGTAAAAACAATTTTAGAAACAAACGTAAATTGCGTCTCCACCTCTGAGTCAACATCGCGTATAATCAAAAAAAATCTAGAGCGTCCAGAAATAATCAAGAATCTCTTACGTCTAGATCACTTGGGAGACGAAGAATTAAAACATGTCGAAGAAATTATCGAAACGTATTCAGATCGGTTCCATTTAAAAAACGAAGTACTGGGAGCTACCCACGTACTCAAACATAAAATTCCTACAGTCGACGACCTCCCAATCAACACCAAACAGTATCGGTTCCCACAAGCCCTTAAAGGCGAAGTCCAGCGTCAGGTAGATGAGCTGCTAGAATCAAATATCATAAACCACTCGGAATCCCCAAATAATAGTCCTGTTTGGATAGTACCGAAAAAACCGGACTCCAACGGCAATAAACATTGGCGGATGGTAATAGACTTCCGAGCCCTTAACGAGAAAACAATCGGCGATTCTTACCCTTTACCGAATATCACTGACATTCTGGACCAATTAGGACACGCAACCTATTTCTCCGTATTCGATTTAGCATCCGGTTTTCATCAAATCGAGATGAACCTCGAAGATAAACCAAAGACAGCCTTCTCCACGCCATACGGGCATTATGAATTCACTCGAATGCCTTTCGGGCTCAAAAATGCTCCGGCGACCTTCCAACGCTTAATGGATGTTGTGCTTAGCGGACTCCAAGGAGTATCCCTCTTTGTTTATCTTGACGATATTGTAGTTTACGCAAAAGACTTAGAAGAACACGGTGACAAAATTCACAAATTAATGGAACGATTGCGTAAGGCTAACCTCAAATTACAACCGGATAAATGCGAATTTCTCAGACCAGAAGTAAATTACCTCGGCCACATAATTGGAAAGGATGGATTAAAACCAGACCCAAACAAATTGTCAGCAGTAAAGGAATTTCCTATCCCAAAAAACGTTAAAAATGTTCGCCAATTCTTGGGCTTAACAGGATATTATCGCAGGTTCATTAAAGACTTCTCAAAAATTGCAAAACCTCTAACCCATCTCTTAGAAGACAAAACCGACTTTGAATGGACGAACGAAACGCAAACAGCATTCGAAATTCTTAAAAATAAATTATGCGAAGCCCCTATCCTCCAGTACCCCGATTTCGATAAACCATTTATTATTACGACAGACGCTTCCGGGTACGCCCTGGGCGCAGTCCTGTCACAGGGAGAAATAGGAAAAGACAAACCCATAGCGTACACATCGTGCGTATTACGCGGCGCAGCCCTTCGGTACGATACGTACGAGAAGGAAGCCATGGCGATCGTTCACGGCGTGAAGGCCTTCCGTCCTTATATCTATGGTAGAAGGTTCACGCTCGTTACGGATCATAAGCCCTTGGTTTGGTTCAGAACCGCTAAAGACGCTAACGCGCGTGTACTCAAATGGCGACTCAAACTTTCCGAATACGACTACGAAGTCGTCTACAAACCCGGCCCACTTAACTCAAACGCTGACGCCTTATCCCGAAACCCGATAGAAAAATTGGAAGATGTCAAAACCATACCCAATTGTCAACAGGAACAAATCGAAAATTCAAAAATCACGTTACAAGATTTAGCGCGCCAATTAGAAGAGACTAGTGATAGCGATGAGGAAAACGAAAATCCCACAACTTTCACAACTCAAGCTGAAGTCCATCCCATTCCCTGTGAAGAAAATATAAACGTTGTCACTCGCTCACGAGCAAAAAACGATGCATCCCCGAAATTAGGAGAACCATCACAACGAGAAAACGAAACATCTGGCGACAACGCTATGACCAGGGCCGATGCACCTACCACCAAACGGGTAGACGTGCACTCCGAACCCCGACACCTTGCGCGCCGCACTTGTAAACCCATAAACTACGAGGAGAGTAGCGACGAGGAAACAGAGGCCGAGATATTCGAGCCTACGCGTGCCCGACGACCCAGAGAGGCCGTTCACCCCAAAACAACTGAGGGCCCTAGCCAGCACAAAGCACGTCCTATCCCTTATTCCAAAAAATCCGCCGATCCTAACTCCGATGATTCGACAGATTCAGATACCAGTTCTCATGATCCGTTAACTTCCGAAGACGAGGATCCTCCTGCAGAGGAACCAACAATGTCCAAATTTAAATTCGCCAATTGCATTGATACGAAAGAATTATTCCATTTCCGTAATGACAATTTAGTCTATTTTATCGACTCACAAGGAAAACCATGTGACACTGGAGCACAAAAATTATCAGAATCAAACAAGCTTCCCCTCTGGAAAGATTTATCAGTAGGCAAAGCCTACAGTAAAAGGGTCGGAAAAAAATATCATGTTGCCCTAGTCATCAAAGACGAATATTCTGGATCATTATCCTTCGTATCAGAAAATGTTAAGGAAAGCATAAGAGAATTAAAAGACCTTTGCGAAGATCTCAAACTCCAATCGCTGAGTATTTGCCACAGTAATCACGTCGAGCACCTAATATGGGCCGACGTCCTCAACATAATTAAAGAAACGTTCAAAGCCAGTCCAATAAAAATATTGATTTGTTTGGGAACATTACAGTACGTGCCGATCGAAAAACGCGATTCCATTTTTTACGAGATGCACAAGTCCCCGATAGGAGGACACAAAGGTGTCTCAAAAACGTACAACAGAATTAAACATGAATATTTCTGGGAAGATCTCAACACCGACATTCAAAGGAGAGTGCAACAATGTCTCGAATGTCAATTAAAGAAATTAGTCAGAGTCAAAACCAAGCAGCCGATGATAATTACCGACACTCCAGGTACAGTTTTCGAAAAAATATCGATGGATATAGTAGGTCCAATGCAACGTACTTCCAATCAAAATGAGTACATTCTCACAATTCAACACCATTTATCAAAGTATTGTGTTGCTATCCCGCTATCAAATGCACTTGCGACAACAGTCGCTGATGCATTCATAAAAAGATTCATATGTGTTTTCGGCGCACCCAAGGCATTACTGACAGATCAGGGGAGTAACTTCCTAAGCGGTCTAATGAAAAGAATCGCGAAACGCTTCCGCATAAAGCGATACCGAACTACAGCGTTTCACCCCCAGTCCAATGGATCCCTGGAAAGATCTCACCACGTGCTAGCCGAATTCTTGAAACAGTATACCGATAAAGATAACGAATGGGATCAATGGTTGGAACTAGCTATGCTTTCATACAACACCAGTGTTCACGAAAGCACAAGACATACTCCTTATGAGGTAGTCTTTGGAAAACTAGCAAGAGTCCCGTCGAGTGAACCTCTTCGCGAATCAGACCAAGTACCCACTTATCGTGGATACTTAATCGAATTGATAACACGAATAAACGGAATCAGAAACCTTGCTTACGAAAATTTAATCTCATCCAAACATCGTTCAAAAAAATATTATGATAAAAATGCGAATCCTAAAAGTTTTAAGGTAGGAGACTACGTCTACCTCCAAAAGGGACCGAGACCTGGTAAACTCGGAGACCATTATACTGGACCACATAAGGTCTTAGAAAAACTCGGCAAGGGTAACGTAAAAATCCAATATAATAACAAAACACGAATAGTGCATGAAAACAGATTGCGATACTCACACATTAACACTGGAACCAAAAACAAAAAGAAGAACAAACCACCAAGAGTCGACGAATCCGATTTTAATCATAATTAAATAAATAACCACAACAATTACACTGTTTTTTCAGATGGCTGTTATCGAACTATTCAGAAACATCAAGGGGTATAACTTTTATGAAATCCCAAAAACAACTTCGAAATTCCAAAACCAAATTCAAATTTCCAAAAACAACAACGCTGTCTATTAAGAATTATCTAACACTAATTTAAAAGATATCCGCCCAATGTTAACACTATATTTATATCCGATGAGCGACACATCCAGAAAGAAATTTAAACGCTATACTACGATATTCTTATTCAATAATGTAACCGAGAATGTTAAATTCTTCAAAATAGTTTATCTCCTGGTATACGAGCACTAGACGAATTTACATATAGTTTAATGAAAGCTCCAAGCCATATGGCGGTACTAGGTAGCGAAGTATTACATGTTATTGTATACCAATAGAAGTAATCCTGATCAGGTTAAAAGAATGTTAAAAGAATGTTAAAAGAAGGTTAAAATAATGCTAAAAGAATGTTAAAAGTATGTTAAAAGAAGGCTTAAAGAGTTTGAAAGAATATTAAAAGAATATTACGATCAACCTGTCACTCGTGGGAACGAAAAATATGGCCTTACTCCTCGAACTCATATATTACCAAAACAAGAACTCAAACAACCTGTAATTCCTTCCTCGATATTACCTTTACGGAGACATCGGGTACAAATTCATACCTGCTCCTGTCAAAGCCATACTACCTGCAAACATGAAGCCGTCGACGAAGTCTACTTGGCGATACACCAACCCAGAACTACCATATGGGATCTATTCCGCAGAAAACATCGACAACGTACGAAAACACATCATGTTTCCTGTAGAGCAGCCCACTGCCATAAACAACATGGCACGGGGCATCAGTGGTCAAAACACTGTCAACCAAGCGGACTCAATCTGGAATCGCACCTGGGGAAAATTTTTTGAATTCGGTACAGCAAACGCTGGTGTCACCCGAATGTTACCCATCGTTCGATCGAGTACGCTTCTCACAGATACGGTGATCTATACGTACAGCCTATACACTGTCTACGGTTGGTCGGTCTACCTCATCGGTGCAGTATGGGACTCGGTTACGCACCTCCTGATGCACCTGGCTAGGTGACCTAAGAAGAAAACGTCAACCGTAGAACTGGCCAAGAACTCTAAACTCGTCACATCTCCTTCTGTCGAACCAAAGGATCAAGTCAAGACCAACGCTGCAACACATGATCTCTACATTAACATCTCCGATCGTTCAAGGTACGATCAACGTCCTAAAACACGTCCCTTTCCTTTGAGTTCGCACGAGAAGACATTCGAGTATCAAAACGATCATTTTAGTCATGCCTAATAAGGTTTTTCTCTATCCTCATTACTATTGTTCTTTTAACCTTGTCAAGTAGATAAATTGGAATGAGTTAATAAGTATCTATTCCTAAAGAAAAAGAAAGAAGAAAACTCGTAAATATACATCTTACAGTGATGTAAAAAAAAGGGGAAAAAAACATATATACATAATTTAAAAAAAGGAAACCAAAAATCTCGTACAAAAATCTTTTTAAAAGAAACACATACGCTTTCTTATAAGTCGATAATGAAATTCATGCGTACCTCCTAAGCGCAAGATAACTATAAGTTACACCGTCATAATAGATACCAATCCTCGAATATATTTACGTCAAATTGTAAGTCGATCAATGACAATGCCAATTCATACTATCGTGCTACTATATTTTTTATCACCACCCTCAGTGACTGATCGAGCGAGACGCTCAATCCTAAAGGGGGGAGGTGTAACGTCGCGAGCAAAGTGCATAAAAATATTGCGCTTTCTTTCTCCTACTTTGTTGAAATCCCCCGAGAACGCTGGCCTGAGCGATTTCCCATGGAAATCGAGAATAACCATTAAACGAATATGGCATTCACATTTTTCGACACATTCTTGTATCTTCTTAAGCTTAGACATACCACAACTGCAATGTAACCTATCGATAATAAGCGAGCGTCGGGCGTACTTTCGTACGACCCTCCTTACCCACTCGAATCCAACGAGAACATAGTTTTAGGCACGCTTGCTCGGAAAAGTCGTAAAACAAAAATTATCATACTGCAAGCCAGATGACCCAGAGTTCACCCGCCGGCGAAGGCATAGCTGAGCTCCGATTCTTAAATCCGTGTGGGAATCAAGGATAGACCAAGACCGCCGGAAAAGTCCACTCGACTCGGTCATAAAACCGGGCCGCGACGAAAAACAAAATGCACATGGAAGGGCTATGAGGCGCATAGCAGCTGCACTATCGCGGGGCGACTCGGCGCCGGGCCCTAGACCTTAGATAAACAAACACGATCTCATGCGCTTTTTCCACGAAAACTCGCTCGGAATAGCTTCATTCCGATTGGTCGCCTTGTAATTAATTTCATGCGCCTAGACTCCCAGATACAAAGAACTGTCTCCCACGTCGACCGCTCCGATTGGTTAAAAGAGTCAAAAACGAAAACCCCCTTTTTTTCTCCTACTCCACCCAAGAAGGGAAATCTGGAGCAGGAAGCTCCAGAGGATTAAAAGAAAAATCAGTTCAGCATCATCATCCGAACCAGAAAGATCTCTTCTATCGACTCCAACCCTGTATCGCGATTCGTAACTCTATTCCGCGTTTAACAATCCAACTCTGTTTTTCGATCATCCATTTGCATATCTATTTACTTCGAAAAGTATTGTGAACCTTCTCCGCGCTCTTCACACTCACGAAGTGACCCTCTGACCCATCTGCGGCACCATTGTAAACACAGCGTGTGTGCGGCCCATCGACCGACATTGTACAAGCGAGCGTAACAGGCCGAGAGCGAAGGCCCTTTCACCGAAGTCCGAAGGACCGTCATCCAGCGAACGTAAGCTAACTGCACCATTTTTTTTGTATCATTTTCTTAATCCGCCGAACTGTACTCTTCCCATGTTTCCGACCGGCCAAGTGGACGGCACTTGGTAATAAACGAAAATTTGTAAACGGTAGCTACATCTGTCGCAATCACTCATATAACTCTTGACCATCTAGGCACTCGAGACCTAGAACACCCGTTCCACACATTCTCCTTTTACCCTCATCCCGTGCTATTGCGCTTGGCGTAGGCAAGAAAGAGGGAAACGAAAGTTTTATGCTCTCATCCCTTCCGGATGTGACAGTAATTTATTTATTCAAAGACATCAATTACCAAGAAAAAATTAAGAAAAAAAAATCGGAAAAAAATCGAATCTTAGGGTATTTTGAAAGAAACTGTTTTTTATGTTTCTTAAGAAAGTATACTTCAACGATTGAAGCTGCAAAAAAATTTTAAGTTCGAGATTTGTGTGAAGAGTGTGAACAAAAATCGACCAAATTTTTTTTGACAAGAGGAGATTATCGTTAACACGTGAAAAAAAATGTTGATAAAAAAATTTGGAAATTTTTTTTTATTTGAAAAAAAATTTAATAAAAAAATCAAAGAAAAAATTTTCAAAATTTTTTTATTAAAATTATTTTTTCAAATAAAACAAATTTCAAGATTTTTTTTTCACATGTTAACCATTATCTCCTCTTGTCAAAAAAAATTTGGTCGATTTTTTCACACACCCTTCACACAAATCTCGAACTTTTAATTTTTTTGCAGCTTCAATCGTTGAAATACACTTTCTTAACATACATAAAAACATCTTTAGGGTAGTTTTTTTTTCAAAACTACCCTAAAGATTTGAATTTTTTTCGAAATTTTTTTTCTTAATTTTTTCTTAGTAATTGATCCCTTTGAATAAATAAATTACGCATTATTGCTAAAAAAAACATTTTGAAGATGAAAAAATAAATAAAAATTTAAAAATTGCTTGTTACGGTGATTTTTGACAGAACCGATAAATTTGAACCTTCGGGGCACTAAGAAAAAAAAATCGCAGCGCTTTGCAATTTTGAGGGTTTTTTGGGGACACTTCGAGGTTAAAACATTACCGACGATATCCTTCGTTCGTGCATTATATCCAAAGTTATACCAATTTTTCCAAATATCCTTAAATTAGCAAATTTTCAACTTTTTTCAGTCAACATCATCACTCCGAAAAAAAATGTTTTATCAACAGCCCCTAATTGCATGTCATAGAGAATGTTTTGTAGTTTCCAAAACCCTACTTTTATTTTCTGTACGATCATTAGTTCTCGAGTAATTGATTGTCAAAGTTAAAATGGACTTTTTTGCTTTGATCGCCGATTACTCCGCGCCAAATCATCGTACGGAGCTCGTTAAAAGGTCAAATTAAAGCTGATTAAATTGTCTAAAAGACTTTTATAGTCGTATCATAAAAAAAATTCTTTGAAGTCCACAGACCATTTTACGAACGAGCAAAAATTTGGAAAAAAAATTTTGTTGGTTTTCGGATGATTAAAAGAAAACCGCCGACGCTAAAAAATTTTACAGTCCAGATCTGAAAACTAGATGCTTAGAGCTATAATTTCTTTTTTTTAATTTTCTGTACGACCATTTTTCTCCGAGTTATCCCTTGTTGAAAATCAGCCAAAAATGATTAATTTTTTAAATATCCCTTAATTTGTGTGAGTAGTGTATTTTATTTGTACATTTTATTATTTATTTTTTACAGTTACCAAGAAGAAATTTTGGCGCCGCAACAAAAAGAAAAGTGGTCGTCAGCAGCAGCCGCAGCGGCAAGAGGCACCCGAGCGAGCCCAAGGGCGCGAGAAGGGCAGGCCATCGAAAGAACAGCGGCACGAGCGAGGGGAGCGGCCGCAGCAAGGACGCCGCTGGTATCGTCGACGCGACCGAACACGCAGTCGGTCGCCCCACCGGACGCATGTTGAAGTTGCTCAAAACGAGCGGGCGTTCCAAATTTAGGTGCAAACAGTATTGGAAAATATGACAAAACAATAAGTGTTTCCCCGAATACGGAAATGAGTTATTACCTTTCCCCTTAGAAAATTAATTAAAAAAATTGTTGAAGAAAAGTGCCTCCACGATCGAGAAAGGTTCAAAGAGAACTTTGAGTCTTTCTCGATCGGCATTTTTTTCAAAACACATTTCACATTGGATAAGTGTGTTTCGGCATTTTTTTCAACACATTTCACATTGGGATGGGGGTCAAAACTTTGAAAGGCCAAATATAGAACGACAAAGATTTCGAAATGACAGAATTATAAACTCAAAGTAACGAACTGTAAATTATTCAAAATTTTATCTTTCGACCGATGACGAAATTGAATAACTATTACACCAAAGGATTATTTATTTGAGAGCTTATTTATTCGGGAACGTGTATTCAGATTGTCTGCAGTTTGAGTCATACAAATACAGATTCAAACAATCTAGAACATCCATATCTCCGAAATAGAAAGAAGTGAGTATCTAATATTGGTAATACGATCTATAGCAAAACGACATATATATCGAGGATACAAACTTCGAAAGTGTAGATCTCAGGCAAACGAGTGATGGTCCAAAATAGCGAACATCGAAGAAGTGGACGAGTTGCTTCATAATTTTCTGCCGGTTTTCGCTAACACGTACGAGATGCTTTTAAGACGTCTCGGCCACCTTGGCCGATCGAAAAATGGGCATATTAAAAAGAAATTAACTCCAAAGTATGGGCCGGAATATTTTTATTTTTTTACATAACGTCAGAAAGGGCTTTAAGAATAACGAAAATAAATTTCCGTTCAAAATATTAAAAAATGGCGCCGTTATGCACATTGCCGCGGAGGCCCTCCGCACGATACGCGTGGTTGTTGTACAAGATGTTACCCGGTCATGTCACATCTGAAAAAAAATCAGCTCATTCGTGAGTAGTGTCGCTACAATGTAGCGTAGCGGTTTTTTTCGGCCATTAAAAAAATTATGGTGAGCCATAATTTCGGTGGAAAATACAATTTTTTTTCTTCGGCTCACTATAATTTTTTTAATGGTCGAGAAAAACCGCTACGCTACATTGTAGCGACACTACTCACGAATGAGCTGATTTTTTTTTGCAGATGTGATATGACCGGGTATATTTTGCAGATGTGATATGACCAGCTGGGACAACGACCGCGCGTATTGTGCGTAGGCCTCCGCGGCAATGTGCATAACGGCGCCATTTTTTAGTATTTTGAACGGAAATTTATTAACGATATTCTTAAAGCCTATTATTATTTATAGAGTTTGTTATTTTTTTTTAATATACCCATTTTTCGAACGGCCAAGGTGGCCAGACGCCTTAAAGTCTTTAAGAGGGGATATACATTTACAACGATAAAAAAATCAATTTCTTTTCTTTAAGGGAACACCACTCTAGGAATATGGAAAAATCGTTTTCTTTCGTCTTCAATAATACTTTGGGGTCATAAAAACAATATGCAATTGGTCCTGCAGCGATTTTTTTTTAAAGGTTGGATAAGTGTGTATACGTAAGGTAGGTTTGCAGTCACAAGAGCCTCGCGGTTGATATATCAGCGTGCGGGCTCTGAGGACAGACGACGCGGGTTCGACCTCCGGTAGCCAATGTCTTTTTTTTAAATTAAACATATATGAATTAAATATCATAAATAATGCCTGGACAATAGTGGTGTTTTTTGTCGATAACGTCATTGTTCTCATCTCCAATGTATAGTACACGAAAAAAAACAGTGTTGCAATTTCAATTTTTTTCACATCTCGTACCGTTGAAACATTATCGACGAAAAACGAAAACACCCCAATTTTCGAGGGTGCTTTTCACCCGTTAAAAATCGGGTTCCGCAGATATAAAAAATACGTGTCGCTTATTTTTACCCATTCTACAAGCATGCCAAATTACATCGAAATCGGACAGATCGACCTCGCAACCTTTCCTCGTAATTCTACTAAATGTGCCTGAAATGTTTTATTCCAGTTTACCCTGTTGCAAATTCCCGTACGGGTTTTACTGTGGGAATGTGTGGGAAAGCATGGGACAGCCAAGGAAAGTGTGGGATCCCGTACGGTTTCCGGTACAGGAACCTGCATGGGAACCTGTGTGGGGTAACGTGGGAAGCTGAATCCTGTACGGGATCCTGTACGAGAGAATGCAGAAATTAAATTCCTGTACAGGAACCTACATGGGAGCCTATGTGAGGCAATGGGGGTAGCTTAATTTTTGAGACAGCGCTTAATAAGCTAATCACGATTGAATCAAAACAATTATGAAACTTCTAATTTTTTTTATTTGTATTTACACTTTCGTGATAAAATAAATCATTAATCACTATTGTCAACGTTTTTTTGAAAATGTTTTATCTGAAGTCAAAAGTATTGTTTTACAATGTGGGTCCCGGCCTCGCAAAATGGCGTGAAATATTTAATATACAGTTCTTAGTTAAACTTAATTGAACGCAATATCTTAATGTTTTTTTGATTAAACATTTTATTATGTTATCATTTTACGTCTTACAAAAATGTGTTTACAGAAAATTGCAATACTATTATATGATTAATTTACTATTACAATGGCTATTAATAGAAATACAAGTTCGTTAGCGGTGCAATATATTCATCCTCGTGGAC
Organism: Ophion ellenae; assembly: GCA_963210295.1. Lineage (NCBI taxonomy): Eukaryota > Metazoa > Arthropoda > Insecta > Hymenoptera > Ichneumonidae > Ophion > Ophion ellenae. The sequence goes on from OY723393.1 coordinate 11,596,920, forward strand.
CTTAGTGTGGAAACACACCCTAAAAATGTTGGCAGTGGGGACTGCAATTAAATTTCTCTTTATAGATATCTAATATTCATACTATGTTATTGTCAGAGGTCGAATTGGGAAAAAATGTGGACGCGTCATAGGCTCCAAAATACTCCGCAAAGGATGGTGTGGTAATGTACCGTATAGCTGTACGCTTTAATTCCATGTATGCAATTTTTATTTCTGCTATGAAATAATATTTTGTCATATATTATTTCAAATAATATATGACATCACTTTTTCAAACGTGATTATAAAAATTGTGTATCATAATTTATACAGAAAAATATAACTTCTGAAGAGGACCCGAACCAGAGGGCCGAAATCGTAAGAAAAACATCTTTTATTCCAGCGCTGACCTTGGAAAACCTTCATTGGCCGGACTGAAGCCGAATCCTCAACGACTAACTCGTCATCTACACGGCCGCACACATCTTTGATTCATTTTAAATCGACTGGCTATAAACAGACATAATGACCTTCTTCAGCGAGATACTACAACTCTTCGGATATTTCACCTTAGCAGCGTTCAAGAATTGGAATCGCGACACTGCCACGAAGACTCGCCTAAAACAACAACTTCGTTTCTTACTTAAATATAGACAAGAAGGTTTGATACCGAAACACATTTTTTCCAAACACTTTAATATTCAAATTTCCGGCAACAAAGGTAAAATAAAGCTTAATAGAATATCACACAAATTCCACAAATCATTATTAAACATAGAAATCGACGATCTCAACTTTCGAATAAAAATACTGACCCAAAAAATAGAAAAGAACGCAGAAACAATCAGTAAGACTCAAAACAATATTAAAGAGAGATTTTTCACTTTAGAACAAATAAAACTAAACAAACTGCCAAAACTCTCATATGAAAAACACAAAAAAAAACTTCAAAATCTTAGATTTCAACGAACCAAGAACATACATCATCACATTTTCAACCGTGAAGAATTTTTAAAAACAATATTATCACAAACACATATGGACCAAAACAACACACATCACCTAAAATATCGAAACACAAATCAAACAACACAAAATCACAATATCTTATACTCAACACTTACTAATAGACAACATGACACAAATAATAATCTTCCCACTGATCCTCTGAACAATATAAATTCAACAATCACATTAAATAAAACCAAAGATTAGCTCATAAATCTCTCCAACATTGACATTCCGCTACACATTTCCACATTCTTGTCTCTGGGTGAAAAGTTCTGTTTTCCCTACCTCAAATTCTCAAACATAAAAACTCACATCCACAAATCAATCTTCGAACTTGAAGCCAAAGTGGATTTTTTACTCGACAAACCTAGACAAATCGATATTAGAACCAGATTCAATAAAATCTTAAACAAAATAAATACTCCAACATCATTTTCCAACACTAATCAAATCATAAAACACACATCCTCATTATTGAAAAACAACCCTCAACTTTTAGTTACACGAGCTCACAAAGGAAATTCAACAGTCATTCTTAAAAAATCAGATTACATTACAAAAACTCATGACTTACTCGCAGACTCCACAATTTACAAAATAACAAATAAAAATCCCATCAACACTCTACAAAAAGTCGTCAACAATATTCTCTCCAGATGGAAAACCCTAAAAATCATTAATGAAACAAAATACAAATATTTAAAAGCTGAAAATTGCAACCTATCCCGTCGCTATTGCTTGCCAAAAATTCACAAAAATAACTATTCACTTCGTTCAATAGTATCATCAATAAATAGTCCAACACACAAACTAGCTGAATTCATACAATCTAAACTCTCTAAATTAATCAGTACGACCAATTCACACGTCAAAGATAGCTTCCACCTAAAACACTCACTCTCTAACATCTACATCCCACTCAACTACAAATTGGTCTCATTTGACGTCGTTTCTCTCTACACCAACATCCCATTACAATTAGTTATTCAAAGCCTACAAAAACGACCAAACTTAGTCCCAAAAGCATTTCCTTTACATGAAATAATTAAAGCCATTGAATACATCATGTTCTCAACGTTCTTCACATTCCAAGATAAAATTTACCAACAAATCTCAGGATTACCTATGGGATCACCTCCAATACTATCCAACATCGTCATGATTGATCTTGAAACAAATTGTCTGGAACAATTAAAATTCTCATTACCACTTTATAAAAGATATGTTGATGATATTATCATTGCTTTACCAACAAACAAAATTGAATCCACCAAAAAGATTAACTCTTATAATCCAAAATTACAATTTACATCTGAGAACGCAATAGACAACAAAATCCCGTTTCTTGATTTACTTTTAATTCATAAACAAAACTCAATTATCACAAATTGGTATAGGAAACCAACCTGGTCAGGCAGATTCATACATTTCTTTTCACACGACCAACTCTCTCAAAAAAACCATAATCTACATGCTAGTTGACAGAGCAATACAATTATCTCATCCTTCATTTCACGAAGAAAATCTCAAACTTATTAGTAGCACGATGACACAAAATTGCTATCCAATGTCTTTCACAGAAAAAATAATAAAACATCGGCTTTTAATAATCAACAATCAAAAAACCAATAACAACAATTTTGATTCTTTCAGAATAATAAATCTTCCCTACACAAAAAACATACACCATCAACTAATTCGTCTCTTCCAACAATACAACATAACATTAGTCACAAACAACAAACACAACATTTCATCAATTATTGGCTCCACCAAAGACAAAATAAACAACAACCGAAAATCCGACATAATTTATAAAATCGACTGTAAAGACTGCAATGCCACATACATCGGCCAAACCAAAAGATACCTCGAAACCAGAGTAAAGGAACACAAAAATAGCATAACGCACACTACTACAATACACACAGCTTTAGCACGACATGCAATAGAACAAAAACACGACTTTCAATTTGAGAATGTAAAAATTCTAAACAACGAAAATTGGCTCAAAAAAAGACTAATCCTAGAAATGATCCAAATTAAGGCACACTCCAACGCTGTACGTTTTAGAACCAACATACAAAAACTGACAATGAGCTCAATCTACAACTGTATAATATAACTATTAAAACATTTTACCTCACATAACAATTTTAAAATTATTGGCACTATAAACTAATTAATACACTGACATGATAAGCTAATTTTAAGGACATTATATACTAATTTTAAATACCCCTAACTTGACACACCTATTTTATTTTCCTTGACACGTCACTGCCTAAATGATCTTTCTCCCCCGATTCGTAGTATAGAGACTCGAATAAGCTTCAGGAAATTAATACGCCACTCAGTTTCTCTCGAACTTTCGTTGACCACACAACTCAGCATGTAACGAAAAAAATTGTAAATTTCGAGTTTTTTTTTATCTTGGAAGGGAAAACAAATTCTTAAGAACTAACTCAATAGGTAATCATCATAGTCTTTGGATTTTTTTCTAAAATTTCTTTCAGATCAATCTCTTACACTAAATTTTCACTAACAAAACACAAAACTTTTTTACAATTAATTATCGATTACAGATAAGAAAAATCGCTGATAAACGATAATATCTCTATCGATTGAGTATCTTCCCACTAAACATTATTTACTCCCATAAATAATGTTTTTTTTCGAAATAACCTTCCAAATATCTACAAAAATCCTGAAATATCAACAACATCGAGGTTAGTTATTTCTCATATTTCATCTCTTTATAACTTCATGACAGAATAACCCTCTTCCTCACACATCGTACATTTCAAACACTGATACATAAAAATAAGCAACGCAATATAAGAAAATATTTATATTATATTAATATAGTTATAACCAAAACAGAACTAACTTAATTGTTATACAAAATGACATACCACTTATATAACGGAATCATAACATAAAAGGCTCATGTATATAACTTTTTCAAACGTGATTGTAAAAATTGTGTATCATAATTTATACAGAAAAATATAACTTCTGAAGAGGACCCGAACCAGAGGGCCGAAACGTAAGAAAAACATCTTTTATTCCATCGCTGACGTTGGAAAACCTTCATTGGCCGGACCGAAGCCGAATCCTCAACGACTAATTTGTCATATATAGATTGATCTTGGCGGAGGAATCCGAATTCGAGAAGATGTTTGGGACGATATTCAAGGCAGTTCTAACTAAGTTTATCAAAAAATTGGTATTTGCGGTGTGGGGAGATGAACTTGTCAACAGGTGTCTGGACGAGAAAGCGACTGCAAGGGTACCAGGGCAGATACGAAAACCGCTGACTCCGAAAAAGAAATCAACGATATATCGCAAGTAAAGCCTTCTGCACTGGTGAACATGTGCGTGTGTGTTATCAATTTTCAAATTTCCATTTGCAATTTTTTTTCTTTGTTTAATATATTTGTTTTTGCTTTTTCAGGCTGCTATGTCGATCGCTTGCAGAATGAGCAAGGCCTGACAGGCCGTGAGTTAAAAAAGGCCAGATCGCTGTTCGGTCGTGCCATATCCGAGAAAATAAATGACCTGAACAAAAAACAGAAACGGATCGATCACGAAAAAGACAAGGGTCGTTAAAAAAAATATATATTGTGGCAGGTGATAATCAAGATGACCAATAAAGAGTTGACTGTTGATAACAGGTCAACAACCGCGAAAGCGTGTTAAAAAAGTGCACAAAATTTCAACAACAAAAAACTTCGAGACATTAAAATTTTTGTTCAAATTCTACTTCGCGCGCACTGAAATTACAACGAGTTAATTACTCTTCCATTTTTATAATTATTCGATCATTATACTTTTCCGGAATCGAGTGATTTTTAAATTATATACATGAGTGTGCACGTATATAAACATATTGTTTTCAACTTAAGCGTTCGTATATATGTATATTCTAAGTACCTCAATTGTGTTGATCAAAGTGAGACCGGTATATTAAATTTAATCACACGTATATACACTTATATACATATTGATCACATCTCTTCCTTTCTTATTTTTATTTGATCATTATACTTTTCTTGGAATTGAGTGATTTTTATATTATATACATGGATGCGCACGTATATAACATATTGTATTCAACTTGAACGTTCGTATATATGTATATTCTATGAACGGCAACTGTGTTGGTCAAAGAGCGGCCGGTGTACTAAACTATAGCAACAACCAATGATACGTGTAAGGGTAGTTTTCTTTTCGTTTAGCATTTTTGTTTTTCAATTTTCAATTTTTAAATTATTTTTATCTCATAACTTGTCAACAACAAATTGTATTCAACTTAAACGTTCGTATATAGGTATATTCTAAGAACTACAATAGTGTTGGTTAAAGAACAGACCGGTACTAAACAATAGCAACAAACCAATGGTACATGTAAGAGTACTTTTTTCATTTATGGTTTTTTATTTTTTAAATTATTACTTTTGTCACAATTAAGATAAATAAAACTGCAAAAACCAATTTTTAACTTTGCCTTTTCTCATTTTTGACATTTGTAACCCGTACGGGTTCCCTGTACGAAAACACCACGTGGGTTCCCTTATGGGAACCCGTACAGGAACCCGTATGGGTCACCACGTGGGATCCCGTATAGGTTCCCATACAGGAATCCGTACGGGTTACCACGTGGGATCCCAAACCCGTACGGGTCACCATATGGGAATCCATACGGGTTCCCTGTACAAAAACACCTTGTGGGATCCCGTGTGGGATCCCATACAGCTTACTGTGTGGGAATTTGCAGCAGGGTATCGTTGGGTATAATAATTGATTGAGACTTATTTTTATTGAGCGTCACCCTGATTTACCAATGATTCAGAAGGGCCCTCCTTATGCCCCCGCAAAATATAGTACGGGAGTCCACGACCAAAACCCTCGGTCATCGCTTTCGGATAAAACCATATAAAATCGATAGATTAGATGACCCTGAACCCGACTAAGGGGATAGCAACCCTGAGAAATCCAGCAGGGCCGCGGGGGTTATTTCTACTATGCAAAAAAAAGCTCGGCCCGCCATCACTTCCCGTCTGATATTGAAAATGTACATAGTTTTTGTTATTTTATTACTAAAAATCTAACTTCATTCAACGCTATCGATTTCGGATGGATCAACAACGAGGGGCAGTTGGACTTCCATTAGTTTACCGGAAACCAATTACCGGAATCGAGCGACGTCATATTGAATGATGAATCTACATCGACGAAAGGTATTGTTATATAATCCGCGCAATCTCCTTGCAATCATTTCTTCGATCATTTCAGAAATGGAGAACCTTGGGGAAAATCGGATCTTCCATCGGTTACATCGAAGAAGAGTGGAGCAAAAGAATTTTGTTTTGCTCTTATTGGACAATGCACCGTCGCACCCCCCGTTTGACCTTTTAAACGCCATCGACAACAGATGCACAATACTGTACTTGCCTCCAAACGTCACTATACTGATTCAGCCAATGGATCAAGGAATTATTGAGGCCATGAAAAGACAGTATCGAAAAACCTTTTTGCGAAACCTGCTTCTGGAAGAATCAACAGACAGCACAGGCATCATAGCTTCCTTAGAAAGTGGACAATTATTAACTGCTGCAAAACAATTGCCGGAGCATGGGATGCATTGATCGAAAGCACGCTAGCATACGGTTGGAAAATCTTGGTCCGTGACTATTCTACACCTTTCATCACACCAGCGGATTACTTATCACGATTGCTGAATGTAATGCAATTAAATAGTGGCCCATACTCGCGAGACGAAAGGGAGGAATGGCTCCGGATAGACGACTCATGCCTTACATGGGAAGAACTGTCGGATGAAAAAATGTTATGATTGTCCGCAGTGAGGAATGGCCAAAATCTGTGATGGGTGGAAACGAAGAAAATGAAAATAGAGATGATGACAGTCGAATACAGGATATGCCAGCACCCCTCGAAGTCTTATCGGCGATGGACACAGTCTCTCGGTGCTACGTCGGCCGATGGGAGACTCGGCCTGAAGACTTTAGAAGTCTTTGCAAAATGTGCAATGACGCACAAAGTACAGCACTCGAGGATAATCCAAAATTTCATTAAAAAAATCAATGAATGTTTTTTTATTGTTGTGAAATGCAGTCAATTTATTCGATTTCAAGGGGACTGTCATTTGTATCATGACAAAACTTACTGCATATAACAGAGGCATAGCCAATACTTGCTTTAAGAGGTTGGAGGGGGCAAAAGCAAGGAAATAATGTAATTATTAAATAATTTGTCTACAATCTGTAATAGACTCTTATCATGTCGAAACCGCATGCCGGACCTACAACATTTTTGCGGCCGCTTCGCTCGTCTGCTGCCTTTCCCCATCCTAACATATCCGCTCTGAGCTTACTTCGTTGGCCGGTAAAATTTACACTTTGGCAATCCTAAGGAGAAATAATAAATATTTGGGGACAATCAGTAAAATATGAACATTCGGGTTAAATATTTGCCGAATACACGAAACGGTTGCAATGGTTATTATAATTTTTGCGTAATCATTTATTTAATTTCACAATATTAAGGGGTAACAGCACTGTAGAATTTACAAAAAATTAATTTTTAAAAATTGTCTGAAGAGATGCTTTTAAACATCTAAAATAAGGAGAAAAAAGTTTGGAACCTGTAAAACAAAGGTCCCCGCAGGCCCGTGTGGGCCTGCGGTGGCAATGGTTAGCCCGTGTGCGAGACGTCGACCGTTTTTCTCGGAACACAATTTCACTCCAAATTTTAAGCACGTCTTCAAAATATCATTTCGAAGAGAAATACGTAAGGGATTTCCCATGAGTTAATTATAACATTAGTTATTAACAAATGATTGTCCTTTTTTCTGTCGAAAATCAAGTCTTTACTTTAAATGCTTGCCAATTACACAAAAATTCAAAATCCCCTACGTACTTCTATAACTATACTCATGTAAATTAATAGAATAAAAAAAAAATTCCAAATTCAAATTTGCGTCAGATACTGCGTGCCGCAGTAGACCACAGTAACGGGTATAAAATCATGTGTGAATTTAACAATTTTTTTCGTATGAAAAAGTGATTCACGCATAAAATTAATTACGCCTCTATATAGTATGATTATCAAGCTGTTAGAAAAAATATAAATTTTTTTTTCGATGTACACAATGGCCGACTCCTCGAAATTTTTCGAAACAGCTTTTTTCCAATTGGCGTGACAAATAATTTCAACAATATTCACTCGATTTACTTCGAATTCAAAAGTTATGTTCCTAATTGCATTTCGCAGAGAAGTACGTACGGAATTTTTGATTAATCGAAAACATTTCATTTTATGAGCAGTTTATGAGCAGTTATAACAAAATTTTTCACTGAAAATTAATTTGTAAAGTTCAAATACCTACAACTTTTGAATAAAACAATAGTTTTTAAATTCCGTACGGACTTCTCTAGGTATTCTAATGTTGATTGACGAGCATTTTTGTTTTTTGTTCCAGGTAAAAAATTGTGGATGCTAAATGTCACGCCGCGGGTCGCATAAAAAAAAGATAACGAAAGAAAATATTAGAAGTCGGCCATTTTGTACATCGAAAAAAATATATATATATTTTCAAAAGCCTTGATGTTCATACTAAATAGATGTGTAATTAATTTTATGAGTGAATCACTTTTTCACACGAAAAAAATTGTTAAATTCGCACATGATTTTATACCCGTTACTGTGGCCTAATCCTTAACTCGACTTTACTTATCTAAATTTAGCCTATGCAATTAGCATACTCTATTGACTGACTTGTTTGTCACTCGAAACATGCATGACATTTCGATTAACTGGACCTTGGGCATGAAATCTATAGGGCAGACAGGTCGTGCCACCTGCATATCACGCTCGATATCATCTACATGCAAATCGGCGTAGTTTCAAAGCAAGGATTCGCTTAGTTGTCATTGTAAAATAGCGCCCAGATGTTGAGAAACGTGCTAGGTTTATGACTTTTTTTCCGATTTTTGTAAAACATATTCGACAGATTGCCATAACAAACATTTTGATGGGACCACATCGCTGTGTTTTCCTATACAGCATAAAAACAACCATTCAAATTGGACCCGCCGTTTGGCACGCAAATTGAACGCGGCGTAATCAGTGTACGCTCATAATTTTTTTTAAATGCATAGCCGACGAACAGTTTGGAGCCTTAGTTAGCTCCAAACTAGGGGGGGGGGGGGGGGGGTATGTGCCTTTTCCTGACCTACTGTGGCTACGCCCATGTAATATAATATACTGAAACAATAAAATCATATTTAATCTGATGAAACTCGCATTGATTTCTTCCTACCATTCACACGCTTCATCTTGCCAGCTTTTGATAGCCGAACGATAGACTTTATCCAACGTATTCCACCAAAATTACTTTAAAATGCCTCAATAGTCATACTTTGCAACATTTTTACATTTATTCACATTTTTTTTATATGAACTTGAATAAAGAGGGAATAAGTAATTCTTTTTATTGCGGCGTTAGGCTCCTATGACGACTCGAAAACCAGGGTTACTGGAAAAAACAACCTCTGAAGACATAAGTAAGATGACTGAAAAATCGTTTGGGCATTTATTTGTATGTACATTAACAAAGTTGTATATCCAATTTAATTTTGAAATATTAATAGTTAAAGATGTTATCAACAATTTCGTGAAAAATCTTTGAATGTGAGGGGCTCAACGGTGTAATTGATTTTGGCCACCCGGTTGATCTGAAACCAAAAAACAAACGAATTTTTCCGCTTGAAATAGATAATATTGGCTAACAGATGACCGAGCCTTTTTGTTGCTATTGTTAAGCCAACCGCATAAATTGCCTTAAGTAGAGCAAATACTTTATTCTCATATCCATAGAATAAGAACAAATATAAATACAAAATAAAAATATATGCTCATATATTTTTTCGTTAATATAACTCGCTATGTCTCATGGCTTGCGTACGTGACCAAGCGACCAACGCACAAAGCAACTTTGTCTAGGATTAAGTATCGATATTTCTCGGCCTGCATATGCGCCCGAGCTCTCAACGTTTATATAAATATTTTATAAGATTAAATTTTATTGCGCTTCGCCTTCGGCGTGAGTCCGTTGTCCAAAACCCTTGAAACACTGCGGACTGAGTCAGACTAACGCGTGGGAATATATACTTATCGATGGGTCCCACGGATGCATTCCTAGAAATGCAGTCACGTAAACCCTTGCCCCACTATCGCTATCCGACAAATATCGGCCCTGCGTAGCACGGGACTGACGACCTATAAGTTAGAATCGTGAAATCACTGTTACGAAGAGGTTCTCTCTTAAAGACCTCGACTGTTAGCTGCTACGCTAGCGATACGCCGTACAGTACACGGGATAACACGCGCAAGTTTTCATTAAGAAACTCCGTAAATTACGCGAACGCGTTTGTTGTAACGTTTAAACCATCGCGCTAATAAACCGGAAGAGTGTTATCCGCATCCGAGTTAAAATAACATCGATGTAACGAACTGATATAAGTGTAATTAAATCATTGACACAATTAACTCGTGATCTTCTCCTTTGTGTTAACCTGAAGACACCTTGTTCCAAATCCTGGCAAGCTCTGATTCTTCACCAGTTTCGCATCGTACTCACCAAGGTTCGTCCTCTTTCTGTAAAGACGTCGACTGTTTGGTATAACAGGAGTCCCAAGGAAAGAGACCTTTGATCAACATTTCGGCAAGTATAAAAATACACGTGAAACTCATCTCACTTCCAATATTGGTCCTGATTCTGACATCGAGGAAAGACTGCGCCGTCGATAAAGACACCGTTGGGCTACAGACCTATTGTTACGCGTATTACCATTCTGACACGTAATACAGCCCTGGAAAGGCTTCATCAAAAACTTAACCTGGCGATTCGAAAACCAGAGGTTCTTTATAAAGACGCGTTATCTTGTGATGTGTATTTTGCACAAGAACAGAGTTTATAACGAACGCTAGTTGGATTCGAGTCATCGAGCCATTTTGCGTAACATAAAATTGGCGATCCTGCCAGGATTACTCAATGAAAAATCGTAATACCAAAAGTCAAGTGAAAACTGGTTACCGAAACTCCACGACGGAGGGTGTAAAACTACGAACATTAAACCTGTGCACGAGTGAACGTTAAACAGACATTTAACTTAGTTAATTTTGTGTTAACGGAAAAGACATTGCCACGCTGAATTTTCCGTAAGTGAGTGACGGACAATTGTGTATTAAGGAACTTGCACGTACCGCGCATCTATAAGACTTCGCTGCAGGAGCACGAGCACGGGAAGGATTGAATAAAAACTGGGGGAGACACGCCTTCAGAAAATAACCTCAACTCCGACGGTATGCTGGATCATCAATCGACGCGAAAAGTCTACAACCGATCGTTGTAACAGCGTTCGCCACTTCAAGAACACCGAGATCAACATCATTCGACCAGTATTGTATACGAACACTGAGTAAGAGTAAGTTTAAAATCCCGCTCATTATGTAAGGGAATTAGAGACTCTTGCGACAAAACTTTTCCGCAGTTAATATTCTGCGCATGACAAATTAAAAATAGGAAGTTGTAACTACCTTATTCCCAAACAACGTAGTTAAGTAATTTTGTGTGTTTAACTTTAAAAGAACCACTAGCATTGGAAGCTATGTCCAGTCCAAAAGTAACGAAAACAGATACGGCAAAATAATAGTGTCTCGTTATTACAATAAATAAAAGACCTGGCGGTACGGAAAATAAGTAAATTCATAAATCTAGTGGTGCTAGTCGAAGTTTACCTTTTATGACCAATACCGCCTATTCTGGAATTATTTCGAGTAACAACATGAAAAAAAAATCATCATCTAATTACTCAACCACATAGGATCTCTGATCACAAGAATCTTTGAGACACACAACATCGCTTGACACTTATTATAATTAATATAAATATATACGTAGAATAAGAACATAGCATTATATATACTATTTAAAAAAAAAAAAGGAGATTAATAATCAACTACAAGAATATACATACATAAACGCAACTAAAATCAAAGGTAATGTCCATAGCAGGAAATAGTGTATCAGGAAGAAGCATTGTAATCGATGAAATCCCTAGTCATGTGAAGAAACTCAAAAAGGACATTTCACGAATCCTGTTCAGTTATTTTCTGTATTATAAAAATCACCCTGAATGGGAACCTAAAGAAGATTTATACGCCCTGAGAAAAACTGAGCAGATAGAAAAAATAACTTGGAATTTTCACGAAGACCCCAGTAATCACCCGCTGCTATTAGCATATCATGAGATACCTCATTCATTAAACCATGTTTTAGTAACCATAGGAAAAAAGAATATTGAGGAAATTGAAGAACAAGATCTTGCCATAGCACTTCGCCCAGAAAATCAGATCGCTATCCCTAAGACGAGAGAATTAGAATCAGAAGCATCCAGCCTTAATGAACTCAGACCACCACGAAAAAGACAGTCCACAGAAAACCCTATACTTGCAAGAAATCTCGAAGAAGCTACCGTAACCAACTCTCAACTCACTCTATTAGTAAATAAATACTTCGACGAAGGGCTTACTTTAAAGGGCAAAGCGATAGAAGAAGTGAAATTACGCGACACAGAAATCGAACAATTACAACATGCACTTCAAGAATCAAAAAACAAGATAAGACCATTGACGGAAAAAATCAGCCTGCAAGGACAACAAATCTCCCAATTTAATATTGAGAGACTAGAATTCGAAAGAACCCAACTCGAATTACGCTCTGAATTAGTCCACGTACAGAAAAATAACAATAATAATCTTGCCCTAGTAGAGCGAATAGGTCAAGCGAACCTTGAACAGAACGACCTTATTAAAACTCTCGAAATTCGAAACCTCGACCTCGAAAACCAATTCGAAAAAACTTTACAGAAAAACCAAATAGAGCTCTCAGCAAAATGCGGCGAAATAAATGAGCTCAGACGTAATTTACAGGAGACCCAGACAGAAAAACAGCAATTAGAAAGGGAAAAATCAAACCAAGTAATTAAACAAAAATATTTACAAGATCAGGTAGAAATCATTAAGCAAGACGCTCAAGGCTATCGCGAACATATCGAGACCCTTGAGAGCACGAATATCGCGCTACAATCACAGATTATAGCACAGAAACAATACCTTGAAAAAGAAACCAGTGAGACCCAAGATCAATTCAAAGCCTTACAAGAACAAAACGCTCATAGACAGGAGCAAGTAATTAAAGAAATAAAAAGGAACTACGACGTTCAGTTCGATCGACAACTAAAAGAAAAAATACGAGAATTCCAAAAAACTGAAGAAAAACTTATTAAAGAGAAACAGCAATTTGGAGAACAAACGAGGCTAGAATTCCAACAGAATAGGGAAAGTATATTACGAGATTATAACGTAGAAAAAGAAAGGTTAGAGAACACCATCTTAGAACTACGAGCTACTGTTGCACAAAAAGAACAGCATATTCAAAAATTAAAATCTGGTATAGACGACTTGAAACGAATACACCGACAAGAAATGAATACTCTGACTATTACCAAAGACCAACAAGACCAGACGAACGAATACGAAATGCAAATACTGAAAACAGAAAATATTCAGCTCCAACAAGACCTAAAGACTGTAAAAGACCAAATGAAAAATCTCGAAACCATGATGAGACAACTTATACAGAAACAGGAGTCGCAACCTACCTCCTCACAACTAGACAAAAGGGCACCTCAGGATAACAGACGACCACCAAATCGATCTAATCGAAATCAACCCAGCGCACCACCACCTGGAAATCCAGACGACGACGACCCCGATGACGATGATGAAGACGCTGATAGCCAACCTAACGCCAGAGGAAATCATTACCGACCACATCGAATGCCTCACGACCTGCTACCGAACCAAACCGCACCAGCCAAGGAGACTATTGATATAGTACCCATTTTTACCGGAGACACGGGAGAAGGAGCAGTCAACATTTCAGAATGGACAACGAAAGTTGACAGAGCACGACATTGGACAATGCCAGAGCAACACGGCTTATTATTGGAAAAGATATTAACAATGAAAATCAAAGGAAGGGCACAAAGTTGCATTTCGAACGTCGATATTTATACATACGACCAGTTGAAAGACGTTTTGATAAAACGCGTCAACCCAGTGAAATCATCACTGTTACTCATGAACGAGTTGACAGCATGCATCCACACTCAGGGAACGATCCAAGAGCATAACACCAAATTCCGAAGAATCTATATATCTTGGTTAAACGCTAAACGACTCGAACTTAAACAAGCTCATCAAACGGATGAATCAATCACCATATATTTACAAATATCTGACAAAGATATCATTCAGACTTATCTGCAAAGTCTCAAGGAAGACACACGAGCCTATCTCAGAACAAAGGACATATATTCGCTCGCACAAGCAGAAGCAACTGCTCGAGAACACGAAGATTTCAAAAGAAGCATCCAAAGACAACGAGGAATGTTTCATGAACCTCAACCCCAACGTAGACCGGAAAAACCCAGATTCAACCACGAAAAATCAAGATTCAGTAATAAACCACAAGAAAACAGGAAATTCTTCTCAATGAACAAACCAAACGTCCACCACACTGAATACAACGAATGCGACTCACACGACGAAGAGGAAGGACAGGAAAGCATGACGGAAGAAGAACGACAGTATCAGAACGATATACAAGAATTCGACCTTGACTCGATAAACACAACCAGTCAAATGAAAAAGGCACTCGAATATATTATGGTAATGAATCATCCGGACAGAAAATGCACGTATTGCAAAAGGCCTGGACATACTGAGCTGTATTGCAACCAAAAGAAGAAAGATCAAGGAATACCGAGTCCTTTCAACAAAGGCACCAATCAGAAGAAGAAACCTACCCAAAAAGGAAACCAAAATTTTCGACAGAATCCTCATCGGAAGAAACCTCCTCAACAGGAAGTGAACACGACAAACGAAGAGCAAGAAAGCACAAGCGACGACGAGAGCGTCCACGACGAGAGTACATCTCCGCAATAGATAAAGGACACCTTTTCACCGCGAAATTCAACTTCGAACGGACGACATTCGAAACTTTAACAGCATTAATCGACACAGGAGCATCCATTAACATAATCAAAGAACACCTTGTGAAAGAAAAGCACATTGTTAAAAAACCCATCCTCTTTAACACGGGAAAAACGACAAATAAAACACTCGGATATACGTTTATCAAATGCAAAGGAAACATTAACGACCGACGTGACAAATTTCATATAGTTCCATCAGACTATCCGATTAGAGAAGACGCTTTAATAGGAACCCCTTTCATTCTAAACAACGACGTCATAGTTGACTTACCCCGGAGAAAAATAAGAGTTAACAAAAAATATCAAGAAATAGAATCATCCGAATTCACTGTGCCTGCCGGACGGTTTATAACTATCCCCGTAGAAGTAGAGAAACGGAAAGGAACAGTCTTAGTAAGAACCCCTCAAGGAGACAGTATCCATCATATAAAGGAAGGTATTGTAAATATTCCATTAGCAAACGAAGGAAAGAAGAACATCACTTTTCAAACAAAAAACATTCAAATCTTTGAAGTAAAACCGAGGTTAACGAGCAACAAAAGTAACCAAAGTAATAAAAGAATTCAGGAACTGAAAACCAAGACTAGACTGGAGCACATAAAGAGTATTAAAGAAAAAGATGAAATTTGGAAAATCATACAGAACTATTCAGATCTATTCCAATTAGACCATGACAAGCCACCAAGTACCAACTTAGCAGAACACGTAATCGTAATTGACGAACCAACGAAACCCATCAATATCAAATCTTACAGACCACCTAAAATCCATCAGGAAGAAGTGGACAAACAAGTGCAAGAGTTATTAGAAAAGAAAATAATTCAACATTCTCAATCACCATTCAATGCACCCATTTGGATAGTACCAAAGAAAAAAGATGCGTCAGGAAAGACAAAATGGAGAATGGTGATTGACTATAGAAAATTGAACGAAAAAACAGCTCAGGATTCATACCCCTTGCCTGTTATAGAAGATATTCTCGACGACCTAGGAAAAGCCGCAGTTTTTTCTGCATTCGATCTAAGTGCAGGATTCCACCAAATACCAATGGAGAAAAAATCTAGAAAGTATACCGCTTTTAGTACTAACCAAGGACACTTTGAATACCTACAAATGCCCTTCGGATTAAAAAATGCACCGGCAACATTTCAAAGAATGATGAACACTGCATTAAGAGGATTAATAGGAAAAATTTGTTTTGCATATCTGGACGATATAATAGTTTTTGGAAAAACCATGGAAGAACATAATCAAAATTTGATAATACTCTTCAATCGACTGAGAGATACAAATTTGAAATTACAGCCAGATAAATGCGAATACGTGAAACCTGAACTCGAATATTTGGGACATGTTATTACACGTGACGGAGTAAAACCCAACGTAGAAAAATGCAAAGCTGTAAAAGAATTCCCCATACCTAAAACACCTAAGCAAATTAAATCATTTTTAGGACTCGCAGGATACTACAGAAAATTTATCCCGAAGTTTTCATCCATAGCTAAACCTTTGACTGACCTAACCAAAAATTATCAGGAAAACAAAAGTGGACCAATAACATGGACGGATAAATGTCAAGTAGCATTCGACACGTTAAAGAATATCCTCACGAATGATCCTGTATTAAAATATCCGGATTATACGAAAAAATTTGTATTAACGACTGATGCCTCAAATCAAGGACTAGGAGCTGTATTATCACAGGAAGGACACCCATGCGTTTATATATCGAGGACGTTAAATAAAGCCGAAACCAACTACACGACAACAGAAAAAGAACTACTCGCTATAGTTTGGGCAGTTAAACGATTCAGACAATATCTTTTAGGAAGAAAGTTTACAATAAAAACTGATCATCAGGCATTAAAATGGTTAGCTAATAAACCAGACCCTGCATCGAGGTTATTACGATGGAGACTTAAACTCGAAGAGTATGAATTCGACATCGAATACGTAAAGGGAAAACATAATGTAGTAGCTGACGCATTGTCTAGAGAAGCACATATGGAATTACCTGAGGACTACAACAAGGACAAGACATTTAACAACGAACTCATTTATCACATTGAAACAGATTCGTACGGGAACAACCAATATATAATTACCAGTAATATTGAGCAAACAGAATTTAAAATCAAACGAATAGCTCGGAGAAATACTTACAAACAGAGTAAAACAGCCCCTAATAAACTTAAATCAATGATAGACAATGTTCAGAAAGAATTCAAAACTATGAGCACCACGAATGATGAAATAAATCATGTGAAGAAAAGTCAGGAAACCCCTGAAAGCCGTAACCAAATTAATTACAACTTAAGACCAAGAGACTCAAACGCTATGAAAGATTTAGAGAGTTTCAGTGACGAAGACGAAACGAATCAAGACGAGACTTCAGATCAACCCCAAATTGATTTAGGCGTAGAACTGCCATATGACTATTATCAATACTCGACATACAAGTTGTTTAACCCCAACAATTTGGGACACCTTTTAAAAGAGAAACCCAATGTAAAAGGAAAACACTGGATAAAAATCACCCAACCGACAAATAATAAACCTCAAAGTCTCTACTATCAGATTCTTAATAAAGTAAGATCCAAGCTTACCATCAATAAAATCAAAGGAACTAAACATGTTAGGATATTTACAGATGATGTAATGACCAAAGCAGAGAAGGAAGAGATTTTATCGATATTAAGATTCTTTAGTATCAAAGACCACGAAACACAGTATGAATATTGCTTTTCGACCTTCAAGGAACCTGACTACATAGACAAAAAGAAAATAATAGCAGAAAGCCACGGTACTAACCTAAGCTCACACTTTGGAGAGTATAAAACTATACAAAGAACAAAAGAACACAGGGAATGGGAACGCCTCGAAGAAGACGTAAAACATTATATTAAGAACTGTAAAATATGTCAAAAATTTAAAGCTGTGAGAAATCGGAACATTGCTCCTGCTATTGTACCCGAACTGCCAGATAAGCCCTTTGAAAAAATTGCGTTAGACATATTCGGCCCACTACAAAGATCGCGTTCAGGGCATGAATATATCCTCAGTATACAAGATTGTCTAACTAAGTACATTGTATTATGCCCACTCGAGACAAAATCTAGCTCGGAGATCATCCAAACATTAAACGATGATTTTATAATGATCCATGGATCCCCTGATATCATTTTAACAGACCAGGGACAAGAATTTAATTCAAAATTAATGAAGGATTTCGAACAATTACACGGTATTTCGCATATCAAAACTACCGCATTCCACCCTCAAAGTAATGGGAGCATTGAAAGAATGCATTCCCTTCTTAAGGAATCAATAAAAACCATGTGTGAGGGACAGATAGACAATTGGAAAGATATATTGAAATTGGTAGCCTTCGCTTATAACAGTTCGGTACACAGTGCAACTGGATATCGACCTGACGAATTGGCATTTAATAGAAAACTTAAAAAGCCATCAAGCCTACCTCATAAAAAATCATTGACTTATGACGATTTATTAAAGAAGTGGACACATACGCACGACACAATACTCTCAGAAGCACGCGAACGTTTACAATTGAAACAAGAACAAACAGCCAAACGATTAAACGAAAGTAAAAATAAACTGGATTTTGATAAGATCAAGACGGGACAGAAAGTTTACCTTCACAACGAAAGTAAAAAACATAAGTTAGACCTCGAATGGTTAGGACCATACGAAATAATAGAAATTTACAGAGATAAGTCAAACCTTAAGATAAAAATCGATGATAAAGAAAAAATAGTCCACCTAAATAGAATAAAGTTATTCTTTCCAGATGACGAACATAATGAAGACATTGCTGATGACAACGATCACGCTCATCGCAATTAACAGCGCTTTTACTATCGAACAGGTAACCTTCTCAAACACTTCATTCATAGAAGAATATCAGGCATACGTAGTGACCTATAGTGAAGAAATGAGGTTCTCAATAATTATCGACCTTAGGAGCATTTATACAGCCTATAAAGAAATCGATAAACTAGCTGACCAATATGTAGAACTGTCAGATGATGTCCAAGAAATAATAAACCCCATCAATCTGAAGGTCTATAAATTGAGGAAGCAAGTTCAACTGTTAACAACCTTAAATCCTGGGATTAAAGACGATGATCACGTTTTTAGTAAACAACTGACAACGAAGAAAATAAAAAAGCTAAGAGAAAGATTTGAAGACGCTATGCCATACAGAACATGGGGAACAATAACACCAACCCTCAGTGGATACACCTGTTTACAAAGAGATGATATTATATATGACCTGCAGACGAAATTCTTACAACTCAATAATATTAAAGACACACCGGAAAATCGTAATAAAGTAATACCCACGCTCAAAAACTTAAAGGAAATAACCGAATATATCACAAAAACAGGAAATCAAGACCTGGTTGTTGCGTGCGATATATTGACTCCTAGACGACGCAGAAGAGGAGTTTGTAACTTTTGTGGTAATATCCAAAAATTCCTATACGGAACTGCTACTAGCGATGACATAGACAGGATCGACGATAACATTCAAAATGTAACGGATTCAGTAAACCTCATTAAAACCTCAGTTCAGAAACAATCAGCAGTTATTCGTAAATTAGCTACCGAAACAGGAGAACACATCAAAATGTTAAAACAAGCGCAATTCCGAAGTATGTACCTAATATCTCTCATGTCGTGCATAGATACTTTACTATTCGATATAAATAATGTAATACTAGCTATTGAAACCAAAAAGATTCTACCTCAACTAGTAGAACCGGAAGTCATTTTAGACATGATCGATAAACTACTAAAGGAATCAAACGCCGACCATGTGTTCAATTATTACAACGAAACGCGAGCGCAACACTTCATAGATATCGCCGACAAAATAATACTGTTCAGAGGCAGCAATCTCATCTTCGAATTAACGATCCCTAAACTAGAAAATAATCAGTGGAAATTGTATAACGTCATACCTATCCCAAAGATTTACAATAATACATATGTCGTCGCTGCTCCAAAATATTCCCACTTGTTAAGACAAGGGAGCAACTATATGATAACTAATGAAATTGAGATTATGCGAATGAAGAAGATTGATAATTACTATGTTACACACTATAAGCACCCGATTTACGATAGAATCAATAAACCAACGTGTCAAAGCGACATCAAACAATGCGAGCTAAGTAAAATCAACGTCACCAACATGAGCTATATCTCATTATACGATAATCGCGGAGTGTTGTTAATACCGAACATTGAAAAACCAGTTCTGGTACTTGTAGAATGTAAGAACTATAGAAGCGAAATTTACATTAAAGAAGTGACACTGTTGAAAACAACGGATAAATGTACGCTAATGCAAGGCAATACCAAAACAATCCTGAATGGAATTCCAAAAGAATATCGATTGATAAATCCGAGTCTAACGTACTTGGCAATAAACTTTTCACAATTAGTTATGCGTATAAAAGATGTGCCAAACCAGATAGACACTACTTACCTAAAAAATATTGGTCAAGATCTAGATGACATCAGCAAAGACATAGAAAAAGCCAGTATCATACTTAAACACGACGAATTTTGGAAAACCATGAATGGATTACTCGATAAGCTCATTAAAATAGGTTTGCCATCATTAGGAATAACTGGTATATTGTTTGTACTATTGCGATGCGGAGCTGTAACGCCCGTCCTTAAATTTCTCAGAAACGGACTCTTCAAATGTTGTTGCCCCAGAGCCAATAAGAAAATTAAGAAATATGAGAATAAAGCGAAAATAGAACTGCAAAAACGTCAAAAACAACTAGAATACTTGACAGAACGGCAAGAACAATCAAACCTATCGGGAGCCCCGAAAAATATTGTAGCGGAACCAAAAGAGATAAGACCTTCGACATCTAAATTCATTATCGCCGAAGTTCAATCTAACTTGGGGGGTGTTAAGCCAACCGCATAAATTGCCTTAAGTAGAGCAAATACTTTATTCTCATATCCATAGAATAAGAACAAATATAAATACAAAATAAAAATATATGCTCATATATTTTTTCGTTAATATAACTCGCTATGTCTCATGGCTTGCGTACGTGACCAAGCGACCAACGCACAAAGCAACTTTGTCTAGGATTAAGTATCGATATTTCTCGGCCTGCATATGCGCCCGAGCTCTCAACGTTTATATAAATATTTTATAAGATTAAATTTTATTGCGCTTCGCCTTCGGCGTGAGTCCGTTGTCCAAAACCCTTGAAACACTGCGGACTGAGTCAGACTAACGCGTGGGAATATATACTTATCGATGGGTCCCACGGATGCATTCCTAGAAATGCAGTCACGTAAACCCTTGCCCCACTATCGCTATCCGACAAATATCGGCCCTGCGTAGCACGGGACTGACGACCTATAAGTTAGAATCGTGAAATCACTGTTACGAAGAGGTTCTCTCTTAAAGACCTCGACTGTTAGCTGCTACGCTAGCGATACGCCGTACAGTACACGGGATAACACGCGCAAGTTTTCATTAAGAAACTCCGTAAATTACGCGAACGCGTTTGTTGTAACGTTTAAACCATCGCGCTAATAAACCAGAAGAGTGTTATCCGCATCCGAGTTAAAATAACATCGATGTAACGAACTGATATAAGTGTAATTAAATCATTGACACAATTAACTCGTGATCTTCTCCTTTGTGTTAACCTGAAGACACCTTGTTCCAAATCCTGGCAAGCTCTGATTCTTCACCAGTTTCGCATCGTACTCACCAAGGTTCGTCCTCTTTCTGTAAAGACGTCGACTGTTTGGTATAACAGGAGTCCCAAGGAAAGAGACCTTTGATCAACATTTCGGCAAGTATAAAAATACACGTGAAACTCATCTCACTTCCAATATTGGTCCTGATTCTGACATCGAGGAAAGACTGCGCCGTCGATAAAGACACCGTTGGGCTACAGACCTATTGTTACGCGTATTACCATTCTGACACGTAATACAGCCCTGGAAAGGCTTCATCAAAAACTTAACCTGGCGATTCGAAAACCAGAGGTTCTTTATAAAGACGCGTTATCTTGTGATGTGTATTTTGCACAAGAACAGAGTTTATAACGAACGCTAGTTGGATTCGAGTCATCGAGCCATTTTGCGTAACACTATCGTGCTTCAATCATGACAAAATGTTTGCATTTTTTTCGATTTTTCGAGGATAAATGACATCATTATTGTTAGCCACGAAAGCACATAAAATGTTGAGAAGAAAAAGGACGGTCAAAACTGAACTACTATTACACTGAATAAATATACCAAAATTTAATTCACTACGCTCGTTAGATTTCGAGAAATCGTGTACAACGTTTTGAAAAACATCGTTTTGAGAAAAAGTTTTAACTATTCCGTAACAAACGCGTTTACTAGTATCGCTGTAATCATAAGTTTACCTTCAATCTGCGATTCCTGGATCATACGTTGGACCTTCCTCTTCCATTTGAGTTGCTTCAAGACGAAGGAGTGTTCGTCAAATTCACAGTAGCGTAATGCCTAAAAAAAGTTTCACTGTCAATACCAGAAAGAACATTTCTTGTAATCACGAGGGTTCCAGAACTCATACTAATCCATTTCCAGCCGACTTTCAATCCCGCGATTCTGCAATATTTCGTGGAAATAGTACCCAAGAATTACTTTCAGCTGTAATTATTAGGGTTACTGGAAACCTATTAGTTTTTGGATAAAAACGGGTTTTTAACAAACTATTGTCTCCTATGTTTTTGGAAGTATTCGAAAAATGTTATCCGTCAGACATTGATCATTATCTGCGGTTGTAACAACAAAGCAAGGCATCCCATCTACTTTAATGTGTCATCTGACGCGCCTATTTGACCACATTTTTTAAATGTTTAATGCCATAGTAACGTGTATAAAATCATGTGCGAATTTAACCATTTTTTTCATATGAAAAAGTGATTCACTCATAAAAATAAATAACACATCTATATAATATGAATATCAAGCTGTTAGAAAATATAGTTTTTTTTCGATGTACAAAATGGCCGACTACTAATATTTTTTTTGTTATCTTTTTTTTAGGCGCTCCGCGGCGTGACATTTGGCATCCACAATTTTTTACCTAAAACAAAAATTCTCGCCAATCTACATTAGAATACCTAAAGAAGTACATACGGAATTTAAAAAATATTGTTTTATTCAAAAGTTGTAAGTATTTGAATGAATTTTCAGTGAAAAATTTCGTATAAAACTGCTTATAAAATGAATAGTTTTCAATTAATCAGAAATTTCGTGCATACTTCTGTGCGAAATGCAATAATGAACATAACTTTTAAATTTGAAGAAAATCGAGTGAAAATTGTTGAAGTTATTTTGCACGCCAATTGGAAAAAAAGCTGTTTATAGAAAAACGCGTTTAAAGTTTTAGGTACTCTATGGCCGTGCCAGTGGTGGGCTTACGCTATACGCTCAAAGTCAGTGAAAAAAAAGTCTTGCTACAAATCGAATAGTAACTTATTCTTATGCTGATAAAGCACCGTTTCAGCGAAAAAGAAAATCGATTTTTTGAAAATTCTACTGTGGCCTTACCCCTTAATTCATACATATTTTTTCGTTGATCGAATAAATTTAGAACAGATCATTTGGATTTTGAATGGATGGAAAGTTTGATAGAAGTTCAGTATAGAGCCCCACCTCGTCTCAAAGTCACATGGAAACACTTTCGAGTATCTAACTAGTTACGAACAATGAAAATACTCGATCGTACCAGCGAGAACATTCTCGAGAGCTACAGAGGAAGCGAGCATAAACTATACCTGGCGATCATGCGTGGACCTTCGCGTTCCAGAATATTCCCGAAACCGCGACATTATTATCAGTCGATGCACAAATCTTATTGATTCGCGTACGATAACCTGCTTTCGTTGTTTTGTGCATGTAATTTAAATGAAACGTAATACTTTTTTTTGCCAAAATACGATAAATTTAAGAGGAGGTTACAGTATTAACCCTTAATCCGTGAACCTGGCTCGTTTTCGCCCTGCCCAAAATATTTTTTTTCATAGGATGCTTGATATTTAATGAAAAAAATATATTAAAAATGAGAACGAAAAAACCCTATTTTTCCTTGAGAAAGACGGCTTAAAGATTGACCATTGATTTTTTCAGATTTTTTTCGTTGACAATTGTTGGTTTGGCAGTCCAAAACGGAAACGACCCAGGTTCACGGGATTAAGGTGCCTCAAATACCTTCACGGATTGAAGGTAGATACAAAAATCATTGCTGTTTTATATTAGTTCGAAGAAAAATGTTATATTTTATATGATATGTTAATAAAAAATAAAGTTAATACAACTAATATATCGGATGAATCGATGGGGATTGATTACTTTCATTTTCTTTGGAATTACAAACTATCCTGGGAGGTTTCAGAATCGTTGGGAATCTATCCGAATGATTCTGTGAAAAAATTATTCTTCATGCACATAGTGGTGAAAATACATACGCTGGAAGAAAACCTTGGCTGTGGATATTCTCGAACGTTCGTACGCGCCTATTTTCGGGGCGCCCTTGAACGATGTGGCGAATTCAAGACTGTTCCGATCAATGAACCATAACAAACAATGGTTTCATTTCAACGAGGCCCACACTACCATGCATACTGCAAAATCATTCATAACCTTGCATAAATGTAGATACGAATGGTGTTTTATTGTTAGCATTGACCGTCGTAGTAGTACATAGCGGAGCGACAAAAATATATCGAGCTATAGACACAACATAACGAGGTTGGGCGAGATTCGCGCTCGAATTTTCTCGAACCACGCTCGTTCAGCAAAATGTATTGTTTCCCTTGACCAACTGCAATCCTAACAATTTACGTACAATAAACAGTACAATTTATGCAGAATTTTCGATCTGCTAATAAAAAAACCAAATAGGAAAATAAATTAGAGCATAACAATCGAGATACCGTTGCATGGAGACTAGATACAGGAGACTAAACTCCAATGGGACAACAGCGAATAAAGTGTACGCGAAAATGCAAATAATAAGCACAGCGCGTCGATATATATGTATGTATGCATGGGGATGTAGTCCCACACAAAGGGGAGAATACGATAACATATATAGGTATAGCCAGAGCTGAGCCCGTCAGCTATAGATATAGTAGGAGCGCAGAAAAAAATTACTTTCAGAAACCGATATCTCGAAAACTATGGCGCGTCGACAAAAATCCTTTTAGGGAACCTCTTAAAATATTAAAAGGAAGGTGTATGCCAAATTTCAGATCGAAATTTGGTTTGCGCTTTTCGGAACTTTATTTGAAAAATCTATTTCAAAAGCAAAAAGTGAGCCCCTTCAGAAATTCAATCAGACTGCAGATTTAAGTTTTGTAACGCACACTTGTTTTTGTACTCCGATAAATTACGTACGAGAACAAAAAAAACTTCAATTTTTCAATATAAAAAACTACGTATCTGCGTGCAATCAATGAAAAAATTATACGGCTTCATCAATACTGTATTCGCTCCAACGAGCGCAGCACTTAATCCTAAATTTTATTATAACACTGACACTTAATTGAGGTTACATAGGTTAATGTCCTACACTCGCATTCGATGTTTTAATACATGCCATCATGGAGCCTAGATACCAGGAGGTTCAGCGGCAATGCAAAGGCGCTGAAAAAAGCGTCCCCGAAAATGTCCCGAAGTGATGGCGCTGGGGTGCAGCGGCACCTACATATATAGTAATATATTGGTCAACGAGGTGAAAGTGATCGGATGAGTTTCTAACCTCACGACAGACTGATCGTGACATCAAACGTCGAAATATCCGCCGATTCATAATTTCCTCATGGCGGTTCGGAAAAAAACGCAAAAGCGAGAAAAGATCTCAAACTCAAACTCAAAATGGCGGCGATACAGCCAATCTAGAAAACCGTGATTTTTTTACATATAGCTTCACGGGAGAACGGTTTTCTCGTAAAATATAAGACCTGAAACAAAAACCAAAAAAATGATAATTCATGTATTATTAGCTATGGGACTACCTAGAAATTTGCTTTCAAATTTTGCAAAAACAGCGCACTTTGTAGTGCGCTATTAATAATATCGATTTTAAGAAAATAAATCGATTTTTTGCCAAAAAAAGCAGTAAATTGTTTATAAAAAGAAGTTTACATTTAATCAAAAAACGGCTATGTACTCCCATAAAGAATATAATTGTGAAGCTGCTAGCAAAATTTTAAATCGATGCATGCAAAGGTGGTCGAGTAATCCGTCTTCCGAGATCGAAAAAAGTGGTTTCGAGAAAAACGCGTTTAAAGTTGTAGGAGCAACTCAGCGCGCTCCAAGGCGCTGCAGCCAAATCGATAATTGAACCTTTAAATAAAAAAAATTGCTACATGACCAATTGCATATTTTTTTTATGACACCAAAGTATTTTTAGGAAAGAAAACGTCTTTCCAAAATCCTAGAGTGGTGTTATCCCTTAACACTAATGAGGGTTAGGTACATAATCTGTGATTTGTCTTAGATCGCACCCATGTTTAGCGTATATCTATATACATATGGGTGCCAGAGCACCCCAGCGCCATCATTTCTTGTTCTCGTTTTGGGGACGGGTTGAAAGGCCTCGCTGAACCTCCTGGTATCTAGGCTCCATGCATGCCATACATATGGCATATTACCTTCGAACGACCACAGCGTCATCCTTGATATTCTTAATTTTGGGGAGGAGTTGAAATGTCGAGTTGGACTCCTCTATCTAGTTTCGATTGGTCTGAATGCAACGCGAAGCTTCGAGAGAGCTCTATCGAGAGTGATCGTCGTAGCCAGTGCAGCCAGATCGCGCGTAAGAGTTACCCCCTCTCTAGTCTCTTACGCGCCCGTCACACGATCATAGTAACGCGTGTCCGTGAGCGAGCGACGTTCGGCATCTTCTGCAAGAGCCGAGCGGGGTCGAAGATTCCCGACCGCGCCTTCGGCAGCTACACCAAACATGGACGCTTGTTCATGTGCGGCCAAGCCGAAACGAAGGCTTCGAGGGAAAAAGCAATCTGAGCACGACTTGCGCGTGACGTCACCCGACGGAACGCGCGAGGCTTTTAGATGATATCAATGCTTATTTAGCTCTTGATTCTCTGTGTTATTAATGTATACAAACAAATGTATCGCGCACTCTGATCGCTTATTTTCTTAGTTTATACGTTAATTTAAATATAATAATACAGTAGAACCTGGATTATCCGAACCTCGATCATCCGAACCCTCAATTATCCGAACGATGACTTAGTTTATCCGAACGCTCTATTATCCGAACGTTGCCGCGAAAGATACATTGTTGCTCGCTGCCACCGCCGTGAGTAACAATGAGCATCCCAACGCAACTTCTCCTTCTCAAACGGCTGCGAGACTTAGCCGCTCAAAAACGCGTTACAGCCGTTCGTCAATTAAAAATGGTAGATTTTATTTTTTTTAATATAAAAAAGGCATTCGACTTTTCTCAAATATTTAAAACACACACACACACGCACGCGCACACACACACACGCACGCGCACACACACACACGCGCGCGCGCGCGCGCGCGCACACACACACACACACACACACATGTATATATATATATATATATATATATATATATATATATATATATATATATATATATATATATATATATTTCAACGTTCATATGTATGTCAAATTTTAATATATATGTATGTACTGTTTTTATGTACAACGGTGTTGTTTATGATCTCCTTCCAAAAAAACCCACGTTTCGATTATCCGAACTAGTCTCGGTCCGAATCGGTTCGGATAATCGAGGTTCTACTGTAAATCTAAATTACAACTTACTTATCTTCTAAAAAATCATTTAGGCTTTACTCACACCCGTCCTAATGCCCAATAAATTATAATTCATAAGAGTGAGCGGAAATATATTTATACTCGTATTATTATATTAATTATCATACTTTCATCAAGCGATAAAGCATTATCCCCAAAAACAAGCCAATCATCCATCCGGCCGCTAATCATAAGTACCAGAAAGTGCATATAGTCTAGAAGCTATGAGATGGACCCGTTGGTAGCGTTCCTGGCTTCGGTCCGCGGGGGCCCCTAGTACAAATTTTTCTCCAAATTTTTCATGATTTCTCATATTTTAGTCATTTCAGGATTTCGGAGAATTTTTTTTTCCAAAAACACATTTTTTTACTGAAAATTCATGATTTTATATTTTTTTCCGCGGAAATTTCTCTTTTTCCTATGACCTGAGGCTGCGGAGATATTCGGAGAAAAGTTAAACATGGAAAGAAATGAGATTTTCGTAAAAAAAAACTTATTATTATTATTTTTTTCCGGAAATTTCTCTTTTTCCTATTACCTGAGTGAACGGCTGCGGAGATATTCGGAGAAATTTTTTAATGAAAAAAAATGAGATTTTCGTAAAAAAAAACTTTTTACATTTTTTGATCCCTCATAATTCTGAGAAATAATGAATTTCCGAAATTTTTGCAAACAATATTTTCCTTAAGGGGTAACACCACTGTAACGGCCTGCCACGAAGCGTTTAAGACAAATAATACTTGGGGTAATTATTAAGCATATATTGAAGTATATTGCAAAAAATTTTATGGGAAAATATTACAAAATGGCGACACTGCAACAAATTCTTCCGAGGCATGTTGAACTCAAGGTGCTCTGCGGCACGCAGTATAACTTGTGCCAATGTTAATCTGGACAAAATATATTTTTTTAAATTAAATGTAGATGAGTGTAGCTAGTGAACCACGTAGGGGATTTTAAAAATATTGATTTTTGAGTAATTGCCGAGTATGTGACTAAAAATGTTCAATTTTTTTTTAGGACAGTTATTTGCTAATAAATATTGTTTAAATTAACTTATCGAAAATCCCTTACGTGGTTCAGTAGCTACACTCATGTAGACTTAATAAAACGAAATTCTTTTTTTTTAGATTAAAATTGGCACAGTTATACTGCGTGCCGCAGTGGTGCTTCGGAAGAATTGCTGCAGTATCGCCATTTTGTAATATTTTTGAATAAAAATTTATAGCAATATACTGAAATATATGCAGAATAAATACCGCAACCATTATTTGTTTATCACATTTTCTTTCGCCAAAAAACAATATCAAAAAATACGCTTCCTGTAAGGCCGTTACAGTGGTGTTACCCCTTAAAGTCTTCATTTCATTTCCGAGATTTTACCGTGATCATAAGGGGGCATCCATTAATTACGTGAGGTGATTTTGGCGATTTTTCGACCCTCCCTCTCCCCCTGGTGAGATGTCGTGAGATTTTGCTCGACCCCCTCCCCCCTCCCCTAATCTCACGTAAGATTTTTCAAAATGCATACGTTCACGGAAAATAAATTGTAGTAGAAGTAACTGCGGTTGTAGTACCATTTACTCCACCATGTAAAGTAGTAGGGAGACTCTACCTACGTGATAAAAATTATGTGATTACTAAAATTACTAAAATTACGTGATATTTGCCAAAGCCCCCCTCTCCCCCACGTGAGATTGGGTGAGATTTCGCTCGACCCCCCCCCCCCCCCCCCCTAAACGTCTTACGTAATTAATGGACGCCACCTAATTAAAATGATGAAATATTCGGAAAAATTCGAAAAAGTTCGGAGAAATTCGGAGAAAGTCGCATGTTTGCGTAAAAATATTTGTTCCAATTCATAGAAAAATTCCGAAAAATTTTCCGGAAAAAATCGGAGTTTTTCAGAAAAAAACTGCACTAGGGGCGCGGGATCGTTCCCTGCGCTCAGTGCTTTTTTTAAAATTATTATTACTATTAATTCTTATCTGATTAGTTATTTCTATTAGTTATCATTAATATTTTTAATTGGTTATCGTTTCGTGTCGAAAAATTTATGGCGCACTCTAACCGCTTATTTTATTAGTTTGTACGTTAATTTAAATATAATAATAAATCTAAACTACAACTTATTTATCTTCTAAAAAATTGTTTGCGCTTTACTCACACCCGTCCCTATGCCAAATAAATTGTAATTCATAAAAGTGAGCGGAAATATATTTATATTCGTATTATTGTATTCATTCTCATATACTTTCATCAAGCGATAAAGCATTATCATAATGTATCCGGCCGCGAATCGTAAGTACCCGTAAGTGCACATATTCCACAAGCGATGAGATGGTCCCATTGGTAGCGTTCCTGGCTTTGGTCTGCAGAGGCGCGGCATCGTTCAGCGCGCTCAGTGTTTTTAAAAAATTATTATTACTATTAATTCTTATTTAATTAGTTATTTTTATGAGTTATCATTATTATTTTTTTATTTTTTTTAAATTGTATCTGCTACGGCGAACGCTTCGCTAATTGTAGCTTTCATGTACAGGGATTTCCCCTTTTTTACATTTCCCACCATTTTCTCCAATCCACATCCCTTATCGATCCCTAATATATTTCCGCTCACATACTTTCATCAAGCGATAAAGCATTATGATAATGCTTTTGTCGTTTGATGAAAGTATATGAGAATGAATATAATAATACGAATATAAATATATTTCCGCTTACTTTTATGAATTACAATTTATTTGGCATAGGGACGGGTGTGAGTAAAGCGCAAACAATATTTTAGAAGATAAATAAGTTGTAATTTAGATTTATTATTATATTTAAATTAACGTACACACTAATAAAATAAGCGGTCAGAGTGCGCGATAAATTTTTCGACACTCAAAGATAACTAATTAAAATAATAACGATAACTAATAAAAATAACTAATCAAATAAGAATTAATAGTAATAATAATTTAAAAAAAGCACTCAGCGCGGGGAACGATCCCGCGCCCCTAGTGCAATTTTTTTTCTGAAAAACTCCGATTTTTTCCCGAAAATTTTTCCGAATTTTTCTATGAATTGGAACAAATATGAAGGATTCGGAGTTTTGCGGACGATTATTTTTACGCAAACATCCGAGTTTCTCCGAATTTCTCCAATTTTTTTCGAATTTCTCCAAATATTTCATCATTTTAATTATGATCACGAGAAAATCTCGGAAATTAAATGAAGACTTTAAGGGGTAACACCACTGTAACGGCCTCACAGGAAGCGTATTTTTTGATATTTTTTTTGGCGGCAGAAAATGTGATAAACAAATAATACTTGCGTTATTTATTGAGCATATATTTAAGTATATTGCTATAATTTTGTTTCCGAAAATATTACAAAATGGCGACACTGTACCAATTCTTCCGAAGCATGTCCAACCTCTGCGGCACGCAGTATAACTGTGACAATTTTAATCTAAAAAAAATAATTTTGTTGTGTTAAGTCTACATGAGTGTAGCTACTGAACCACGTATGGGATTTTCGATAAGTTAATTTAAACAATACTTACTAACAAATAACTGTCTTTAAAAAAAATTGAACATTTTTAGTCAAATACTCGGCAATTCCTCAAAAATCAATATTTCTAAAATCCCCTACGTCGTTCACTAGCTACACTCATCTAGATTTAATTTAAAAAAAAATTATTTTGTCCAGATTAAAATTGGCACAAGTTATACTGCGTGCCGCAGAGCTCCTTAAGTTCAACATGCCTCGGAAGAATTCGCTGCAGTTTCGCCATTTTATAATATTTTCCAATAATTTTTTTTTGCAATATACTTCAATATATGGTTAATAATTACCCCAAGCATTATTTATCTAAAACGCGTCGTGGCTGGCCGTTACAGTGGTATTACCCCTTAAGGAAAATAATGTTTGCAAAAATTTCGGAAATTCATTATTTCTGAGAATTATGACGGATAAAAAATGTAAGAAGTTTTCTTAAGAAAATCTAATTTTTTTCATCTTCAAATTTTCGTCGAATATCTCCGCAGCCTCAGGTTCACTCAGGTAATAGGAAAAGGATAAATTTCCGAGGAAAAAAAAAGAGAAATCGTGAATTTTCAGTAAAAAAAATGTGTTTTTTTTGGAAATAGACCAGTACTTGAATCTTTTTTAAATCATTTTTCCTCCGAAAATCTCAAATATGACTAAAATATGAGAAATTATGAAAAATTTGGAGAAAAATTTGCACTGGGGCCCTTGCGGACCAAAGCCAGGAACGCTACCAACGGGACCATCTCATCGCTTGTAGAATATGTGCACTTTCTGGTACTTACGATTCACGGCCGGATGGATGATTGGCTTGTTGTTGGCGATAATGCTTTATCGCTTGATAAAAGTATGAGAATTAATATAATAACACGAATATAAATACATTTCCGCTTACTTTTATGAATTATAATTTATTTGGCGTAAGGACGGGTGTGAGTAAAGCGTAAACAATTTTTTAGAAGATAAATAAGTTGTAATTTAGATTTATTATTATATTTAAATTAACGTATAAACTATAAAAATAAGCGATCAGAATGCGCGATACATTTTTTTGTATACATTAATAACGCAGAGAATCAATCGCTAAATAAGCATTGAAATCTAAAAGCCTCGCGCGTGCCGTCGGGTGACGTCACACGCGAGTCGTGCTCAGATTGCTTTTTCCCTCGAAGCCTTCGTTTCGGCTTGGCCGCACATAAACGTGCTCAGCGTCCATGTGTTGGTGTAGCTGCCGAAGGCGCGGTCGGGAATCTTCGACCCCGCTCGGCTCTTGCCGAAGATGTCCGAGCGTCGCACGCTCACGGACACGCGCTATTATGATTGTGTGATGGGCGCGTAAGAGACTAGAGAGGGGGTAACTTTTACGCGCGATCTGGCTGCACTGGTCGTAGCAGCTAGAAGTTTCTCGACGTCGAAGGAGAGGGAAGGCCAGTCGGTCGAGGAGTATAAATACGAGCGGCCACGAACGAAGCGTCAGTATACAAAACGAAACGAAACACAACGAACGAAAAAGTGAGGAGAGGAGTAAATAAAAACAAAGCAAAAATGTCTGCAATCGGAATTGATTTGGGAACCACATACTCTTGTGTTGGAGTATGGCAACAAGGCAAAGTGGAAATAATCGCCAACGATCAAGGCAACAGAACAACACCGAGTTACGTTGCTTTCACGGACACCGAACGACTGATCGGCGATGCAGCCAAGAACCAAGTCGCGATGAATCCAGCCAACACCGTTTTCGATGCGAAAAGATTAATCGGCCGTAAATTCGACGACCCCAAGATCCAGAGTGACATGAAACATTGGCCATTCAAGGTCGTCAGTGAGGCCGGAAAGCCGAAGATCCAAGTTGAATTTCGCGGGGAAAACAAGAGGTTCAATCCAGAGGAAATATCGTCGATGGTCCTCACGAAAATGAAGGAGACGGCCGAATCCTATCTCGGTCAAGCCGTGAGGGACGCAGTTATTACCGTACCCGCGTATTTCAACGATTCGCAGCGTCAGGCCACCAAAGACGCTGGTGCGATAGCTGGATTGAATGTTTTGAGGATCATTAACGAGCCAACGGCAGCGGCGCTCGCGTATGGCTTGGACAAAAACTTGAAGGGTGAGAAAAACGTTCTGATCTTCGATCTCGGCGGTGGCACGTTCGACGTCTCAGTCCTGACAATCGACGAGGGCTCCTTGTTTGAGGTCAAATCAACAGCCGGTGACACCCATTTGGGTGGCGAAGACTTCGATACGAGACTCGTGGAACATCTGTGCAAGGAGTTCGAGAGGAAATTCAGGAAAAATATTAAATCGAATCCGAGATCATTGCGAAGATTGAGAACAGCCGCTGAGAGAGCTAAGCGCACGCTATCATCGAGCACCGAAGCGACAATCGAGATCGATGCCCTCTACGAGGGTCTCGACTT
The DNA here is from genome assembly GCA_963210295.1 of Ophion ellenae. NCBI lineage: Eukaryota > Metazoa > Arthropoda > Insecta > Hymenoptera > Ichneumonidae > Ophion > Ophion ellenae. The sequence continues at coordinate 11,630,877 of OY723393.1, forward strand.
TTATACCAAGATATCGAGAGCACGTTTCGAGGAGCTTTGCGCCGATCTCTTTCGAGCAACTCTTGAGCCGGTCGAGAAGGCTCTGGCTGATGCAAAACTGGACAAAAGATCTATCCACGAGGTTGTTCTGGTTGGTGGCTCCACCAGGATTCCAAAAGTTCAGTCTATGCTGCAGAACTTCTTCTGTGGCAAACAACTGAATTTGTCCATCAATCCAGACGAAGCTGTTGCTTACGGAGCCGCCGTACAAGCAGCCATACTCACCGGCGAGGGTAACAAGAGCTCTACTCTACAGGATGTCCTTCTGGTCGACGTTGCGCCGCTTTCGCTCGGTATTGAGACTGCGGGTGGTGTCATGACCAAAATCATCCAGCGCAACGCTCGAATTCCCTGCAAACAATCGCAGACTTTCACGACCTATGCGGACAATCAACCGGGTGTGACCATCCAGGTGTTCGAGGGTGAGCGGGCTATGACCAAAGACAACAACATCCTTGGCCGCTTTGAATTGAGCGGTATCGCACCTGCTCCTCGTGGAGTACCCAAGATCGACGTCACCTTCGACATGGATGCCAATGGTATTCTTCACGTCACTGCCAAGGATACTGCGAGTGGTCGCAGCAACGATGTCCGTATTACCAACGACAAAGGGCGATTATCACGTGACGAGATCGAGCGCATGCTTGCTGAAGCCGAGCGCTATCGGGATCAGGATCAGGAACAACGGGAGAAGGTTGAGGCACGAAATCACATAGAGAGTTACGTGTTCTCTGTGAAACAGGCGGTGGAGGAGAGCGGCTCAAAACTCAACGAGTCCGATAAGAGCCGAGTCAGACAACTCTGCGAGGAGACTATCAAGTGGCTGGACAACAACTCTCTTGCAGAGAAAGAGGAGTACAAACACAAACTGGAAGAGTTGCAGAGACAATGCTCTCCACTCATGGCTAAAATTCATGGCGGTGGAGCAAGCGCTGGTAACGGAGACTGCGGAGCCCAATACAGGCAGAGCAACGACAATTACAATGGTCCTACTGTTGAAGAAGTTGATTAAATGTGTAGCTATTGGAATATTTTAATTCAGTAATCCATTGTAAATATTTTTTTTTTCATCAAGACTGACTTTTTTTCTTATGTAACATGGCATCAAATCACCATCAAACAACAATTCATCATTGTAGACCATTGAACATCAGATAATTTATTATTTTCTTTTAGATACGGTAATTACTACCTAGTCAAACACATCATATAAACTATGCGCATTTGAACCTGTGATATGTGTTTATGACAAATAAAACAAATCTTTTTATACCAAATATTCTCCCATTTATTTACTGCTCTACGTTTAATTCCTTCGGTTTAAGTGTTTATATTAGTATATAATTAACCCTGCGTGCGTACAGTGAGTATTTTAAGATACAGTCGAAACTTCGAAGACCCGTTCTTTCCCGTATATTTGACTACTATTTTATCAACCGTGGTTTCGGACTTTTGACTTTGGCAACTTTTGGGCCATGCAGTAGACACTTCAAGAAGTAACCCTGAATTTGTTCAATTCTTTCGAAACCCTGGAAAACTGAAAATTCGGCGGTACCCTAAAAGCTCCACCCCACGTAGCAAAATGTTATCTATATGGCATCCGAAAGATTATCGCGCAACGGATACGGATAACTTTTTGGTTGTCCAAAAAGACGCCGTTTTGTATTACAAAACGTATCACTTATGTCCGCTTGGCTAAGATAACTTATTCGTGTCCGATAGTTGACTATACGGCAACTTCTAATGGTTAACAAAGTGTCGACAACCCAGATAACCACGTACCACCGATGTACTGCTCACGTGGAGTGCGCCGTTTCGGTACTATGGCCACCACGTACGTGCGTACGACACGGATACGTTAGCGGTACGTCGTACGGTAAGCTGTACCGCAAATGTACCGCCACGGTATCGATGCGGCGTATCTTCACCATACTAGTACTGTACGGCTACGGTACCTCCACGGTAGCAGTGCAGTACGTCTACTATACCCATATAGTGAGGTTTATTAGCATATATTGTACTTCTACAATACCAGTGCAGTACGTCTACTGTACACATGCAGTGCGATTTATTAGCATATCTTGTACTTATTCGCTACCTACACGGTATCAGTGCCGTATGTGTACTGTACACATATAGTGAGATTTATTAGCATCTATTGTATTTATGCGGTACCAGTGCAGTACGTCTACTGTACCCATATAGTGACATTTATTAGCATATATTGTACTCGTATTGTACCTCTACTGTACAGGTATAGTACGGACAGCGTACGTTCAATGAACAGTTATATTGTGCGTACCGTACCATTACAGTACTGTTAGGCGCTGTCCTAATAGAACGCGATTACGCGACCATCGCAAGTTCGCGCGAATTTTGCTCTTACGAATCCGCGATCAAACATACAGATGTCGATTACATCGCACGCATGTCACTAAGGACGCCTATTCGACGCATGTATGTTTGATCGCGAGTTCGTACGAAAAAAATTCGCACGAACTTGCGATGATCGCGTAATCGCGTTCTATTAGGACAACGCCTTACAGTACCACGTAAATGCGGACAGAGGTTTTCTTCAATCCTTAATGGGGGAAAAAAATTAAAATAACGTTTATTGAAGTTAACAATCAAAATAAAAAATTCTAATTTTTAAAGCCTTTTAAGAAATACACAAATTTATGTGATGATGAAGTGTATGGCTCATTGCTGCATTTTAATATTCCAGCAAAGAAATTTATAAGTTTACAAAATGAAACGCGACAATTTTCAAGACGAATTGATGATTCCGACCATGAAGCTTGCGATCCGTTGTGATCCTCAAAATGTGCGGCGGCTGCGGCCCTGAAGGCTGTATCCGGCAAGTCATCTTGATATCTGAAAAAATAAAATAAAAATGCCGTTGTAAAAAACATATTAATAATTTTATTTAAAAATGGAAATGCATAATAATTCATCATCTCTTACGGTATTAAAAAAAAAATGGAAATGCACAAAAATGTATCATTTTTTTTGGTGCACATATTCAACTTTGGGGATGAATGATTGAAAAACAACCCCGCAGTTAAAAAATATCTTTATATACCACAACCATGTTTTTCTCGCTTTTTCGTGCGTGTAAACAGGACCTAAAAACATCTTGAAGGGCCTGGGCCTTTACTGTTCCCTTAATTTTTGTAATGAGTGTATATTTGAGGGGTTACGTGGGTTTCAAAAATAAACAAAATCCATTTTTTAAATTTTATTATGTAACAGTGCAATATGTCTACAATATTCGCCCAAAATTTTAAGTCAATGGGAGTAAAACTCTAGGAGAGAGAGCTTTTGAGAATTCCCCCCGTTGGGAAAGACCGGCCGGGAGCGACGCAGGTATATCGCATTTTTCTCAAAACATTATTTTTGAAGTCGCTGGGCATGATTTGTTCCCAGCGTCAAATACTAATGCACCGACTTTATTGAAATTTTGCACATTTCTTTAAAATAGTATTGACTAGTGAATGAACGAAAGTTTTTATTCGGTTACAACTAATTTTACAGGGTTATACGTAGTGTAAATTGTACCAAAAATATAACTATTTTGCATACAACTCTGCCAAAAAGTCAAATTTCAATTTTTTTTTAATCCTTCGGTCTCTCTCGAGCTATACTCATCTAACAGAAAAATTGGTTTTTAAATTTCAGATAAAGCTATTATGAGTTATCCTGACTACCACGAGAACATTTTTTTTGCAGGGTCTCCGGAAACCAGGTCACACCGGCTGAATTTCCCAAAATGTTGGATGAATTTTATTTTAAATGTTGTTGAAATGTTGCTCTCTATGTGTTTAACAGTTTAAATAAAACAATTTATATATTATATTTCGAAAAAAAAATTTTAAATACGCTTTTTTGGCTTCGAAACCCACGTAACAATAACAATAACCGTTAACAATAAAACAATAACCGTTAACAATACAAAAGCTCGGAAAACATGGTTTTGTTATATAAATAATAATGTGCACTGTGGAGACAGGGGCTTTTACGCCTCGCACTGAAATGAACATCGCGCTCGGCTCAAAAATCCCACGGTGTCTCCTTGGCACACAATGTACTATTGGAAAATGGGACCATGTGATATGAAACAATGAATGATATAGGAAAATTAGCCGGCTGAGTATGGGATGAGGCTTTTTATCAATGACATCCTTACCTGCCAAACGGAGTGTTCGGTGTCCACATATAACCGTTGTTCCATATGTCGGCGTCACCCACGAACAGCGCATCTCCGGAGTGGACGCCAATTTCGATAGTGTTGCTTTGAGAAAGACGTGTTTGAAGTTTACGCCTACTCCGAATCCGAGCGGGGTGAGGCACAGCTTTGATGGGCTGTAATGTTTGAAGTTTTTCAAATTCCGCTTTGAAACTTTTGGAAAATATTCTATATATATAGTTCTATTCTATAAAGGAAAAAAAGAAATCTATTTTATTTATCGTTGTAAATGTATATCCCGTCTTAAGTGTAACTGCTTCTACGAAACTAAATGCGATACTACTAAGTAAATAAAATAAATGTTTCAACGTAACAAATGTTTGTATGACGTTGAAGTTTGCATCGTTGGAATGCAACGACTTATTTTTGCAAATCGCGGTCGTAAATTTCTTATGAGCATACGTAGAAACATTTGAGTAATTGTCACAGCCTGAATCGACCGAAAGAAATGGAGTTTTAAAAAATATTTAATTTCGTTGCATTCCAACAATGCAAACTTCAACTTCATAATGTTTGTACACCTTTCTTATTCTTTTTATTACCATATTCTTACCACGTGTTTGATGAATTCAGTCGAAAATCACAAGCTTATCCGGATCGTCAAACATTCCGAACTCATAGTCTGTCACCGATCCATCGCAAATCGTATCGTATCGTATTCCGTCATTGTCATCTGGTATAACCGTGACAGCTTCGACGTCGTTTGCATCTGCTGTGCACGAGAACATCTCGGGGTCCTGCGTACCGTCGTCTTCACCGTCGATGTGAGCCGGTTCCGAGCTTGAACAGTCCTCGTGGTTGTCATCCCGGTAGCAGACTATCCATTTCAAGGCAATCCTTCTGTGCCTCGTCGATTAGGCTTCCTGCGGGATGTAAATCGACGCGCAGCCGTTGACGTGGCCGGAATTTCTCTGCTCCTTCTTCTTCCTGAAGACGTTCGGTCTGCCGCTGCTTAATTGTAACCTGGCCCCTCCGCGCTTCAAGCTCTTCAGAGCTTTTTCCAACGCGTTGTCGAACTCGAGGTTGTTTTTAGTCGGAAAATACTTGTTCAGCACCATAGCGTCTGTGAACAAAACAGAAACATAAATTAGCTACTGGTTAAGGTGTGTACAGTATATACAGTAACTCGGGCATTGTTGCACGATTATCCGTTGATGAGTTATAGCATTGAAAAGTAGCAAGCAAAGTTTTCTCCTTGGCTTGGCGAATAGAAAATTGCGAAGAAGTAACTCGAAAGATTAATATTAAAGAATCATATTTTGACAGGTGTCTTAATTCACGTTACTGCAGCTGGTAAATAGGGGAATTTGAAAAAAAAATCGATTAGTTGAAGGACTGTAGAATTGACAAAAATTTGATTTTTTTTAAATTTGCCTAAGAGATGCGTTTAACCATCTAGAATAAGGGGAAAAAAGTTGGGTACCTGTAAAACAAAGGTCCACAGGCCCGTGTGGGTCTGCGATGGCACTGGCTGGCCCGTGTGCGCGACGTCGACCGTTTTTCCCGGAACACAATTTTTTTAAACGGCACGCAGCATAACTCCAACAATTTTCATTCTTTTCACACCAAATTTTGAGTACATCTTTAAAATAACATTCCGAAGAGAAATCCGTATGGGATTTTCCATGAGTTAATTATAACATTAGTTATTAACAAATGATTGTCCTTCTTTTCATTCGAAAATTGAGTTTTTGGTTTAACGCTTGCCAATTACACAAAAATTAATATTTTCGCAATCCTCTACGTATTTCTCTAGTTATACTCGTGTAAATTAATAGATTAAAATTTTTTTTTTTCTAAAATGAAATTTGCGTCAGCCATACTGCATGCCGCAGAGCGTCTCAATTTCAACATGCCTCGCCAGAATGGCTGCAGCGTCACCATTTGGTATAATTTTTTAATATAAACTTATTTTTGTTCACTTGAAGATATGACTAATAACATCCTTGAATACTAGTATTTTTTTATTCGTCCTTCTACTGAAAAAAAATCGCTAAATATCACTCAATTTTGGACGTTTACAGTGGTGTAAGCCCTTAGGGTAAAACGAGCGCGCGCTCTTGATTTCTATCGATTTTGTTCAAATTTTAACCAGACATTGTTCATGTCATTATACATTTTGAGTGAAGTTTCACAACAGCTGACTATTTAGATTGGGAGATAATGGGTTTTTGAATAGCAACTTTTAACACTGCAGGGTCTGCATTGACTGAAAGTCAGGTCACATATTTCGTCATACCATTCTATTGTGTTTATTATTCTTTTTTAAATTATGTTTATATAGAAAACTAGTTAGGGAAGAAGTGAAAAAATTTTCGATTGTCTTTACTATTCAGTTTTCCCAAAAACGTTCAGTGACGACAGAATAACTCTCGGTAAAAAATATTTGTCTCCTATAATAAGAAGACATTATGCAACACCGCGGAACAGTATTGTTCAATACTACGAGAAAAAAAAATTATCGTGTTACTAAAGTTAAACACTTTTAACGTAAAAAAATTATTGGCGTTATAAACATTAATAATTTGCCATTGCTTATGTTATTGCCATGTGTCTTCTTATAGGGGACAAGTATTTTTTAGGGACAATTACTCTACCTAAATTTCCATGCAGACCCTGCAGTGTTAAAAGTTGCAATTATAAAACCCATTACCTCCGAATCTAAATAGTGGTCTGTTCTGAAATTTTGCTGAAACATGCATAATGATACAAACAATGTCTGTCTAAAATTTGAGCAAAATGTATAGAAATCAGGAGCACACGCTCGTTCTACCATAACGCATTTCAACCGTTGACTATTCAATTCTGTTGGGCTGGAGGTTTGGACCAGTTGACACTGAGTATGAGATGATGGTAGCCGTAACCATTGAGATGCAAGAAGGCCCCAGCGTCCTCGGCCTTCGTTTTGAAATGTACGTACGTAAACGAAAGGTCTTGCACAGATTGGTGGTGCGATCCTTGGCGAGGTGGTCTTGCACAGATTGGTGGTGCGATCCTTGGCGAAAGGTCTTGCACAGATTGGTGGTGCGATCGTTTAGAAACGAAGCTGAAGGGTTCGACGAGTTCCTTGAGGTCAGCCTCGCTGGTACTGTCGGAGAGATTGGAGAGAGCAGTGATACCCTCACGACACTGGGACTGTATACTGAAGTCTCGACGATTGACGCCATCTCTCATGCTCGGCAGTAAGTACTTGCTGACGTGGATAAATCCATTCTAGATGGACCATCATCTAGATGGTAAATCAGACGCTACATTGGTTCTGGTTCCTATATTATAGCCCAGGTACCGTACCTACCACGTATGTGCGAACGGTATCGGTACCAGCGTTAGTATGGTGAGGATACAGTACTGGTATGTTTTACTATTGTACAGCGTACCGGTACCATACTAGTAAAACGTACATTTGCGTGTAACAGTATACTACCCTACAGGTACACCGTAGGGTACAAACTCTGTACCCTATACCAATAGTACGCTCGGTCATCAGGGTGAAGCTATTGAGGAATCGCCACAGGTCCACAAAACATCTGCGTTTGAGACATGACAGTTTAGCATTCGTAGACAAAGGGTGTTCTTTCGAACGGCATTATGTTTTCATAAACAAAATTATGGACAGCATTTTAAAAACTTATTATATGCATAATTGTTGCAACTGATTGCCGAAAATTATCTGTACACATCTGAATAACATTTTTTAAATAAAATTGCCAGCAGCAAGGTTCAAACCGGGGACGTGGGGCTTATAAAGCATAGAGCTTGCTGCGCCACACACTGTTTGAACTTTTCTTTACATAGAAAGTATGATAACACGCCGAAACATTTCAATGTCGATTTTCTCAACAACGGCGAAAAAGCGCATCTTACTGCTTTGCCACATAAGACCTCTGGCCGTGAGGTTTTGTTACATGCAGTATGAATAGAATTTGAACGTGATAATTGACCTCAGGGAAAAAAGCTGTACTATCGATGTCATAGTGCAGAACAGAATGTGTCACGTATACTTCAAATATTTTACGCATCGGCCAGTATGGAAAAACTTACCTTTACATTTTCAAAGTAGTAGCCCCAATCGACCATGTGACGAACCACTCCGATTGTATAATCCTTGTGTGGTCACTACTGCAAGCTCTTGGCGGTTTTCAATATCCGTCCTCCTCGTTGAGCTTTATGTTGCTGTACTAATCCTGGTTCCAAAGTTGCTCTGAAAATAGGGACGAAAAAGACACCGATCAGTTCACGGGCATTCTCGATTTCGTGCCCCATCCCCGCTGCACATTTTTATTCGCAAAAATTAGACGCAAAAAGGCTGGCTACCAGGAGCGATACTCGGCAAAAACAATTTTTCGAAATGAATTTTTTTTTAAATAAAATGGATTCTCTAATCGACGGAGTATTAATAAAATTCGCTGCGACAAGCCCGACCGATTTTTACGTGACAGCCCTATTCGACGCGGTCTCTTCGAAATATCCGCGGAACGATGGCGCCATACAAGACGAAGACCCCAATAGAGAGCGAGCGAGAGAAACAGGCAGAAAGGCAAGAGAAGCACAACAGAAAAAAGAACTGACCTTTACAATCGTTTAAAATCACAATAGTCCCAGTCGACCGCGTGGTGAACAGGACAATTTCACGATCTTTATCAACGTAGAACGTTCACTCACTATTGCATCTGCACCCGGCCTCACGTTTTCGCGAATCGGCTTTGCACGCGGGAACGCCATGCGCACGCGCACGTCAGGCTGTTGCCGACCACGCGCCACTAATCCAGTGATGCCAACTTGGGGGTGTTGCCCCCAAATTTTGGGGGAAACAAAATGTGAAGGCGTTTTTTAGGGGGTAAATTTATGTAGGGGTATTCTTTAGGGAGATTTTTTAGCGGGTACATTATTTAAGAAACTGTTTTTGAGGGCGTGAAAGTAAAGTGTATATCTTGAAAAAAAGTGAAAAAAAAAAGAAAACAATGTATCTTCAATTAATCCGATCGGAAATTGAAATAGGTCAATTCGCTCGATCGTCGAAATTATGTGCGCGATAATATATTTTATATATTCGAAATACATATTCCTGCGAAGAATCTGCCATTCGCCATAAATATTTCTTATAAACCAAACGTTATATTAAAGGATCACTTTTCTTTATGCTCAATTATAATCGATTGCCTTTCAAAATGTTTTACACCAATGCCATCATGTCTTGTACAAGGAACACAAGTGGCGCTGGTGGCTGAATTTCGCACTACGACGAACAACTTGCAGGTCAAGGCCAACGAATTCCGTTTTCACTTTTACTGCTTTTACTGTTCCACGTTTTCACGCTGTCACGTTGAGGTTGTGTCCGTTAGTTTGTTGTCTCATTGCGTATTTTATTTCGAATTTCGAATTACGACCAACAACTTGCTGATCAAGAGAATTCCGTTTTTACTTTTACGGTTCAACGATTTCACATTGTCAGTGGTAACGTTGAGGTTGTGTCCGTTAGTTGGTTGTCTACTCGCGAGTTTTATTGGATTGCAAAGTAAGTCAAGTACTCAAACAGGGTGTACAATGGAAACTTTAGGGGTTTTTCATCGACATCTAGGGGGATTTAAAGTTGGTCCTAGGGGAAACATTCTGTAGGAGTTGGCATCACTGGACTAACCATGTCACGGGAGAATAGGGGGAAATTAATTTTTTCTATCAGTACATTTGCAATACGGCGTACCTCCAGGGTATCGGTACAGCATAATGGAAATGTACTGCAGTAGGCGTACCTTCGCGGTACCGGTACTGCGTGCCGCAAATGTATTGCTGTACGGCGTACCTCTACGGTTCCGGTACGGCATACTGCAAATGAACTGTGGTGCGGTGCACGGTCTTACATACAGGTCTTGAAACTCTGGTGGTGGGGGTATGTCCTCGGATTAAAGCACCGGCCGTTTCGCCTAGTGACCACGAGTGTCGCTGCGATAGAGTGATGCAGGCTGTGCAAGAGAGATGGAAATCGATTGTTGACTCATAGGAACCTAACCTAGCTGTATAATTGGCTGGTGTAGGCAAATTATGATATTCAATGTCAAACATGTATGATGGACCTAAATACAATTAAAAGTAACTTTATCGTAAACCTGAAAAAAACCAAAAGATTATAGTTATCCAAATGGGTACAATGAATATGAATGTTTTTTATATAGGTGTCAATGTAAGCTCGTGTTGGTCGAGGGGTTCGGTGCAAGCTTCGTAATGCTGCTTTCAGGGGTTCGATCCCTGTGCGCTCGGTTTTTCAAAACCATGTAGCTTTTATAAAAACTCTTTACGCGTTGTTTTAATTGACCGGAAAATAAGTGGCAACTATTCCAGACCGAAGTGGAAACGCTTTACGCGTTGTTTTAATTGACCGGAAAATAAGTGGCAACTATTCCAGACCGAAGTGGAATCCAGACCGAAACACTTGCAGGATGTATTTCTGGAAAATGAAACAAATACGTAAGAAACAGTGCTTCTTTTGCAATTCTTTATTTCCTCTTCGAAAAATTTTAATGCATATCTCAAGATACATTTTCAATAATCTCTACTTTGCAGTTTCCGAAACGGTTTGCGTTGGTAAATTTAAAAAAACACCTCTTTTCCGACCTTTAAGCGAAGGACTCTCGAGTAGGATAAAGGAAAATAATTCACTAACTTTGTTTTATGTTTTCCAGCCTGGAAAGTATTTACTGTAATAATTCCAATAATTTTTCATTTTTTTTTCAGGTTCGCGGCTCCAACGCCTGTTTCGCCCATTCTCGATGAATATATTTCGGTTCGAAATGATTTTCGCACACAACGTGTCTCGGCTCTAATTTCCCAACTCCCGGATCGCGGCCACCCATTTTTTTAATTGCGCCAAGTCTTTCGGCACCCGAAACACTGAGCGTTTCGATTTTTCACTCCGAGAGCCTGTTTTACACGTTGGCACAATACACCACTTAGTCATTTTTCAATATCACCGTTTTTACAAGTTTACGGGTAGAGCACGTCGCGTGTGGTCGCGTGAATCAGAGGTTATGTTTGGGTTTTGTTTACTTTTGAAATCTATTTCCGTCTCTCTCACACAGCCTGCATCACTCTATAGCAGCGATCCTCGTGGTCACGAGTTGAAACAGTCGGTGCTTCAATAAGAGGCCATCCCCCACCACCGAAATTTTGAGCGAGTTCCAAGGCCTGTATGTAAGACCGTGGTGCGGTGTAACTTGACGGTGGCGGTAGCGTAGACCCATGCAGTTAAGGCGGTCGTCTAGTTTCTCGGGTCGAAAAAATCGATTTTTTTTTCTTTCATAAATCACATCTACAACATGTGTAGAAAATGTGTGCCAAAGGATTTTTCGATATTCGAAGTGGTTCACAAGTTACGGCCCTGGAACGGAGCAGGTATACGGAGCGCGCGCCGGGAGCGCGAACTTTCAAACGCGTTTTTCTCGAAACACCATTTTTCGAAACGGTGACCACGATATTTCAGAAACTACTGCACCGATCTTGTTCAAATGTACACAGCATCTTTAATATGTTATAAGCCAGCGATTGAACTAGGATTATCATGATTGCTTCGATAGTTTTTTTTGTACGAGCGAAACACTTAAGAAAAAATGCGTAAAAAATAGAATGTAATCTTCAAAAGTGTATAAAAAAGTCAATTTTTGTAATTTAGAATTCACTCTAGTTCAATCGCTAGAATATGAAGATTAAAATGCCGTTTGGTTTTTTTATTTCAGATAAGCAGAACAGCCGCACTCTTGGTCACCGTCAAGCATCTCTTTCACTTGATGTCTTCCTGTCGGCCACTATAACGTTTATTCTATTATATATTTTGACTTCAAAAAATTTGTAAAGCTTATTTAAATGTTAATAAAGATTATGCAAAAACAATGAGATTGATTATTTCGATGCTTTGCCCGTAAAAAATTATTGAAAAAGCCGTAAAAAAACATGCGGGGAAACTAGAGGACCGCGTTAACCAAGCGTACCATTAGTACAGCGTACCGCAAATGTAGAGTACGCCGTACCCTACAGTACCGGTAATGTACGGGTACGAGATACCAGCATAGTCGTACCTCCACGGTAACGCTACCGTGGAGTTACACCGAACTGCAGTATACGGTGGCTCCACGGTGGCGATACTATGTCAGTACCGTACTGGTACATTGGCGATACGGCGTATCGGTAATGTACCAGTACCGTACGCACGTACGAGGTGGCAACAGTACCGGTACGGTGCACTCCACATGAGCGGTAAGGTGCGACCCCACGCAGACGCTCGACGCTGGTTTGTGGCGTCATATCGGGTCACGTGACAAGTAGCGACAAAGCTGAAACTATTTGAGCTTCGTCGCTGCGGCAGGAGAGCGTCCAAATTTACAAACAATAAGTGACAAGTGATATTTCGAGTGCAATTTTAAACAAACCCAAACGACATCGCGCCGATTTCCGAAAAAAAAAACCCTTAATATTATATTTCAACTTTTATTCGCTCGTATTTCTTTCACTTCAACACTGTCACGACCACACCAAGACTGCTACTGAAAGAGGTTAGGAAATCGATTTTCTGTAAGCAGCCATCTTGACGCTGCTGTTCGATGCGGCGACTTGTCGCTACAGTTTGGGGCCGCGGGGGAAATTCGAAATAGGGTCACGTGACCCGATATGACGCCACAAACAAGCGTCGAGCGTCTACGTGGGGTCGCACCTGTACATTTGCGGTACGTGGTTAGCTGGGGAGAGCTACGACGAACGCCGTTACCCCGTATCCGTACATTACCGGTACTGTAGGGCACGCTGTACTCCACATTTGCGGTACGCTGTACCAACGGTACGCTTGGTTATCTGGGTTCTTAAAGGCACAAAAATGTATGGGGACATGCCTCCATATACGCATAATCAGAAGACGTGTGGGTAACAATGTGATAAATAATAAATATATTTATAAATATATATAGGGGAATCGTACGCTTGTCTATCTGGGTAATAAATATATTTATAAATATATTTATTATCCACAATATATATTCACATATTTTTATATGAACTTGAACAATGAAGGAATAAGTGATTTTTTTTATTGAGGTGTTAGGCTGCTATGACGACCCGAAAACCAGGGTTACTGGAAAAAACAACCTCTGAAGACATAAGTAAGATGACTAAAAAATCGTTTGGACATTTATTTGTCTGTACATTAATAAAGTTGTATATCAAATTTAGTTTTGAAATATTTATAGTTAAAGAAGTTATAAACAATTTCGTGAAAAACCTTTGAATGTGAGGAGCTCAACGGTGTACTTGATTTTGGCCACTGGGTTGATCTAAAACAAATAAAAAACGAATTTTCCTCTTGAAATAAATAATATTGGCTAAGAGATGATCGAGCTTTTTTGTTGCTATCGTGCTTCAATCATGAAAAAATGTTTGCATTTTTTCGATTCTTCGAGGATAAATGCCATCATATTTTAATGAATTTTCAGTGAAAAATTTCGTACAAAACTGCTTATAAAATGAAAAGTTTTCAATTAATCAGAAATTCCGTGCGTACTTCTCTGCGAAATGCAATAGTGAGCATAACTTTTAAATTTGAAGTAAATCGAGTACAAATTGTTGGTTATTTGGCACGTCAATTGGAAAAAAGTTGTTTCGAGAAAAACGCGTTTAAAGTTTTAGGTACTCTATGGCCGTGCCAGAGGTGGGCTTACGCTATACGCTCGAAGTCAGTGACAAAAATGTCTTGCTACAAATCGAATAGTAACTTATTCTTATGACGATAAAGCACCGTTTCAGCGAAAAAGAAAATCGATTTTTTGAAAATTCTACTGTGGCCTTACCCCTTAATTCATACATATTTTTTCGTTGATCGAATAAATTTAGAACAGATCATTTGGATTTTGAATGGATGGAAAGTTTGATAGAAGTTCCGTATAGAGCCCTAAATCGTCCCAAAGTCGCATGGAAACACTTGCGAGTATCTAACTAGTTACGAACAACGGAAATACTCGATCGTTCCAGCGAGAACATCCTCGAGAGCTACAGAGGAAGCGAGCATAAACTATACCTGGTAATCATGCGTGGACATTCGCGTTCCAGAATATTCCCCAAACGGGAATATTATTCTCAGTCGATGCAGAAATCTTATTGATTCGCGTACGATAACCTGCTTTCGTTGTTTTGTGCAACCCGGGAAAAAAAGTTCATATCTGAATATATCTGAATCATATCTGTAGAATCAGATATGATCAGACAAGAAAAATGGCCATATCTGTTCAGGTGGCGACATGACAGATCGTGTATGCTTATATATGAGCATGTATGATCATATCAGAGCCATTTTGATAATTCTGAGAGCAGACTCGTCCATATCGCAGCAGGTCTGATCAGATCCAATCCCTAGGCAAGATCTGATTCTGTTGGACCAGATCTGATCATGTCAGGTAGATCTAATCTTATTGGACCAGATCTGTCTGTCCGTATAAGAATACAATACCGTGGATCCCAGTAGACCTGGACATCTATGAACAATAGACCTGCCCATATGATAGAATCATAGTTTATCTGAACTATCAGACCAGGTATGAGTTCGACTATATCAGAGCAAATCTTACCCTGTTGAGACAGATCAAATCTTGTTGGTGCAGTCGTGAATATATTAAAATGTTTACATATATAGAGCGGGGTTATTAACACGTCATCACTTCACGTGTTAATAATTAATAATATTATAGTAACACACATGATCACATATAATACAGTCAGGTGGGGTCCCATATCTGATCGGACATCGTCTCATATCCTCATATATCCTTTCATATATTCAGATGTTTTCATGTGTGAACAACTGAACTGCATATACGATAAGGTATGAGTGTATAAGACTTCGTATATTTTCCAGGTTTGGTATCGTATCTGATGGGATAAAATTTTATGTGAACGTGCTCATATATCACATCATATATGTTCAGATATGGTTTTACGTTGTCAACCGCCTTGGTACCTGACCAGATAAAAACATTTATGAGATCTATATAGCGGAGTCTGGTACCGTATTTGATCGGATATGATCTTATACGAACAGATATGTTCACATATCACATCATGTATGTTCAGATACGAATTTACGGTACCAACTCGCCGTGGTACTTGGCCAGATATAAACACATATGAGTTCATATATGGTCAGGTCAGATACTATATTTGATCAGATATGATCTATATGCATATGTGATGTGGAATATGATCAGACCTAATCATATATGATACTGTAAAATGTCAGATATAAATATATCTGAAACATATATGAACATATCCACTCAGACATGAACTTTTATCCCGGGAAGTAATTTGAATGAAACGTAATACTTTTTTTTTGGCAAAACACGATGAATTTAAGAGGAGGTTACAGTATTAACCCTCAATCCGTGAACCTGGGTCGTTTTCGTCGTGCCCAAAATAATTTTTTTCATAGGTTGCTTAATATTTAATGAGAAAAAATATATTAAAAATAAGAAAGAAAAAAACCCTATTTTCCCTTGAGAAAGACGGCTTAAAGATTGACCATGAATTTTTCAGATTTTTTCCATTGACAATTGTTGGTTTGGTAATCCAAAATGGAAACGACCCAAGTTCACGGGATTAAGGTGATTCAAATTCCTTCATGGATTGAAGGTTAACCCTTCGAGTGCACACTGGGTCGTTTTGACTCCAAACATTTTCGATCACCGATTGTATCGCAAAACGCGGGGCCCCACTTTGACCGAATGTTTTGGCATTTAATTTTCGTTTTCGTCAAACAATAAATTTACGGCCATAAAATATGGATAATTTACTTAAAAAAACGTCTCTATAAAAAATATTTAAAAATGCATATTTATCGGAATACAACGATTTGAAAAACGCCATGGGTCAGATTGACCCAAGATGCACTTATCGGTTGGCGGCGGAAGTGTGCACTCGGAGGGTTAATACAAAAATCATTGCTGTTTTAGATTAGCTCGAAGCAAATGTTATATTTTATATGATATGTTAACCATTATGTACAACTAATATATCGGACGAAACGATGGCGATTGATTACTTTCATTTTCTTTGGTATTGCAAACTATTCTGGGAGGTTTCAGAATCGTTGGGAATCTATCCGAATGATTCTGTAAAAAAATTATCCTTCATGCATATAGTGGTGGAAATACATACGCTGGAAGAAAACCTTGGCTGTGGACATTCTCGAACGTTCGTACGCGCCTCTTTTCGAGGCGCCCTTGAACGATGTGGCGAGTTCAAGAATGTTCCGATCAATGAACCAATACAAACAATGGTTTCATTTCAACGAGGCCCACACTACCATGAATACTGTAAAATCATTGATAACCTTGCATAAATGTAGATACGAATGGTGTTTTATTGTTAGCATTGACCGTCGTAGTAGTACATATAAATAAATAAAAAATAAATTAGAGCATAACAATCGAGATACCGTTGCATGGAGACTAGATACAGGAGACGAAAGTCCAATGGGACAACAGCGAATAAAGTGTGTGTGAAAATGCGAATAATAAGGACAGTGCGTCGATATATATGCATGTATGTATGGGTATGTAGTCCTACACAAAGCGGAGAATGCGATAACATATATAGGTATAGCCAGAGCTGAACCCGTCAGCTATAGATATAGTGAGAGCGCAGAAAAAAAATTACTTTCAGAAACCGATATCTCGAAAATTATGGCGCGTCGCCAAAAATCCTTTTAGCGGACCTCTTAAAACATTAAAAGGATGGTGTATGCCAAATTTCAGATCGAAATTCGGTTTCCGCTTTTCAGAACTTTATTAAAAAAATCTATTTCAAAAGCAAAAAGTGAGCCTCTTCAGAAATTCAATCGTACTGCAGATTTAAGTTTTGTAACGCACACTTGTTTTTGTACTCCGATAAATTACGTACGAGAACAAAAAAAACTTCAATTTTTCAATATAAAAAACTACGTATCTGCGTGCATTCAATCAAAAAATTGTACGGCTTCATCAATGTTGTTTTCGCTCCAATGAGCGCAGCACTTAATCCTAAATTTCATTATAACACTGACACTCAATTGAGGTTACATAGGTTAATGTCCTACAATTGCATTCGATGTTTTAATACATGCCATACATATGGCATATTACCTTCGAACGACCCCAACGCCATCCTTGATATTCTTAATTTTGGGGAGGAGTTGAAATGTCGAGTTGGACTCCTATCTAGTCTCGATTGGTCTGGATACGACGCCAAGCTTCGAGAGAGCTCTGTGCGATTGTCGTAGCAGCTAGAAGTTTCTCGATGTCGAAGGAGAGGGAAGGCCGGTCGGTCGAGGAGTATAAATACGAGCGGCCACGAACGAAGCGTCAGTATACAGAACGAAACGAAACACAACGGACGAAAAAGTGAGGAGAGGAGTAAATAAAAACAAAGCAAAAATGTCTGCAATCGGAATCGATTTGGGAACCACATACTCTTGTGTTGGAGTATGGCAACAAGGCAAGGTGGAAATAATCGCCAACGATCAAGGCAACAGAACAACACCGAGTTACGTTGCTTTCACGGACACCGAACGACTGATCGGCGATGCAGCCAAGAACCAAGTCGCGATGAATCCAGCCAACACCGTTTTCGATGCGAAAAGATTAATCGGCCGTAAATTCGACGACCCCAAGATCCAGAGTGACATGAAACATTGGCCATTCAAGGTCGTCAGTGAGGCCGGAAAGCCGAAGATCCAAGTTGAATTTCGCGGGGAAAACAAGAGGTTCAATCCAGAGGAAATATCGTCGATGGTCCTCACGAAAATGAAGGAGACGGCCGAATCCTATCTCGGTCAAGCCGTGAGGGACGCAGTTATTACCGTACCCGCGTATTTCAACGATTCGCAGCGTCAGGCCACCAAAGATGCTGGTGCGATAGCTGGATTGAATGTCTTGAGGATCATTAACGAGCCAACGGCAGCGGCGCTCGCGTATGGCTTGGACAAAAACTTGAAGGGTGAGAAAAACGTTCTGATCTTCGATCTCGGCGGTGGCACGTTCGACGTCTCAGTCCTGACAATCGACGAGGGCTCCTTGTTTGAGGTCAAATCAACAGCCGGTGACACCCATTTAGGTGGCGAAGACTTCGATACGAGACTCGTGGAACATCTGTGCAAGGAGTTCGAGAGGAAATTCAGGAAAAATATTAAATCGAATCCGAGATCATTGCGAAGATTGCGAACAGCCGCTGAGAGAGCTAAGCGCACGCTATCATCGAGCACCGAAGCGACAATCGAGATCGATGCCCTCTACGAGGGTCTCGACTTTTATACCAAGATATCGAGAGCACGTTTCGAGGAGCTTTGCGCCGATCTCTTTCGAGCGACTCTTGAGCCGGTCGAGAAGGCTCTGGCTGATGCAAAACTGGACAAAAGATCTATCCACGAGGTTGTTCTGGTTGGTGGCTCCACCAGGATTCCAAAAGTTCAGTCTATGCTGCAGAACTTCTTCTGTGGCAAACAACTGAATGTGTCCATCAATCCAGACGAAGCTGTTGCTTACGGAGCCGCTGTACAAGCAGCCATACTCACCGGCGAGGGTAACAAGAGCTCTACTCTACAGGATGTCCTTCTGGTCGACGTTGCGCCGCTTTCGCTCGGTATTGAGACTGCGGGTGGTGTCATGACCAAAATCATCCAGCGCAACGCTCGAATTCCCTGCAAACAATCCCAGACTTTTACGACCTATGCGGACAATCAACCGGGCGTGACCATCCAGGTGTTCGAGGGTGAGCGGGCTATGACCAAAGACAACAACATCCTTGGCCGCTTTGAATTGAGCGGTATCGCACCTGCTCCTCGTGGAGTACCCAAGATCGACGTCAC
The DNA here is from genome assembly GCA_963210295.1 of Ophion ellenae. Taxonomy (NCBI): domain Eukaryota; kingdom Metazoa; phylum Arthropoda; class Insecta; order Hymenoptera; family Ichneumonidae; genus Ophion; species Ophion ellenae. Next base: position 11,650,031 of record OY723393.1, read on the forward strand.
CTTCGACATGGATGCCAATGGTATTCTTCACGTCACTGCCAAGGATACTGCGAGTGGTCGCAGCAACGATGTCCGTATTACCAACGACAAAGGGCGATTATCACGCGACGAGATCGAGCGCATGCTCGCTGAAGCCGAGCGCTACCGGGATCAGGATCAGGAACAACGGGAGAAGGTTGAGGCACGAAATCACATAGAGAGTTACGTGTTCTCTGTGAAACAGGCGGTGGAGGAGAGCGGCTCAAAACTCAACGAGTCTGATAAGAGCAGAGTCAGACAACTCTGTGAGGAAACTATCAAGTGGCTGGACAACAACACGCTTGCGGAGAAAGAGGAGTACAAACACAAACTGGAGGAGTTGCAGAGACAATGCTCTCCGCTCATGGCTAAAATTCATGGCGGTGGAGCAAGCGCTGGTAACGGAGACTGCGGAGCCCAATACAGGCAGAGCAACGACAATTACAATGGTCCTACTGTTGAAGAAGTTGATTAAATGTGAAGCCACTAGAATCCTTAAATTCAGTATTACATTGTAAATATTTTTTTCTTCAAGACTGACATTTTTTTCCCATGTGACATAACATCAAACCACCGTTGTACAATTCATGATTGTAGATAAGCGAACAGCAAATAATTTGTTTTTTCTACAACTGTAGGAAGGGTTATAACTACTTTGTGGAACACATTGTATGAACTATGTGCATGTAAACCTGTGATATGTGTTTGACAAATAAAACAACTTTTCTATACAAATATTTTCGCGTTTCTTTATTGCTCTACGTTTAATACCTTCAGATTAAGTGTATATATTGGTATAATTAACCTTGCGTGAGTACAGTGGTTATTTAACCCTCGGATGCTACATTTTTTTTCGGGACATCTTGCCACCCGGGTTTGTGGGACCCCTTTCAGATTTCCAATCATAACTCCGAGTTAAATAATCGTATTTCGATGGCTTTTTTTTTTAATCGATAGCCAATTAGTCGAGAAATATGTCTATGTACTGACCGAATCGTCAAAGTTAAGAACTTATGAGATATTCTAGTTTAAAAAATATTTTCTCTCGAAAAAAGCGAAAAAAAATTGACTACGTTTTTTTTTCTTCAAAAATTCATATCTTCTTTCCTAATCGACCGAATTAAAGAATTCGTGTAAATTCTGGAATAGCACATTCGGAATCATGAAGTAAAAAATCAGGCGGCAAAATATTGGAAAGGGGTAAAAATGACGAATTTTCAATTTTTCATCGCTCTCCTGTTTTGCGGAATTGTATGAAATATTGAACATTCGCGCCTAGAGTTTCTTTTCAGATCAGTATTTTTTGCCCTTTTGTTTGGATTCTTCACACATTAGACATAAAACAACACAAGTTTGCATAACTTGAATATTTCAGATAACAATTGAAATACGCATAGGAAGGACGAGAAATGATTGTCAGTCGATATGTGGGGCAATTGTTTATTACCTCAACTGAATTATAATATATCGTTTATAAATATGACATTTATACGTGGACGTCTATTCCCAGCCTTAACATCGGAAATGGGAATACTGAAAGATAATCATACAAAATTAAAAATAATTATATCTAATGAACGTTACTTTTCGTCCGTGCCGTTTGCACACATCGAGTGATGTTTCTCGCACTTCGGCATGCGACACTGGACAGACCATCTGCGTTTTCATATCTTTTCACCGTGGACAGAACGCGCATCTTGTTTTTCGATCAGGCCTGATTCCGTCGTCTCTAGATTTATCTGCAGAAGATTCGATGTTCAGAACGGTTTCGATGAGACTACGGATGAATGTAGATGTTCCTCGGAGGCACTTGATTGATCAACCGTATCCACTTCCGGTCGTGGTCGAATCACCTTCGCTACTTCTGCACAGCTGCGTGTTTTGCTCCGTGTATTCATTGTTCGCCTATAGAAATATAGAAGCGTACGTTACCCACAGACTCGTTCCAAAAATAGTCAATATTTACAATTATTTAATTTATTCATTCATATATTTATTTATGTATCCCTTTATATGTTTGTCCATTCATCTATCTGGATAAATTATTGAATTTACGACGTAATATTGAATTCTGAAAAAAATCAAATTTTTTTTTCAAAGGATTTTGTTGTCGAAAAGTAAACATAATAAATCAGAAAATTATCCAAAAAATAGTGCAAATATATATTCAACATTCGAGCTGAAAATTAAGTAAATATGAGATGTACTTACGTCGAAAAAAGTTACACGGACGCCACACTCGGGTTTCTCAGACCCCAGCTTCACTTTCTATGCGCACTGCCCAGGCAGCATAAATGTCCAATTGGCATCGATAAGTTACCGTTGTCAGGTTACCTTTAAGACATGACCGTAAGATAACTATTCGACATCTTTCAAATGACATCCCGTATAATGCTGCCGTAAAGTTATCTTTTTTATGATATCTTTCGGCGATGAAAACGGATGTCTAGAAGGCATCCCAGGCAGCATAAATGTCCAATTGACGTCAATAAGTTACCGTTGTCAGGTTACCTTTAAGACACGACCGTAAGATAACTATTCGACATCTTTCAAATGACATCCCGTATAATGCCGCCGTAAAGTTATCTTTTTTATGATATCTTTCGGCGATGAAAACGGATGTCTAAAAGGTATCCCAAAATATTATCCAATTGGTGACTTTTTAAAGTTATCAACAATTTATCTATTTGTTGTTATCTATGGTATCTAGTTCAACGTTATCCAAAGGATATCGTAAAGACGAATTACATAAGACGTCTTTTTCATGACATCTTTCAGATATCGGTAATGTGCTGTCTTTTAAGATATCTGGTATTGGCGGGAAATAGTAAAAAGTCATCCAAATGTTGTCCTAAAGATCACATCCAACGGGTCACTTTTATCATAATGCGAATGTAGCGTGTCATATTTCATTTCACCGGCAAAAAATTGTGTGTAACAACAAGTAGTTGAAAAAATAAAGGTGTTGAAAGATATATACGTGAGTGCCTTTTATCCTACTATTCTTTTCGCCTCTGTGAGTACATATATGTGTTTAATGTACTATCTTTTCATTCTAAAAGCGTATGTCTGCTTTTGAGGTTATCCACGGGATCACTTGGAGCATGGCAACCACCAAAAGACGTGACTGCAACGGCAGAGAAGTCTAGTAACGACTGTACCGTTTTTATAATATTAAATTACATTTCACTTATAATGAATTAATCGATGTTTTATTTATAATGACCTAGCCCACTTCGAAACCGACATAACTATATCTTATCAATTTCTTCATAATAAAAATTAACTTATTAACAGTCTAGATTATTAAGCCATATTAAATATTCTAGACTATTAATAGGTTAATTTCTATAAAGAAATGGATAGGATATTGTTATACATATATATCGCCAATAAATAGATATCTTTTCGATAGTACTCTTCGATACCGTTTAGATGTCGTTTTGTTAACCTCATTCGGATGCCTATTGGACGACTTTTAGATGGCAGTGGTATCTTGGCATTTTTTGCCTTCAAGAAGATATCTTTAAGATATATCGATTTGATGACTTTGCGCTAACGTACCGACAACCGAAAAGAGTGAACCTTTTGTCGACACTTTATTAACCATTAAAAGTTGCTGCATAGTTAACTATCGGATACAAATAAGTTATCTGCCAAGCGGACATAAGTAATACGTTTTGTAATACAAAACGGCGTCTTTTTGGACAACCAAAAAGTTATCCGTATCCATTTTGTGATATCTTGCGGATGCCATATAGATAACATTTTGCTACCTGGGATGGAGCCTACTAGAAGGTATCCCAAAATATTATCCAATTGATGACTTCTTTAAGTTATCAAAAAGTTATCTATTTATGGTTATCTATTGTATCTAGTTCAACGTTATCCGAAGGATATCATAAGGACGAATTACATAAGACGTCTTTTTCATGACATCTTTCAGATATCGGTAATATGCTGTCTTTTAAGATATTTGGTATTGGCGGGAAATAGTAAAAAGTCATCCAAATGTTGTCCTAAAGATAACATTCAACGGATCACTTTTACCATAGTGCGAATGTAGCGTGTCATATTTCATTTCACCGGCAAAAAATTGTGTGTAACAACAAGTAGTTGAAAAAATAAAGGTGTTGAAATATATATACGTGAGTGCCTTTTATCCTACTATTCTTTTTGCCTCTGTGAGTACATATATGTATTTAATGTACTTTCTTTTTATTCTGAAAGCGTAGATCTGCTTTTGAGGTTATTCAAGGGATCATTTGGAGCATGGCAACCACCAAAAGACGTGACTGCAACGGGAGAGAAGTCTAACAACGACTGTACCGTCTTTATAATATTAAATTACATTTGACTTATAATGAATTAATCGATGTTTTATTTATAATGACCTACCCCACTTCGAAACCTACATAACAATATCTTATCAATTTCTTCATGATAAAAATTAACTTATTAACAGGCTAGAATATTAATTATTCTAGACTATTAATATTAAATATTCTAGACTATTAATAGGTTAATTTAAAAAAAAATGGATAGGATTTTGTTATACATATATATCGCCAATAAATAGATATTTTTTCGATAGCACTCTTCGATACCGTTTAGATGTCGTTTTGTTAACCTCATTCGGATGCCTATTGGACGACTTTTAGATGGCAGTGGTATCTTGGCATTTTTGTGCCTTTAAGAAGATATCTTTCAGATATATCGATTTGATGACTTTGCGCTAACGTACCGACAACCGAAAAGAGTTAACCTGTTGTCGACACTTTGTTAACCATTAAAAGGTGCCGTATGGTTAACTATCGGACACAAATAAGTTATCTGCCAAGCGGACATAAGTGATACGTTTTGTAATACAAAACGGCGTCTTTTTGGACAACCAAAAAGTTATCCGTATCCGTTTCGCAATATCTTTCGGATGCCATATAGATAACATTTTGCTACCTGGGTGCTCAACGATTAAGCGAGAATTGGCGCATATCTGCGCCGCTACAGGAAGAGGGGACCTTAAAGTTTTTTTTTACGCACAGGCCTTATCCTTTTCCTCTTCCTCTATCCTCTTCCCAAATTCTACTTATGCCAGAATGGGAAGGTTTTTTCGAGTTTCTCAGACCCCAGTGGGGCATGCGAGGGTTAAAGAAACAGTCGAAATTTCCAACACCCGTGTTTTTTACCACTTCAATTTGATTAACCCCGCTTTTAGACTTGACTGTGGCAACTGCTGGGCCATGCAGTGGACACTGCGAGCAATAACGTTGACATTTTTCAGATTTTTGAGAAGCATACAAAACATTTAAAACCTGGTTGTTTCCTAAAAGACCCAGTTTACATACCTTGTCTTGAAAAATATAGTGTACACACGGAAGGTTGAATTTTTTTTTCTACTGTCTGAATCGTTATTTTTTCCACATTCGCTAAGTGTACAAGATATTATTCGCGCACATAATTACGAATTCATCCCGATTATACCTCAGTACATGGTAAAACGCAAAAAACCGTAAGATTTCAAGTCAAAGTTAATATCGAGGAGAAAGAAATTAATTCCATAGTCGGGAAAAAAAAAATTCGTTACAGTGATTTACACCAGCGACGGTTCTTATGCCCGTTTCTGCCGCGCCGTTTTCAATTGGAGTTGAGCTGGCATTACCACATAGAAAGACTAATAAAATTTAAAAAATGAACCATGTTTGAAACAAGTCACCGAAAACGGTGGCGTTAAGAAGAATGAATCATTTTGGGTCATATGTCCGAAGAGAAGTTTTCCCCATTTCGTAACTGACGGTGACGGCGCAAGAATCCTCGAGAGGCGCAAATACGCGACTGAACGTCAAGTTTCGAGAAACTTTGTTCTTCGCCATAACCTCTTCGCAACTCCGATACGTGTAATTAAGAAGCATTGCATTAACGTCCCTGTCCTTTCGTCGATGCCGTTTGAGTTTACAATTATTGAAAAATACGTTATTTTCCGTCTTGATTAGGGGATAATATTGAGAATCGAAGCAGAGAAATACGATTATACTGTGAGTCATAGCGTGGCTTACCATTGTTTGGCAGTTTTGCGCGACTGGAAAAACACCTCACTTATTGCAGGAACATACAAGATATTCAGCGAAGCATTTTTTAGCGCTTGAGGTATTTTTACCTGGTTGATTCTCGGCTATACAGTGCTTTGTGCTGAGGAAAGGAGAAGCGAGAGATGTCCAGTGACGTGAATATGCACGCTGATAAGGTACGTGTACGCCAGTGAAATTAAAGCATGACAATTTGCACGCGAACGCGTGCACCAAAAAAATGTTTTTTTTGCGCGTTGGTCCAAACCAAATAAGTGGATCAAGGATTATTTGAATACGAAACGTGCTGTTATTGGCTTTATATACAGTCCTATAATGTAAATAAATAATGCCTCAAATTTCTCTGGTATTGAGCTTAACGATAACAATGGAGCGAGCGAAGAAGAGGATGGCAACACGACGGTTGTCGTCCATGCAGTATCTATCTAAATAATTCCGCAACAAAGTGTGATTTTGAATTTTTTTTTTCCAATTATAAATTTCCTATTAAGGGATAACACCACTATAATGGTCTAAAAAACGCTGTTTTTACGAATTTTTTTTTGGTTGGAAGTTAAGGTGATACGAAAATACAATTCAAGGCAGTTATTGAATGTATATTCAAGTATATTACAAAAAAAATTTATCCAAAAATATTTTTAAATGGCAACGCTGGATCCATTCTCTGGAGCCATGACGAATTCAAGGCATACCGCGGCACGCAGCATAACTGATGCAATTTTTTACCTGGAACAAAAAACAAAAATTCTCCATTATCTATATTGTTAAAGCTAGAGAACGACGTATGGGATTTAAAAAACATTGATTTTTGTAAAATTGTTGAGCCATCAAACAGAAGGTGACTTTTTTCGCAAAAACAGGCAATCATTTGTTAATAAAAAATGTTTAAATTAACTCATCGAAAATCCCGTATGTGGTTTTCTTCCAAATGTTATTTTAAAGATGTGTTTAAAATTTGGAATAAAAAGAATGAAAATTGTTGGAGTTATGCTGTGTGCCGTTTTGAAAAATTGTATTCCGAAAAAAATGGTCAATGTCTTACACACGGGCCAGCCACTGCCACCGCAGACCCACACGGGCCTGCATACCTTCGTTTTACAAGTACGAAACTTTCTTCCCCTTAATTTAAATAGTTCAAAGCATCTCTTAAGCGAATTTGGAAAAAACATTTTTTTTTACAATTCTACAGTGGTGTTGTCCCTTAACATCGTATTCTCATCCGGGGCATTGAATCTTACAAGTCCTTTTTTTTCTGTATATATGTGGACATGTGTTGAGCATGCATGCAGTCAAAATGAAATCCTTGTACCAAGTAGTGACAATTGATCAAAATAGCCCATTGATTGTAAACATCTCTCAATCATTTCATTGGTTGGCCTTATTGTTGAACATACTCGCATGACAAAACATAATAGTTTTTGTATAAGTAGTATAAGATATATAGATGGACAAGTTTTTGCGAGATTTTAAGTTGAATACTATTGTGAATTAGTTTGAGCACAATAAGATTTGCTAGGGATGCAGGTACATAAAGGTCCAAGAATTGAATGGTGAGAAAGTTGAGAAGCACTCTGGAATCTATGCAAAAATTTGGAATACCAGTATCAAATATCTTTCGTTACAATATCACAGTTTGGAAGTTGTACAAAAGTGCATAGAGGGTGTCGTTAGGATGCCTGAAAGCATCTTTGGAATCCAGATGCCTGATTCATTGTTCTTCGGCTGTTCGCTTCCAAATAATACATTTGGTCTGTTGTATCGTTGCAGGAGTCCGGCCCGGTATACGGAGGATGCGAGGGGCCTGATGCGATGTACGTGAAGCTGGTGAGCAGTGACGGCCACGAATTTATAGTGAAGAGAGAACACGCTCTCACCAGCGGTACCATCAAAGCTATGCTCAGTGGACCGGGACAGTTTGCCGAAAATGAAGCCAACGAAGTTAACTTTCGGGAAATACCGTGAGTTAATACTCCAAGCATATTCGTCTACGGCATGACATGCGTCAGGCCATACCTATACAGGCTCTCCTGCTGGCCAAGATACACATTTTTTAGTCATATGTTTTTGTTGTTACAGATCGCACGTGCTCCAAAAAGTCTGCATGTACTTCACATACAAAGTGCGTTACACAAATAGCAGTACGGAAATACCCGAGTTTCCGATTGCCCCGGAAATAGCGCTGGAACTGCTAATGGCTGGCAATTTTCTTGATTGTTAGTCACGGCGTACACATGAATAAAATACAGTGCTCGAAAATTAGTATATACTGATCGCACGGAATGTAATTAACTCGGGATTTAACAACGTTCTGTTTTGAAACCATTTTTCCGGGATTATTGTGATACATCTTGCTGCAGTTGTTCGCGATATCGCGGAATTGCACTATTCTTCTTTCCCTCATTTGGGGTAATCGTTTATATAGCCGTAAAACCACATGATGCTACATACCGTAATGCATACTTAAACGAAAAGAAAAATGAAACCTCCACCTTCATTAAATTGATTTGTTCGATGTTTGCCGTGCTAATGTTAAGAGTGAAAATATAATTTCCTAAATTTGCCTCATACTCGATGGACCATCTTCAAGTAAATCCCTGTTCCTCGTACAAATCAATATGTTTTGCATATTACAGTGCTTACTGCAATCATTGGAATCCGACGAATTTTGTAAATTGAAGCCTACACGTTCATTGATATTTTTAAACTAAGCTTATATGTTTTATTCTGATAAGAGTATGTACAGCTAATGGTAGATACAATATTTTTTTTTCTTTACATCCATATACTTAAATTTATACAGATTTCTTTAGCTTCATTGTCTTCGGGCCAGCGTTTCAGTAGCAGTGGGTTTTTACAAGTATATGGTCTATGAACAGGCACATAATTATAGATGGTTGCGGTCAAACGATATCAATACCACACGATATAAAAATTGATTCTCGCCCAAATTAAACTTGGGAAATGTCAGTCCGAAGAACAAAGTCTTATTCCCGAATATTTCGATATTAAAACTAATTCACTTGCTCCTGTTTTCTTTTTCCATTTCTTTGAATTTTGCTTCTAATCTCTTGGAATACGCTGCTAATTTGTATGCTGCCTGTTCCAACTTGGTAACACTGTCGTCTATTTGATTAATGTTGTCCAAAACAGGCTGTAATTTTCTGTACTTTAGATTGAGAGCATCCAGTGATTGCGAAACATTGGCTGATATAGTTTTCAATTCGGCATATTTCGATATGGCTTCCTTGTTCAGTCTCTCGAGTAGACGATAGTCCGCATGTGTGGCTGTCAGTTCTTCCTGCAGGTATTCACCAGTTTTTTGAAACATTGTATTTGCAAGGCGACTGAGGTTCGGATCATGGGGATCGAGAGCCTCAAAACTGCTTGTACTAGTTGACAATGTTGTTCCGCGTTTTGGAGACTCACAGCGCAGATTTCCATCCAACTCTGCACTATCCATCAGTGTATTGATGCTTTGGGTCTCCTCGTTTGTCGCATCGATAGACGTCATTGTTGACAATTTTCTTTACAAGCTACAAGTGCGTTGAAAGAAAAGAAAAAGATTTTCGCGCGTCATACGAAAATATTTAAAGTGACTAGCTCGTTTGAATGTTTATGCAAAATAATAAAATTATCACCAATGTACTTACGTATTTCTCATACTACTTTATTGTACGGAACACCGCTGAACTGTCACTTGCGAACGTGCTTACAGAATGAAGCGAGAATATCATGAATGATTATCCATCATGAGCGTGGACAAGTGTCAATGCGTGTCGATGAGCAGTTTATGCATGGCGGCTAGAGTGGGAGGTGTCCGACCTCTTATGGAGAGACTTGAAAAAAGTGCTACAAAAATGTGGTCAAACAGTGATGGCGCCACTATTGCTAAGACCTCGAGAAGTGAGCTGCGTGTGACAGAGACGGAACAAACAAATAATGAGAAGTGAGCTGTGTATGAGGCAGAATGACACTTGAGAAGTGGGCTGCGTGCGAGAGAGATGAAAATGATATACACCAGAGCACGGTCTTACATACAGGTCTGGAAACTCTGCCAAAATTCGCATGGTGGGGGTAGGCCGCTTTCTGACGAAAATATTCGTTGAGAATTGACACTACGCGGCGCTGCAATCTTGCCCACAGTTGAACATAACCAACAAAAATAATTTTTCTAAACAAAAGCGACTCATTAGTGGATTTCCTGTGCTATTGACTTATCGAAAGTGAAAAAATACCGAGAATCTTTGTTGTGCCGGGGTGCAAAACTAGAAGCAGAATTGAACTATCAAAGCACTCGTTATTTCCCGTGCCAAAAGATACAGTGGGGTGGAAACAGTGGGAAAACGCGATCCCGGGTATTTCAAAATTAAGTTCGTTGGATGTAATTTGTGACAAACATTTCAAGGCTGAAGACATTTCTCATGAATGGAAAAAAGAGGATGAGAATGGTCAAATAATCGCACGAGTAAGTATATTAAAAACAATGTATATAACAATGGATACATTTTGTTCAAATTTTTTTTTGTGCTTTGAAGGTTCAATACCAGCGGCCACGACTGAGTGATACCGCTGTGCCCACAAAATTTAACGAATCAACAGGGAAAATGGGTATTGAATCAGCGGACTGTCTTATGCATTACACGAATAAGACAGTTTTCTAACATTTAAGTTATAGCCACGCTTGGGGTTGAATTAGATTTGGCGGCTTGGTGGGTTGGTTCACCCCTTAATTTTATTCATTATAATTAGCTATATTGGTAGATATACCACCAATATATATATATATATATATATATATATATATATATATATATATATATATATATATATATATATATATATATATATATACTGCAGAACCAATAATTCAAATGAGGTGTTACGGAGACAGGCAGATGTAGAGTATTACGGCGATTAGCTCTGTCTTTTTTCAATACCTCCGTCTGCCCCCGTACCAGCTCCATAAACTTAGCCGCCGACTATGGGAATATCGAATTTTTTTCGACGCCAATCGATTGTTAGTCGTTTGTTAGTGTTTGTTAGACAAAACCCAGCGTTTGTTAGACTTTATTTATTGAATAAAACGAAAAAAAAAATTTATGCCAAAGTTAGCCCCAGAAAATAGTTTTCTGGTGAATTCGAACTTTTCTTCGTAACCAATCGATTGTTAGTCGTTTGTTAGTGATTGTTAGTAACTTTATATCGTTTGTTAGAGCTCAATTATTAGTAAAATTAATGAAAAACTTTTCGGCCCTAGAGCGCGCTGCAAGCCAAGTGAAGATGGCGGCATCGTCGCGACAGCTGCTTCCGGCTTTCCACATGTGACTCGTCAATTTCAGCAAAACGATGATTCTTGTCATTCTATTAGATTGTTAGACGATCGCTAGTGATTGTTAGTTAACTTTCATCGTTTGTTAGAGCTCCATTTATATTTAATCGCTGAAAAACTTTTCGGCGCTAGAGCGCGCTGCTTGTCGCGAAGGTTGGCGGCATCGTCGCGACAGCTGCTTCCGGCTTTCCACATGTGACTCGTAAATTTCAGCAAAACGTTGATTCTTGTCATTCTATTAGATTGTTAGACGATCGCTAGTGATTGTTAGTCAATTTTCATCGTTTGTTAGATCTCCATTTTTATTTAATCGCCGAAAAACCTTTCGGCGCGAGAGCGCGCTGCATGTCGCGAAGGTTGGCAGCATCGCTGCGGCAGCTGTTACGACTTTGCACATGTATCTCGTCAATTTCAGCAAAACGTTGATTCTTGTCATTCTATTAGATTGTTAGACGATCGCTAGTGATTGTTAGTTAACTTTCATCGTTTGTTAGAGCTCCATTTATATTTAATCGCTGAAAAACTTTTCGGCGCTAGAGCGCGCTGCTTGTCGCGAAGGTTGGCAGCATCGTCGCGACAGCTGCTTCCGGCTTTTCACATGTGACTCGTAAATTTCAGCAAAACGTTGATTCTTGTCATTCTATTAGATGGTTAGACGATCGCTAGTGATTGTTAGTTAACTTTCATCGTTTGTTAGAGCTCCATTTATATTTAATCGCTGAAAAACTTTTCGGCGCTAGAGCGCGCTGCTTGTCGCGAAGGTTGGCGGCATCGTCGGGACAGCTGCTTCCGGCTTTCCACATGTGACTCGTAAATTTCAGCAAAACGTTGATTCTTGTCATTCTATTAGATGGTTAGACGATCGCTAGTGATTGTTAGTTAACTTTCATCGTTTGTTAGAGCTCCATTTATATTAAATCGCTGAAAAACTTTTCGGCGCTAGAGCGCGCTGCGTGTCGCAAAGGTTGGCAGCATCGTCGCGACAGCTGCTTCCGGCTATCCACATGAGACTCGTCAATTTCAGCAAAACGATGATTCTTGTCATTCTAATAGATTGTTAGACGATCGCTAGTGATTGTTAGTTAACTTTCATCGTTTGTTAGAGCTCTATGTATATTTAATCGCTGAAAAACTTTTCGGCGCTAGAGCGCGCTGCTGGTCGCGAAGGTTGGCAGCATCGTAGCGACAGCTGCTTCCGGCTATCCACATGTGACTCGTCAATTTCAGCAAAACGATGATTCTTGTCATTCTAATAGATTGTTAGACGATCGCTAGTGATTGTTAGTTAACTTTCATCGTTTGTTAGAGCTCCATGTATATTTAATCGCTGAAAAACTTTTCGGCGCTAGAGCGCGCTGCTTGTCGCGAAGGTTGGCAGCATCGTCGTGACAGCTACTTCCGGCTTTTCACATGTGACTCGTAAATTTCAGCAAAACGTTGATTCTTGTCATTCTATTAGATGGTTAGACGATCGCTAGTGATTGTTAGTTAACTTTCATCGTTTGTTAGAGCTCCATTTATATTTAATCGCTGAAAAACTTTTTGGCGCTAGAGCGCGCTGCTTGTCGCGTAGGTTGGCGGCATCGTCGGGACAGCTGCTTCCGGCTTTCCACATGTGACTCGTAAATTTCAGGAAAACGTTGATTCTTGTCATTCTATTAGATTGTTAGACGATCGCTAGTAATTGTTAGTTAACTTTCATCGTTTGTTAGATCTCCATTTTTATTTAATCGCCGAAAAACTTTTCGGCGCTAGAGCGCGCTGCTTGTCGCGAAGGTTGGCGGCATCGTCGCGACAGCTGCTTCCGGCTATCCACATGTGACTCGTCAATTTCAGCAAAACGATGATTCTTGTCATTCTATTAGATGGTTAGACGATCGCGAGTGATTGTTAGTTAACTTTCATCGTTTGTTAGAGCTCCATTTATTTTAAATCGCTGAAAAACTTTTCGGCGCTAGAGCGCGCTGCTTGTCGCGAAGGTTGGCAGCATCGTCGCGACAGCTGCTTCAGGCTTTTCACATGTGACTCGTAAATTTCAGCCAAACGTTGATTCTTGTCATTCTATTAGATGGTTAGACGATCGCGAGTGATTGTTAGTTAACTTTCATCGTTTGTTAGAGCTCCATTTATTTTAAATCGCTGAAAAACTTTTCGGCGCTAGAGCGCGCTGCTTGTCGCGAAGGTTGGCAGCATCGTCGCGACAGCTGCTTCCGGCTATCCACATGTGACTCGTCAATTTCAGCAAAACGATGATTCTTGTCATTCTAATAGATTGTTAGACGATCGCTAGTGATTGTTAGTTAACTTTCATCGTTTGTTAGAGCTCCATTTATATTTAATCGCTGAAAAACTTTTCGGCGCTAGAGCGCGCTGCTTGTCGCGAAGGTTGGCAGCATCGTCGCGACAGCTGCTTCCGGCTATCCACATGTGACTCGTCAATTTCAGCAAACCGATGATTCTTGTCATTCTAATAGATTGTTAGACGATCGCTAGTGATTGTTAGTTAACTTTCATCGTTTGTTAGAGCTCCATTTATATTTAATCGCTGAAAAACTTTTCGGCGCTAGAGCGCGCTGCTTGTCGCGAAGGTTGGCGGCATCGTCGCGACAGCTGCTTCCGGCTTTCCACATGTGACTCGTAAATTTCAGCAAAACGTTGATTCTTGTCATTCTATTAGATTGTTAGACGATCGCTAGTGATTGTTAGTCAATTTTCATCGTTTGTTAGATCTCCATTTTTATTTAATCGCCGAAAAACTTTTCGGCGCGAGAGCGCGCTGCATGTCGCGAAGGTTGGCAGCATCGCTGCGGCAGCTGTTACGACTTTGCACATGTATCTCGTCAATTTCAGCAAAACGTTGATTCTTGTCATTCTATTAGATTGTTAGACGATCGCTAGTGATTGTTAGTTAACTTTCATCGTTTGTTAGAGCTCCATTTATATTTAATCGCTGAAAAACTTTTCGGCGCTAGAGCGCGCTGCTTGTCGCGAAGGTTGGCAGCATCTTCGCGACAGCTGCTTCCGGCTTTTCACATGTGACTCGTAAATTTCAGCAAAACGTTGATTCTTATCATTCTATTAGATGGTTAGACGATCGCTAGTGATTGTTAGTTAACTTTCATCGTTTGTTAGAGCTCCATTTATATTTAATCGCTGAAAAACTTTTCGGCGCTAGAGCGCGCTGCTTGTCGCGAAGGTTGGCGGCATCGTCGGGACAGCTGCTTCCGGCTTTCCACATGTGACTCGTAAATTTCAGCAAAACGTTGATTCTTGTCATTCTATTAGATGGTTAGACGATCGCTAGTGATTGTTAGTTAACTTTCATCGTTTGTTAGAGCTCCATTTATATTTAATCGCTGAAAAACTTTTCGGCGCTAGAGCGCGCTGCTTGTCGCGAAGGTTAGCGGCATCGTCGGGACAGCTGCTTCCGGCTTTCCACATGTGACTCGTAAATTTCAGCAAAACGTTGATTCTTGTCATTCTATTAGATGGTTAGACGATCGCTAGTGATTGTTAGTTAACTTTCATCGTTTGTTAGAGCTCCATGTATATTTAATCGCTGAAAAACTTTTCGGCGCTAGAGCGCGCTGCTTGTCGCGAAGGTTGGCAGCATCGTCGTGACAGCTGCTTCCGGCTTTTCACATGTGACTCGTAAATTTCAGCAAAACGTTGATTCTTGTCATTCTATTAGATGGTTAGACGATCGCTAGTGATTGTTAGTTAACTTTCATCGTTTGTTAGAGCTCCATTTATATTTAATCGCTGAAAAACTTTTCGGCGCTAGAGCGCGCTGCTTGTCGCGTAGGTTGGCGGCATCGTCGGGACAGCTGCTTCCGGCTTTCCACATGTGACTCGTAAATTTCAGGAAAACGTTGATTCTTGTCATTCTATTAGATTGTTAGACGATCGCTAGTGATTGTTAGTTAACTTTCATCGTTTGTTAGATCTCCATTTTTATTTAATCGCCGAAAAACTTTTCGGCGCTAGAGCGCGCTGCTTGTCGCGAAGGTTGGCGGCATCGTCGCGACAGCTGCTTCCGGCTATCCACATGTGACTCGTCAATTTCAGCAAAACGATGATTCTTGTCATTCTAATAGATTGTTAGACGATCGCTAGTGATTGTTAGTTAACTTTCATCGTTTGTTAGAGCTCCATTTATATTTAATCGCTGAAAAACTTTTCGGCGCTAGAGCGCGCTGCTTGTCGCGAAGGTTGGCGGCATCGTCGGGACAGCTGCTTCCGGCTTTCCACATGTGACTCGTAAATTTCAGCAAAACGTTGATTCTTGTCATTCTATTAGATGGTTAGACGATCGCGAGTGATTGTTAGTTAACTTTCATCGTTTGTTAGAGCTCCATTTATATTAAATCGCTGAAAAACTTTTCGGCGCTAGAGCGCGCTGCTTGTCGCGAAGGTTGGCAGCATCGTCGCGACAGCTGCTTCAGGCTTTTCACATGTGACTCGTAAATTTCAGCAAAACGTTGATTCTTGTCATTCTATTAGATGGTTAGACGATCGCGAGTGATTGTTAGTTAACTTTCATCGTTTGTTAGAGCTCCATTTATATTAAATCGCTGAAAAACTTTTCGGCGCTAGAGCGCGCTGCTTGTCGCGAAGGTTGGCAGCATCGTCGCGACAGCTGCTTCCGAGTATCCACATGTGACTCGTCAATTTCAGCAAAACGATGATTCTTGTCATTCTAATAGATTGTTAGACGATCGCTAGTGATTGTTAGTTAACTTTCATCGTTTGTTAGAGCTCCATTTATATTTAATCGCTGAAAAACTTTTCGGCGCTAGAGCGCGCTGCTTGTCGCGAAGGTTGGCAGCATCGTCGCGACAGCTGCTTCCGGCTATCCACATGTGACTCGTCAATTTCAGCAAAACGATGATTCTTGTCATTCTAATAGATTGTTAGACGATCGCTAGTGATTGTTAGTTAACTTTCATCGTTTGTTAGAGCTCCATTTATATTTAATCGCTGAACAACTTTTCGGCGCTAGAGCGCGCTGCTTGTCGCGAAGGTTGGCAGCATCGTCGCGACAGCTGCTTCCGGCTTTCCACATGTGACTCGTCAATTTCAGCAAAACGTTGATTCTTGTCATTCTATTAGATTGTTAGACGATCGCTAGTGATTGTTAGTCAATTTTCATCGTTTGTTAGATCTCCATTTTTATTTAATCGCCGAAAGACTTTTCGGCGCCAGAGCGCGCTGCATGTCGCGAAGGTTGGCAGCATCGCTGCGGCAGCTGTTACGACTTTGCACATGTATCTCGTCAATTTCAGCAAAACGTTGATTCTTGTCTTTCTATTAGATTGTTAGACGATCGCTAGTGATTGTTAGTTAACTTTCATCGTTTGTGAGAGCTCCATTTATATTTAATCGCTGAAAAACTTTTCGGCGCTAGAGCGCGCTGCTTGTCGCGAAGGTTGGCGGCATCGTCGCGGCAGCTGCTTCCGGCTTTCCACATGTGACTCGTAAATTTCAGCAAAACGTTGATTCTTGTCATTCTATTAGATTGTTAGACGATCGCTAGTGATTGTTAGTTAACTTTCTTCGTTTGTTAGAGCTCCATCCATATTTAATCGCTGAACAACTTTTCGGCGCTAGAGCGCGCTGCTTGTCGCGAAGATTGGCAGCATCGTCGCGACAGCTGCTTCCGGCTTTCCACATGTGACTCGTCAATTTCAGCAAAACGTTGATTCTTGTCATTCTATTAGATTGTTAGACGATCGCTAGTGATTGTTAGTTAACTTTCATCGTTTCTTAGAGCTCCATTTATAATATTATATCGCTAAAAAACTTTTCGGCGCTAGAGCGCGCTGCATGTCGCGAAGGTTGGCAGCATCGTCGCGACAGCTACTTCCGGCTTTGCACATTTAACTCGTCCATTTCAGCAAAACGTTGATTCTTGACATTCTATTAGACAATCACTAGCGATCGTCTAACAATCGAATAGAATGACAAGAATCAACGTTTTGCTGAAATTGACGAGATACATGTGCAAAGCCGGAAGCAGCTGTCGCGACGATACTGCCAACCTTCGCGACATGCAGCGCGCTCTCGCGCCGAAAAGTTTTTCGGCGATTGAATAAAAATGGAGATCTAACAAACGATGAAAATTAACTAACAATCACTAGCATTCGTCTAACAATCTAATAGAATGACAAGAATCAACGTTTTGCTGAAATTGACGAGATACATGTGCAAAGCCCGAAGCAGCTGTCGCAACGATGCTGCCAACCATCGCGACATGCAGCCCGCTCTCGCGCCGAAAGGATTTTCGGCGATTAAATAAAAATGGACATCTAACAAACGATGAAAATGAACTAACAATCACTAGCATTCGTCTAACAATCTAATAGAATGTCAAGAATCAACGTTTTGCTGAAATTGACGAGTTACATGTGCAAAGCCGGAAGTAGCTGTCGCGACGATGCTGCCAACGTTCGCAACATGCAGCGCGCTCTCGCGCCGAAAAGTTTTTGGCGATTAAATAAAAATGGAGATCTAACAAACGATGAAAATTAACTAACAATCACTAGCATTCGTCTAACAATCAAATAGAATGTCAAGAATCAACGTTTCGCTGAAATTGACGAGTTACATGTGCAAAGCCGGAAGCAGCTGTCGCGACGATGCTGCCAACCTTCGCGACAAGCAGCGCGCTCTAGCGACGAAAAGTTTTTTAGCGATTAAATATAAATGGAGCTCTAACAAACGATGAAAATTGACTAACAATCACTAGCGATCGTCTAACAATCTAATAGAATGACAAGAATCAACGTTTTGCTGAAATTGACGAGTCACATGTGGAAAGCCGGAAGCAGCTGTCGCGACGATGCTGCCAACCTTCGCGACAAGCAGCGCGCTCGAGCGCCGAAAAGTTTTTCAGCGATTAAATATAAATGGAGCTCTAACAAACGATGAAAGTTAACTAACAATCACTAGCGATCGTCTAACCATCTAATAGAATGACAAGAATCAACGTTTTGCTGAAATTTACGAGTCACATGTGGAAAGCCGGAAGCAGCTGTCCCGACGATGCCGCCAACCTACGCGACAAGCAGCGCACTCTAGCGCCGAAAAGTTTTTCAGCGATTAAATATAAATGGAGCTCTAACAAACGATGAAAGTTAACTAACAATCACTAGCGATCGTCTAACCATCTAATAGAATGACAAGAATCAACGTTTTGCTGAAATTTACGAGTCACATGTGAAAAGCCTGAAGTAGCTGTCGCGACGATGCTGCCAACCTTCGCGACAAGCAGCGCGCTCTAGCGCCGAAAAGTTTTTCAGCGATTTAATATAAATGGAGCTCTAACAAACGATGAAAGTTAACTAACAATCACTAGCGATCGTCTAACCATCTAATAGAATGACAAGAATCAACGTTTTGCTGAAATTTACGAGTCACATGTGGAAAGCCGGATGCAGCTGTCCCGACGATGCCGCCAACCTTCGCGACAAGCAGCGCGCTCTAGCGCCGAAAAGTTTTTCAGCGATTAAATATAAATGGAGCTCTAACAAACGATGAAAGTTAACTAACAATCACTAGCGATCGTCTAACAATCTAATAGAATGATAAGAATCAACGTTTTGCTGAAATTTACGAGTCACATGTGAAAAGCCGGAAGCAGCTGTCGCGACGATGCTGCCAACCTTCGCGACAAGCAGCGCGCTCTAGCGCCGAAAAGTTTTCCGGCGATTAAATAAAAATGGAGATCTAACAAACGATGAAAATTTACTTACAATCACTAGCGATCGTCTAACAATCTAATAGAATGACAAGAATCAACGTTTTGCTGAAATTTACGAGTCACATGTGGAAAGCCGGAAGCAGCTGTCCCGACGATGCCGCCAACCTTCGCGACAAGCAGCGCGCTCTAGCGCCGAAAAGTTTTTCAGCGATTAAATATAAATGGAGCTCTAACAAACGATGAAAGTTAACTAACAATCACTAGCGATCGTCTAACCATCTAATAGAATGACAAGAATCAACGTTTTGCTGAAATTTACGAGTCACATGTGGACAGCCGGAAGCAGCTGTCCCGACGATGCCGCCAACCTACGCGACAAGCAGCGCGCTCTAGCGCCGAAAAGTTTTTCAGCGATTAAATATAAATGGAGCTCTAACAAACGATGAAAGTTAACTAACAATCACTAGCGATCGTCTAACCATCTAATAGAATGACAAGAATCAACGTTTTGCTGAAATTTACGAGTCACATGTGAAAAGCCTGAAGCAGCTGTCGCGACGATGCTGCCAACCTTCGCAACAAGCAGCGCGCTCTAGCGCCGAAAAGTTTTTCAGCGATTTAATATAAATGGAGCTCTAACAAACGATGAAAGTTAACTAACAATCACTAGCGATCGTCTAACCATCTAATAGAATGACAAGAATCAACGTTTTGCTGAAATTTACGAGTCACATGTGGAAAGCCGGAAGCAGCTGTCCCGACGATGCCGCCAACCTTCGCGACAAGCAGCGCGCTCTAGCGCCGAAAAGTTTTTCAGCGATTAAATATAAATGGAGCTCTAACAAACGATGAAAGTTAACTAACAATCACTAGCGATCGTCTAACAATCTAATAGAATGATAAGAATCAACGTTTTGCTGAAATTGACGAGATACATGTGCAAAGTCGTAACAGCTGCCGCAGCGATGCTGCCATCCTTCGCGACATGCAGCGCGCTCTCGCGCCGAAAAGTTTTTCGGCGATTAAATAAAAATGGAGATCTAACAAACGATGAAAATTGACTAACAATCACTAGCGATCCTCTAACAATCTAATAGAATGACAAGAATCAACGTTTTGCTGAAATTTACGAGTCACATGTGGAAAGCCGGAAGCAGCTGTCCCGACGATGCCGCCAACCTTCGCGACAAGCAGCGCGCTCTAGCGCCGAAAAGTTTTTCAGCGATTAAATATAAATGGAGCTCTAACAAACGATGAAAGTTAACTAACAATCACTAGCGATTGTCTAACCATCTAATAGAATGACAAGAATCAACGTTTTGCTGAAATTTACGAGTCACATGTGAAAAGCCGGAAGCAGCTGTCGCGACGATGCTGCCAACCTTCGCGACAAGCAGCGCGCTCTAGCGCCGAAAAGTTTTTCAGCGATTAAATATAAATGGAGCTCTAACAAACGATGAAAGTTAACTAACAATCACTAGCGATCGTCTAACAATCTATTAGAATGACAAGAATCATCGTTTTGCTGAAATTGACGAGTCACATGTGGATAGCCGGAAGCAGCTGTCGCGACGATGCTGCCAACCTTCGCGACAAGCAGCGCGCTCTAGCGCCGAAAAGTTTTTCAGCGATTAAATATAAATGGAGCTCTAACAAACGATGAAAGTTAACTAACAATCACTAGCGATCGTCTAACAATCTATTAGAATGACAAGAATCATCGTTTTGCTGAAATTGACGAGTCACATGTGGATAGCCGGAAGCAGCTGTCGCGACGATGCTGCCAACCTTCGCGACAAGCAGCGCGCTCTAGCGCCGAGAAGTTTTTCGGCGATTAAATAAAAATGGAGATCTAACAAACGATGAAAATTGACTTACAATCACTAGCGATCGTCTAACAATCTAATAGAATGACAAGAATCAACGTTTTGCTGAAATTGACGAGTCACATGTGGAAAGCCGGAAGCAGCTGTCGCGACGATGCCGCCAACCTTCGCGACAAGCAGCGCGCTCTAGCGCCGAAAAGTTTTTCGGCGATTAAATAAAAATGGAGATCTAACAAACGATGAAAGTTAACTAACAATCACTAGCGATCGTCTAACCATCTAATAGAATGACAAGAATCAACGTTTTGCTGAAATTTACGAGTCACATGTGAAAAGCCGGAAGCAGCTGTCACGACGATGCTGCCAACCTTCGCGACAAGCAGCGCGCTCTAGCGCCGAAAAGTTTTTCGGCGATTAAATAAAAATGGAGATCTAACAAACGATGAAAATTGACTTACAATCACTAGCGATCGTCTAACAATCTAATAGAATGACAAGAATCAACGTTTTGCTGAAATTGACGAGTCACATGTGGAAAGCCGGAAGCAGCTGTCGCGACGATGCCGCCAACCTTCGCGACAAGCAGCGCGCTCTAGCGCCGAAAAGTTTTTCAGCGATTTAATATAAATGGAGCTCTAACAAACGATGAAAGTTAACTAACAATCACTAGCGATCGTCTAACCATCTAATAGAATGACAAGAATCAACGTTTTGCTGAAATTTATGAGTCACATGTGGAAAGCCGGAAGCAGCTGTCCCGACGATGCCACCAACCTTCGCGACAAGCAGCGCGCTCTAGCGCCGAAAAGTTTTTCAGCGATTAAATATAAATGGAGCTCTAACAAACGATGAAAGTTAACTAACAATCACTAGCGATCGTCTAACCATCTAATAGAATGACAAGAATCAACGTTTTGCTGAAATTTACGAGTCACATGTGAAAAGCCGGAAGCAGCTGTCGCGACGATGCTGCCAACCTTCGCGACAAGCAGCGCGCTCTAGCGCCGAAAAGTTTTTCAGCGATTAAATATAAATGGAGCTCTAACAAACGATGAAAGTTAACTAACAATCACTAGCGATCGTCTAACAATCTAATAGAATGACAAGAATCAACGTTTTGCTGAAATTGACGAGATACATGTGCAAAGTCGTAACAGCTGCCGCAGCGATGCTGCCAACCTTCGCGACATGCAGCGCGCTCTCGCGCCGAAAAGTTTTTCGGCGATTAAATAAAAATGGAGATCTAACAAACGATGAAAATTGACTAACAATCACTAGCGATCGTCTAACAATCTAATAGAATGACAAGAATCAACGTTTTGCTGAAATTTACGAGTCACATGTGGAAAGCCGGAAGCAGCTGTCGCGACGATGCCGCCAACCTTCGCGACAAGCAGCGCGCTCTAGCGCCGAACAGTTTTTCAGCGATTAAATATAAATGGAGCTCTAACAAACGATGAAAGTTAACTAACAATCACTAGCGATCGTCTAACAATCTATTAGAATGACAAGAATCATCGTTTTGCTGAAATTGACGAGTCACATGTGGAAAGCCGGAAGCAGCTGTCGCGACGATGCCGCCATCTTCACTTGGCTTGCAGCGCGCTCTAGGGCCGAAAAGTTTTTCATTAATTTTATTAATAATTGAGCTCTAACAAACGATATAAAGTTACTAACAATCACTAACAAACGACTATCAATCGATTGGTTACGAAGAAAAGTTCGAATTCACCAGAAAACTATTTGCTGGGGCTAACTTTGGCATAAATTTTTTTTTTCGTTTTATTCAATAAATAAAGTCTAACAAACGCTGGGTTTTGTCTAACAAACACTAACAAACGACTAACAATCGATTGGCGTCGAAAAAAATTCGATATTCCCATAGTCGGCGGCTAAGTTTATGGAGCTCCCCGTACCGCACTTCGCCACCAACTCTGTTAAGATAGCAGCGCCCCTAACGGCCAGTGTATTAAAAAAATTTCGTCAGTACGCGACCCTCCTCATCCGACGGAGTTTCTAGACCTGTATATAAGACCGCGCACCAGAGAGATCTCCGTAAATGGGAAAGATACAAGAATATTTTTAATATAGCAATGCCTAATGGACAATGAGCATTAGTTGCATAATTTACGGTTAAAAGGTCGAAAATAATAATAATGCAATGCGTATTGATAGAAAAAATGTCTGTATTATAGCAGTGTTTAATTGTACAACGAATGGTAGAAAATGTCTTAAATAATGCTCATGCTTTTTTTTTCTTGAATGAATTTTTATTTTCTCAGGTAAATACGACGGTAAATTAATCCTTGCTGTCAAAGAACAATGCTTTGCGATCTGTTTATATTAAAACTCGCAAACAGCGAACGGTAACGCGATAATTCTTACGATAACGATATTTAACCCAACAACTCATGACATTTTTTTCACCATCAAACGCATGACTGGGGTGTATATGCACCCCGTGCTTTTCGTTGTCATTAAACCCGTCCTACGGGGAAAAATTAACTTTATCATACCTCCATTTTTTCGTATTTTCATACGAAAGTAAATAGTGTGCGAGCCATCTCACTTAGTTAACATTATTTCATTAGTGAACAATCCATTTAACGACTGAAAAACGGCAAAAACCTCATTTTTTGAATGAAAATTGGGGTGCAACCGGACCCCAGTCATGAGTTTTCGGGTTAAATAAAAATTGAAAGATAATCGTACGCAAGAAATTGCAAGTCCTCATTGCCGTAAGGAATTTAAAAAATCGTCCTGTACATTGTTTTCTTGTACAACGAACGGTGGAAAACGGCTTAAATAATGTTTTTTTAAATTCTTGAATACATTTTTTACTCAGGTCAATATGATGGTAAAATATTCCTAGTCAAAGAACAATGCTTTGCGATCTATTTGTATTAAAACTCGCAAACAGCGAATCGGTAACGCGATTATTCTGACGATAACATATTTGAATAAAAATAAAAAGAAAATCACACGAAAGAAATTGCAATTACTCGTTAAGACAAGAAATTAAAAAACTTGTCCCGTAGCTATTTTTCGATTTGAAAAAAAAACCGCAATAACAATATAAAGTCGAAGCGACATTGCTTATTTCAATGTTTTAAAGATAAAAATCTGTGTCCTCTTGTCAACATCAAGGCTGGTTTGTCTGGAAAATTCGATTTTAACAATTCTCAAATTGTTCGAATATTGTGTGCATATTATCGTATTTGCTGGTACGGTAGAACCTCGTTTATCCGACCTCCGATTAATCGACGTTCCGCATTATCCGAGTCCTCCGCATTATACGAGGTGTATTCTCGGATAATACGGAGAATCGCGGATAATACGCAGAATCTCGGATAAAACGAAAGAATCTGCTATGCATATGCGTGGAATAGTCCTATATTGCGACCGTTTTCTGTATTATCCGAGATTTTACTTATTCGAGGTACCCTCTCCCCACATTACCTCGGATAATCGAGGTTCGATTGCATTTGCCATGGAGGCTAGGGGCGGTATTCATAGGGCGGTATTCATAGTCAGATCTTAAGACAATCGTCAACTGAGATGGTCTCAGAACGTGTCTCAAGATAGCGCTGTAGTTCCATAGTCGGTAAATAAGACGCGACAAATAAGATAGTCTTAACGAAGATCATCTCATAAAACTCTTGCTTATTCCAAGTTTCATAGTCCAGTCTTGTTCAAAATAAGCAATGTCTCAATAGTGCAAGGTATCATAGTCAATTATGACATGCTTATTTGGAGAAATAGACCGTAAATAAGATGGTCTTGACCAAGACGTGGTTCGAGTCGTCTTAAGCAGCGTCTCATTTATCTCTCGCATATCAAAAGCTGTATGCAGATGTACAAACTGACTTTAAAAAAAAGTGCCCTTAATTAATCAACGAAATTCGGAATGTACAAAACCGGTGTTTTCGTATTGTTGGGCTGTGGTGACATTATATAAAATAAACGAGTACAAGTTGTTATGTGGTACATGTGAAAGTGGTAATTGAGGTTAGAAATGCAGTGAATAAGTAAATCGGGAATTTCGGACTACGCAATCAATCGAATTATTGCAATGTCCCATTTCAACGATTTGCTGAATCTGTATAATACGGATAACATGGATTATACGGATTCGGACGAATCATCTGAAGAAGAAAATGTTCAACAAGTCCCGCGTACTCCAAAACGATACATACGAGACGGCCAGAATACATTCGAGTTCTATGGCGAAAATTAATTTAAACGACGTTTTCGGTTTTCTAAGCATAGCATCATACATGGGATATTACCCAGGATCCGAAATAATTTACTTAAAGTTAATAATCGTGGACTACCAATTTCACCAGAATTTCAATTGTTAATTTGTCTGCGATTCTACGCTACGGCAAGTTTTCAGGTAAGTCTTGTTTCCGCAAACTGTACATCTAGTTTGGTGCTAACAAAAAATAATTCATAATATTATACTCGCTGGTTATAACAAGTAATTTATAATTATACATTATTCTGTGCAGCTCGTCAATGCAGATTTGATATCTGTGTCAAATCAACAGTGTCAAGGATAATATTTAGGATTTCTACGTTACTTGCGGCTGAAATGTTCACCGTTATTAAAATGCCAATGTCAGAAGAAACTCGATTAGAAAATCGGCAACTTTTTCGGCAACTTGGAGCCAACAGAGACGGCATCGGTCTTCCTTAATATGCTTACCACTTAATATGCAGTACCACAATAGTCGTAGCGTGTGCTGTCTTGCACAATTTATCCCTTACTCTGGATAACTTTCTTCCGGAAGAAGATCCAATCGACGAGGAAGAAGTAATCCCGGGTCAACCCTCACATTGGCAGCCTAGAGAGGGTTTCTTGATTCGAGAAGCTTTAATCGAGCGGCTCTTTCAATAAAAGAAAGAAGTTAAACGTGTAGATCAGTCGTTCGATCGGCAAATTCTTCCATTAGAGAGCATGATTTAAATGGTATTATTCTCGTTATACGAAGCGTCAGGAAGAAAAATCAGTTTCTGCTTCTCAGTGCTCTTTCTCGCACTCGCGCTCTTCGCGAGCGTTACGCGATGCCAAGTATAATAGATTTTTTAATTTCAAGAATGTATAATTTGCAGACGATTGCAAAATTAATAAATATATTTTGTCTGGGCTATGAATTATGTTATTGCATCCGGTATTATGACGCAATCCAATAATGTGTGAAAACATATATTGTTCTGATGTATATATATATTTATTTTATAACCGTATATCAGAACAAATTATAATATTGTAACAAACTTTTATGAAGTTCCCAATAAAATCAACGAAAGTATTAAGGATATCGTAGATGCTTTGGTTATATTATTAATATCTATATATTAGTCACGAACCTAAACAAATCTTTACTACAGTTGAATTATAATTGATAAAATAACTTATTAGTAACACTTAATTGAATTGTCCTTAAACCCGATAAAACAAAACTTATACATCGTTTTTTTCTTTGGCAAGTAAAAATTCTGCTAGTTCGGCTTCAGCTTTGGCTTTTCTCAATTCGAATTCATATTTTTCGATTTGCAATTCATGTATCCTGCTTAAATGACGTTCTGTCATTTTTGCAACCTTCATTTCATGATTTTGTTTTATCTGAAACAAGAGTTGGTCTTGCTGACAGAGCGCCGCAATCCTATGCAGTTTTTCGGCCTCTCGTGATATTTTTCTGTTGGTAGATGACGCGATAGACACAGACTTCTTTCTTGGATGTTGTTTAATATCCGCTCCGTACTTCTCTCGACGGTGCGCAGGGATTACTGGAATAATACAAATTATCCATTTATATGTAATTATAAAATGATTGCACTTTTGTACTAACATTCGTAACTAGTGAATCATTTCACTTATTTATTTTACCTTGATTGATTTCACTTGAACAGCCAGATGCGTGCACGTCCTCGCCTTCGCAATCGTCTTGAGTTTCCATCAATAAAGCTTCATCTAAATACTCTTCATCGGTTACACTTCCATCATTTCGCTGCTTCATAACTTTGGTCAAGTAATCTGCAACTAAAAAACACCATGCACTTTTTATATATACTATATTATACATCGCATTTTGGTTACTTTGCCAGATATCATGGCTTTATAATTTATAAATTGCACGTCTTTATTCGTGGATTTAAATTATATAACTAATTAGGGAAACATTGTGAAACATCGTTGATCTATTAATTTGTTACCATCTATTATATCTAGGTACGAGTAATGTAGGATGAGTAAAAAGCTTAATTACCCTCTTCATCTTCAACGACTATATTTGATGAAAAATTTGTCGGTGCCACATCCATTAAATGAGGAACGATCATGCCTACTTCTGAGTCGAGTACAGCAGGAGGCAATGGCGGACCACCTCCAGTTGCCATACAAGCCTGCTTCTCTTTAGTCAAGGCATCTCGTTGGATGTGCTTGAGATTGATCCACATTTTTTTCAATTGGTCCATTGTTCTCTGAGGAAATTCGAACTCAAGTATAATTAGGAAATTTGTTGCGTTCGTCGTGACTTAAAAATAAAACATTCATGAAGTAA
This sequence comes from Ophion ellenae, assembly GCA_963210295.1. NCBI lineage: Eukaryota > Metazoa > Arthropoda > Insecta > Hymenoptera > Ichneumonidae > Ophion > Ophion ellenae. The sequence goes on from OY723393.1 coordinate 11,677,555, forward strand.
AAGATTATTTCACTTACCGTGTGTACAACTTCTTTCGAATTGTTGTATTTTTCTGTATTTTTTTCCCACGCGACTTTTTTCATTTTTAGCGTTGATGCATAACTTTTCTTGGCTTCTATGATGTCTTTCTGTTCACTTATAAAATTCAGCAATAATTTCCGTTCAAGCGGGGTGTAATGCTTGCTTTTCGAGGTCATTTTGGATTTCGATTTCATTATTATTCAAAAATAATTATTCGAGTACAATAGACAAAGCAATTGCTGAGACCTTATTCACTTTGACATTTATCAAATTTCACATATGGCGGCTCGTAAAACCGCGTTCTCATCTATGATTGGTCGATACAACGGTAAATTTCCGATATTACCCGAACGCCGAACAAGCACGGTCTCAAGCAAATGCTTTGTCAAGACGGCTTCCGTTCAAATAAGACCATATTCAGCAGCGCCGTCTTCACGAAGATCATCTTATTTCGGAACTATGAAATATACGGCATCTTAAGAACGCCGCGGTCTAATGAGATCGTCTTGGCGAAGACGATCTTGGAGTGCATTTGAGATCTGACTATGGGCGGTATTCATAGTCAGATCTCAAATGCACTCCAAGATCGTCTTCGCCAAGACGATCTCATTAGACCGCGGCGTTCTTAAGATGCCGTATATTTCATAGTTCCGAAATAAGATGATCTTCGTGAAGACGGCGCTGCTGAAGATGGTCTTATTTGAACGGAAGCCGTCTTGACAAAGCATTTGCTTGAGACCGTGCTTGTTCGGCGTTCGGGTAATATCGGGAATTTACCGTTGTATCGACCAATCATAGATGAGAACGCGGTTTTACGAGCCGCCATATGTGAAATTTGATAAATGTCAAAGTGAATAAGGTCTCAGCAATTGCTTTGTCTATTGTACTCGAATAATTATTTTTGAATAATAACGAAATCGAAATCCAAAATGACCTCGAAAAGCAAGCATTACACCCCGCTTGAACGGAAATTATTGCTGAATTTTATAAGTGAACAGAAAGACATCATAGAAGCCAAGAAAAGTGATGCATCAACGCTAAAAATGAAAAAAGTCGCGTGGGAGAAAATTACAGAAAAATACAACAATTCGAAAGAAGTTGTACACGCGGTAAGTGAAATAATCTTTTACTTCATGAATGTTTTATTTTTAAGTCACGACGAACGCAACAAATTTCCTAATTATACTTGAGTTCGAATTTCCTCAGAGAACAATGGACCAATTGAAAAAAATGTGGATCAATCTCAAGCACATCCAACGAGATGCCTTGACTAAAGAGAAGCAGGCTTGTATGGCAACTGGAGGTGGTCCGCCATTGCCTCCTGCTGAACTCGACCCAGAAGTAGGCATGATCGTTCCTCATTTAATCGATGTGGCACCGACAAATTTTTCATCAAATATAGTCGTTGAAGATGAAGAGGGTAATTAAGCTTTTTACTCATCCTACATTACTCGTACCTAGATATAATAGATGGTAACAAATGAATAGATCAACGATGTTTCACAATGTTTCCCTAATTAGTTATATGATTTAAATCCACTAATAAAGACGTACAATTTATAAATTATAAAGACATGATATCTGGCAAAGTAACCAAAATGCGATGTATAATATAGTATATATTAAAAGTGCATGGTGTTTTTTAGTTGCAGATTACTTGACCAAAGTTATGAAGCAGCGAAATGATGGAAGTGTAACCGATGAAGAGTATTTAGATGAAGCTTTATTGATGGAAACTCAAGACGATTGCGAAGGCGAGGACGTGCAGGCATCTGGATGTTCAAGTGAAATCAATCAAGGTAAAATAAATAAGTGAAATGATTCACTAGTTACGAATGTTAGTACAAAAGTGCAATCATTTTATAATTACATATAAATGGATAATTTGTATTATTCCAGTAATCCCTGCGCACCGTCGAGAGAAGTACGGAGCGGATATAAAACAACATCCAAGAAAGAAGACTGTGTCTATCGCGTCATCTGCCAACAGAAAAATATCACGAGAGGCCGAAAAACTGCATAGGATTGCGGCGCTCTGTCAGTAAGACCAACTCTTGTTTCAGATAAAACAAAATCATGAAATGAAGGTTGCAAAAATGACAGAACGTCATTTAAGCAGGATACATGAATTGCAAATCGAAAAATATGAATTCGAATTGAGAAAAGCCAAAGCCGAAGCCGAACTAGCAGAATTTTTACTTGCCAAAGAAAAAAACGATGTATAGGTTTTGTTTTATCGGGTTTAAGGACAATTCAATTAAGTGTTACTAATAAGTTATTTTATCAATTATAATTCAACTGTAGTAAATATTTGTTTAGGTTCGTGACTAATATATGGATATTAATAATATAACCAAAGCATCTACGATATCCTTAATACTTTCGTTGATTTTATTGGGAACTTTATAAAAGTTTGTTACAATATTATAATTTGTTCTGATATACGGTTATAAAATATATATATATATACATCAGAACAATATATGTTTTCACACATTATTGGATTGCGTCATAATACCGGATGCAATAACATAATTCATAGCCCAGACAAAATATATTTATTAATTTTGCAATCGTCTGCAAATTATACATTCTTGAAGTTAAAAAATCTATTATGCTTGGCATCGCGTAACGCTCGCGAAGAGCGCGAGTGCGAGAAAGAGCGCTGAGAAGCAGAAACTGATTTTTCTTCCTGACGCTTCGTATAACGAGAATAATACCATTTAAATCATGCTCTCTAATGGAAGAATTTACCGATTGAACGACTGATCTACACGTTTAACTTCTTCCTTTTATTGAAAGAGCCGCTCGATTAAAGCTTCTCGAATCAGGAAACCCTCTCTAGGCTGCCAATGTGGGGGTTGACCCGGGATTACTTCTTCCTCGTCGATTGGATCTTCTTCCGGAAGAATGTTATCCAGAGTAAGGGATAAATTGTGCAAGACAGCACACGCTACGACTATTGTGGTACTGCATATTAATTTTGTGGCAAGGCCTTTCGATAGGCATGGAAATATGCGTTTCCATATTCCAAATGTCCTTTCAACGACTTGTCTTGTCCTTTGTTGTACAATGTTGTAGCTATTTGGAATAAAAAGTTGCAGAATCAATTTTTTTGCATCCATCTTCTAACGATTAAAGTAATCTTTCTCATGTATACCTTCGCTCTGCATCTGTCAGAGGATTTCCCAGGGGTGTAAGCAAAAACGGAAGGCAAGGATATCCAGCATCTCCAACAAGGGCTCCGGTTAGCTGCCCCTCATAATATTTCATATAAAGCCTAGAATTTTGAAAAATTCGGCTGTCGTGCTGGCTTCTGGGCCATTCTGGGACGATATCCAAAAATTCCATGCGCGGACCTACTACAGCCTGTACGATTAGAATTTTAGATGGTTCTTATTCACAAACAGATATAATCGCAATCCTGTGGACTCCATTAGCAATGTGTATAAAATATACCTGGACATTTAACGAAAAATATCCCTTGCGATTTCTGTAGACTTCTTGAATGTTTTCGAATTTTGTATGTGATTGCAGGAAGACCGATGCCGTCTCTGTTGGCTCCAAGTTGCCGAAAAAGTTGCCGATTTTCTAATCGAGTTTCTTCTGACATTGGCATTTTAATAACGGTGAACATTTCAGCCGCAAGTAACGTAGAAATCCTAAATATTATCCTTGACACTGTTGATTGTGACACAGATATCAAATCTGCATTGACGAGCTGCACAGAATAATGTATAATTATAAATTACTTATTATAACCAGCGAATATAATATTATGAATTATTTTTTGTTAGCACCAAACTAGATGTACAGTTTGCGGAAACAAGACTTACCTGAAAACTTGCCGTAGCGTAGAATCGCAGACAAATTAACAATTGAAATTCTGGTGAAATTGGTAGTCCACGATTATTAACTTTAAGTAAATTATTTCGGATCCTGGGTAATATCCCATGTATGATGCTATGTTTAGAAAACCGAAAACGTCGTTTAAATTCAGTTTCGCCATAGAACTCGGATGGATTCTGGCCGTCTCGTATGTATCGTTTTGGAGTACGCGGGACTTGTTGAACATTTTCTTCTTCAGATGATTCGTCCGAATCCGTATAATCCATGTTATCCGTATTATACAGATTCAGCAAATCGTTGAAATGGGACATTGCAATAATTCGATTGATTGCGTAGTCCAAAATTCCCGATTTACTTATTCACTGCATTTCTAACCTCAATTACCACTTTCACATGTACCACATAACAACTTGTACTTGTTTATTTTATATAATGTCACCACAGTCCAACAATACGAAAACACCGGTTTTGTACATTCCGAATTTCGTTGATTAATTAAGGGCACTTTTTTTGAAAGTCAGTTTGTACATCTGCATACAGCTTTTGATATGCGAGAGATAAATGAGACGCTGCTTAAGACGACTCGAACCACGTCTTGGTCAAGACCATCTTATTTACGGTCTATTTCTCCAAATAAGCATGTCATAATTGACTATGAAACCTTGCACTATTGAGACATTGCTTATTTTGAACAAGACTGGACTATGGAACTTGGAATCAGCAAGAGTTTTATGAGATGATCTTCGTTAAGACTATCTTATTTGTCGCGTCTTATTTACCGACTATGGAACTACAGCGCTATCTTGAGACACGTTCTGAGACCATCTTAGTTGACGATTGTCTTAAGATCTGACTATGAATACCGCCCTAGGATGCGTATTCGATTCTCTTCCATCTCTATTACACGGCATCGATACTCAGCTTACTTCTCGAGGTCTTAGAGATAGTGGCGCCATCCCTGTTTGCCACATTTTTGTAGCCACTTTGAAATGCACAGATCGGACTCCTCCCACTCTAGCCTCCATGTCCGGGATGTTTGATTGCGTTACAGTCCACATCGTGGCGCTAGTAGTCACCTGCTCGGTTTCCATGTGCGGTTTTCCGGTGCGTTCCATGCTCGATATAATAATAACATTTTCGGAGTATTTGGAGTTTTACGCGTTTTACGGTTGTGTTGTGACGTATTGTGGCTGGTGAGTACAATAAAATTTTCAGAACATTTTAAATGTTAAAAAATCGATCCGTGATCTGTGAAGTGTCTTTTTGTGTACCATGACATACCTTTTGTATTAGGTGTAGGTTATGATTATCAAACGACGCTGAGCGGTAATTGGTTTGAGATCAATCATGCCGACATGAGTCGTCCCTGGTTGTACCTCAGGGTACAAATCAAACCCAGAACAGGTGCATTTTTTCACAATTCCCACGAACCCACAAAGTGAGAATTTATGGAAAATAGCTATACGGCGAAAGAGCAGCTGTGTGAAAAGTGGAAGAGCGGTTTGCGAGAAGCATTTCCAAAAAACCGAAATCATTTGGGAACGCCACTTTCTAAGTCCTGATGGAAAAATGCAAGGAGATTAGAGTAAAGGAGTCTAAACTCCCTATCCTAGCCTGTATGTACGAAGTTCTTTCAAGCGGCCGCAGAGGTGAAGTGCTCAGTTCCACCGCAGGCGTCGCTAGTGTTCTTGAGAACCGATCATATATAGTAATACAAAACTGCATAAGGTCCGAGCTCGGCCTTAACGACCAATCACAAAACTGGGGTGATCGTGTTTCTCTCTCGCACACTTCGCCCACACTCGCACACTCGCGCATATTGTGTACATATATATAATAAATAAAATATAAATAATATTAATAAAGCACATATTAATGAAACAACTCGTGTTGTTTTATTCACATGGGCTTATTATATAATTAGCACATCAGATATAATAATTATATAATAAGTACAACACGAGTTATTTTATTATGGACACTTATGCCTGTTATGTTTAAAAATATAGCTAATTATAATGAAATGCGAATAAAGCGATAAACCAACCTCTCTCGCACACCCGAACGATAATACACCCAAGTGGGGATTCCTTCCATTATAATATATAATAATATTATGTACATATATACAATAAATAAAATATAAATAATATTGGGTTGGTACAAAAATCTTGCAACACTTTTTTTCAATTAAAATATTCTTCCTAATAACGAAGTTCGAGAACATTCGAGAATAGGAAATACAAGAATGGTCTAGAACCATCCATGCCGCAGGATATATAAGCGAGTCAGTTGTTCCGCGGAGTCAGTATGAGCAAAGATGGATCAACGTGCACTTCGAGGAATCGCATATTACGAATTCTTGCAAGGACATTCTGCCAGAGCCGCAGCCCGTAATATGTGCAGTGCATTCAAGGCTAATGTGGTTAATTATTCAACGGTCTCCCGTTGGTATCAGCGTTTTCATTCTGGCGATACATCTTTTGAAGACAAACCTAGGTCCGGCAGGGAATCTATTGTGGACGAAGAAGAACTGCGAGCACTTATAAAGGCAAACCCTAATATGTCGTCACGAGAATTAGCCAACAAACTCAACTGCAGTCATCCCACGATCCTTCGACATTTACAAGAGATGGGATATAGGAAAGTTGTTTCGTCTTGGGTACCGCACAATCTCAGCGAATCAAACAAAGCAACACGCATGTCCATCTGTCTTTCACTCCTGCATCGTCTGCAAAGAAAGGATTTTCTTCAAGAAATAGTCAGTGGGGATGAAAGCTGGGTGTTGTATGTTAATCACACACGCAAGCGTCACTGGCTACCGAAAGGGAAAAAACCAGAACCGACCCCTAAACGGCCCCGTGAAATGAATAAAGTTTTACTCTGTTGTTAGTGAGATTCCGAGGGCATGCTCTATTACGAATTTCTGCCAACCAACACCACAATACAGGCAGAGATTTATTGTGCACAACTGCAGAAGGTGGCCAAAATTATGAAACAGAAAACGCGTTAACGTTTTAGGTTCGGCTTCTCCATGACAATGCTCGACCCCACGTCGCTAAGATGACACAAGAAACTATTTCGCAGCTAGGATGGGAAGTCCTACTACACCCACCGTATTCACCAAACTTAGCACCTACCGACTATCACCTGTTAAGAGCTTTGAAGAACTATTCACAGGATAAAAAATTTGATGATCTGTCGGATCTCAAAAATACATTGGACGACTTTCTTAATTCACGACCAAAAAAATTCTGGGTCTGCGGGTGTGCAAAGTCTACCAGGGCGTTGGACAAGAGATGTAGATGCAAAGAGAGCCTACATTACTGATTAATCGTTTATTGTTAAAATAAAACATTTTTCTTTTTTACTCGTGTTGTGTGTTGCACGATTTTTGTACCAACCCAATATTAATAATGCACATATTAATGAAACAACTCGAGTTGTTTTATTCACATGGGCTTATTATATAATGAGCACATCAGATATAATAATTATATAACAAGTACAACACGAGTTATTTTATTATGGACACTTATGATTTGCCTGTTATGTTTAAAAATATAGCTAATTATAATGAAATGCGAATAAAGCGATAAACCGACCGTAATGTATCTCGTAATGTATTTATTATTCGGATGAGCGTTACTCTGTTTTTCTGTACAGTAATAATAATAATAATAATAATAATAATAATAATAGCAATAATGGCGTAGGGAAGCTGGCGTGCCCATCGCCCGGGGGAGCACAACTCCCCCGCAATAGCCACCGACGTGCCAGGCCAACCACCTGGCACGCCGAAAACTAGGTTCGAACACCACCTAGTCAAGCCCCCCACAGCCGGTCCCTCTCGGATGGGGACCAAGGATCAGTTGGGAGGGGCACCCGGATAGGATCCACGGCAACGACCACGGCTCGAAATCGGCGCCTCGAGTGGACGGAGGAGCTCAAGGAGGACCTCATCCGCTGCTGGAGGGATAGCGTGCCGTCGCGGCGGGGCTACATGGCGAGGTTGCAGGCCCTGTGGAGCCAAGTGCACCCAGAGCTTGCACACCTCTCGCAACAACATCTGCGAGACCAAGCTGCCCGCTTGCGACGGCAAGGTTACGATCTCTTGTTATTACCACCAGAGCTGTCCGGAAGGACGGTGCTACTCCCCAAAAAAGGGGATTTGTCTCGTCCGGAGAACTACCGCCCGATAACGTGTCTGAATGCGCTCTGTAAGATCTTCACAAAGATTCTTTATGAGCGTGTTCTGCGCGAGATCGAGCCTGCATGGCGGGAGATACACGAACAAAGGGGATCCAAGAGGGGGCTGGGAGGTTGTAAGGAGAACCTGCTGGTGGACCGCTGCATTACGCAGGACGCGGTCCAACACAAGCGTAACCTCTCAGTCGCTTGGATAGACTACCGTAAGGCGTTCGACACTGTCAGTCACAAACTGATTATACACCTACTCGAACGCCTTTCGGTGAGTCCTTACATAGTGAGATGCATTAGGCAGCTCATGCCGCTCTGGAAGACACGCTTCACACGCTTTAAGACTGGTGAAGGCAACGTGTCGACCGGAGTGGTGGGGTATAGGAGGGGGATTATCCAGGGAGATTCTCTTAGCCCCCTCCTGTTTTGCATCTCACTATTACCCTTATCGATCGCCTTGCGGGCTGCACGCGGGTACGAAGCGGGGGCCCCCGGGGAGCGTGGGCGAGGGATCACCCATTTATTTTATATGGATGACCTCAAGCTATACGCTCCCGGGGAGGGGGGGCTTAAGCTCCTCTTGAACATCGTAGCGACGTACACGCGGGCGGCGGGAATGGAATTCGGATTGGACAAGTGCGCTGTTCTTCATCTCAGGAGAGGGAGAGCAGAGGGTGTCGCGGCTGATGTTCGGCTGGTGGACGGGAGCGTCTTCAAACACCTGGACGCCGGAGGGTCTTATCGGTACCTTGGCATCGATCAGCGCTCTGTACAGGACGCTGAGGGTGTCAAGGAGGCCCTCCGCAGCGAGTATAGGCGGCGTCTCAGACGGATCTGGAAATCAGATCTGTCTGGGAAAAATAAGATCACTGCCACCAATATGCTCGCTGTCCCGGTCCTGCTCTACTCCTTTGGCGTCGTCAAATGGCGTAGAGACGAGCTTAAACAGCTGGACATCGGCACACGCAAGATAATAAACATCCAGCGGAGTCTGCACCCTCGATCTTCCACCCCGCGCTTCTATATGCTGCGTCAGAGTGGCGGGCGTGGGCTCTTGGGGTTGGAGTGTCTTCATGACCGCATGGTCCTCGGAATAGCAAGCGATGTGATAACAACCTCGGACCCGCTCCTGGAGATTGTGCACCAGCATGAGCTTCATGGGGAGGGTGCTTTTCTTTATAAGGCGGCAGATCGTGCGGCAGAGACCCTCGGCTTGGAGTTCCGCCGGCGCCGGCGTGGCACCTTGCCAATAGACTCCGTCGCTCGGTTGCCCAAGTCCCGACGTCGGCGGGCAATCAGGGCTGCCGAGCAGAGTGTCCTGACTCGGCAGCACGTGGACAGACCCATGCACGGTGTGTTTTTTCATCACATCGAGGAACAGGGGCTGTCCACCCAGCTGACCTTTTCCTTCTTGCGGTCAGCTGGACTGATGTCCGAGACCGAAGGGTTTATCTGCGCCTGCCAAGACGGAGTCATCAACACCCTGGTCTATCGCAGTCGCGTTTTGGGTCAGCCTCTGCCGACCACTTTGTGTCGTGCATGCAAACAATCGCCGGAGACACTAATGCATCTACTGTCGGCTTGCCCGGTATATGCAGTCTCCGGCTGTATCTATCGCCATAACGCGGCCCTAAGAGTGTTGTACTACCATCTACGGCACTCTTATGGGATAGACCGGGAGCCCGTGCCGCCTTATTTACCAGGAGATATTGAGTCCGTTGTCGTGGGTGAGAGGTGCAAGATTTATTGGAACTTCTCATTCGCGACCATCGGGCCGCTTCAAGCGACTAAGCCTGATGTTGTCCTCTTCGATTTCGACGACAAGACGATATACGTCATTGAGTTCTCGGCTCCGGCCGAAGTGAACGTGTCGCGAAAGGAAGAGGAGAAACGGCTCAAGTATCAGCCTCTCCTGGCCGAGCTACGTCGTTTGCACCGAGGATTCAGGGTAACTCTCGTTGTCCTCATCATCGGCGCGCTAGGGGGGATGAAAGAGTCTTTTGTATCGGGCCTCGCTGGCATACCGGTTTGCAAACCCGGTGTCCGGTTGCTAGCGGGTCGGATGCAGAAGGCGGTCATACTTGGGTCCCTCCGTTTACTCAGGCAACACGATTGTGGACTGCGGTACCCGCTAACCCTCTGGCTTGAGGGAGCGGCTATCGCAGAGCGATATATTGAACTGTTCGCACGACTTTTTTGACTGGGCGGCAGCCGAGGTGATGTCGAGCCCAGCGTTATTGTTCCGGTCTAGGTTAAGACTGAGCCTAACCCCCGGGGGTAGGTGAATGTTTCTCAGTGCAAACTGAGGAAGTGCGTTGCCCGGAGCAATAAAGTCTATTATAAAAATAAAAAAAAATAATAATAATAATAACATGTACATGCAAGAAACCGGGCGAATGCGGGAATGTTGGCTCTACGTGCTGGGGTTGTCTTTTCAACACGTGCTTATTATATGTATACCCATGAAAACTCGTGATTTGCTAGTTACGTTTAAAAATGAAGCTAAATATGAATTAAATTAAGCGATGAACCATCCGAAGAAGCCGTCAAGCCTAATTGAACCCCAAGCGCGGCAATCACTTAAATATGAGAAGATTATATTTTTTGCCAAATGATTGTGTGGCGAAGTTGGTAGAACGCTAGATTACTGTATTGAAGGTCCTGAGTTCGGGCCTCGGTAGTTTTAATTATTTTTTCTGTTGCATTCGTATAGGTATCTAGTTGTACGAGCGAATTGAAGCAGTTTCAACCAATCAAAGAACTTGCCCAATGCCAAAAGAACTCGAACAAAAATAACATGGAAGAATATATTTTTTTATTTACTGCCATCAATAGTTGACATTTGTTTTATAATTACTACCTAGAGTGTTTACTTTTTCCGTTCATATCATTGACTCGGGAGGAGTCATCTCCATTATCATACACATAGTTCGATAGCTGCTGTGCTGGTGTACACGACAGATATATTTGTATTTGACAGGCGCAAACAATTTTGCCGTCATAACACGGCCAGTTTCACCTTATGCAGTTTTGTATTACTATATATTATCGGCTCCCACGAACACTAGCGACGTCTGCGGCGAAACTGAGCACTACACCTCTGCGACCGATTGAAAGGAAAGTCTCCTTGGAAAAACCTTAGCGGATTGGGAGACCGAAAAAAACCTCGTTCATCGGTCACGGTCATTTTCTGCCCTTTTTGAACCGGAAAAAGTAACCGAGCAGTGACCGAACAACGTTTTTTTGAGGTTAGTCACTTGACCGGTTTTTTTTCGGTTTTTGGTCATGGTAATAAAAGTAAGGTTAGTCACTTGACCGGTTTTCGGTCACTGGGGCGTTTCAGTCACTCACCCTAGTCGTGACCGAAGGCGAACCGAAGTGCATGGAGCTGAGAGAGGGTCCTTCTGGAACGCTATTGGAAATATAATAATAGAAACTCGTACATAAAAACATCAGTAAATTTGAACGTTTTTTTTAATATCTTGAAATAAACCAAACAACAATAACATTTTTGTATCCATTCAATACTCATCCCCTTCCTCCTCCTCCTCTTCGTCGGAGTCGGTTTCCATCTCGGAACTTCTTTCTTCTTCTTGTCTCTTTTTGGCCTCTGTCCTTTGTTCTTAGAACCTTTGCTCGGTATCTTTCGCTCTTTAATTTGATGGATAACCACTCGCGTACTATGGCTGCCGTTAGCCTCTCCTGTTGATTTAGACGATGGCAATGTTGGAGTTTCCGGCATGCAACTGTAACATAAACACGGCATTGTTACTTTTTTGTAAAAGGTAAATGGTAGCCCATTTAGAAATATAATCTGCTACGCTCGAATTGTTTATTATTTGAAATCATTTACCGTATAGACCCTGATCTCTCTGTCGCTCACAACCCGATAGCCCTCGCGTCCCAACGTCTGTTTAACTACGAGTTTGAATCGTTGATTCTGGAACTATAAGATTGATTAAAAAGAACTCGTCAAATGTGTCGCTCAGCGTCGCGTTGCTGCGTCATGCAACGTTCAATATGGCTGCGCATGAAGTGACGTGTTGCGTCTGCGTGTACGTTGAGCGGCCATCTACTCTATCGAGGACTCCTCGGCGGGGAGGCGAGGACTGCCGAGAACCGAGAGTATACCACGTGGAGTACACTTTTCTATTATTTATTTGATGTGAATACTCAGTGCATAGGATATTATAACATATATGTATAATGTAGTGTACATGCTCGTACTTTTTTCTTTACAATATTTTAATTTCATCTTGTTTACAAAGCAGCAGCAGCAGCAACGTGGAACACATATGTGGCATACATATATACTGTAACGTGCTACACGAAATAGCAATAATTGCAAGAAAAGAATGTTTATTTCTTTTGATTCTTGTCAACATATAATAATTATTTCCTTTCTCATTTACAGATGGAAAATCAGATGAAACACCTCAAGTGTCAAGTGACTGACCTCACTTTTATTACAGTGACCAAAAACCGAAAAATAACGGTCAAGTGACTAACCTAAAGAAAAAACAGTGTTCGGTCACTGTTCAGTCACTTTTTTCGGTTCAAAAAGGGCAGAAAATGACCGTGACCGAAATAGGGTCATTGTGACCAATTTTTGGTCCTTTTTAGGTCTCCCAATCCACTAGGGAATGCTTGGAATGGTGTGTTCGATCATTTTTTTTGTCGTAACCCGAATTTTAATTTCTTTCCTATTACATTCGAATTATGAAAAAAAAAAATTCAGAGGAAATACAAAATCCCTCGCTCAAAACAAGGAAGTGTCCCATCGCTATTTCCGTGGATCAAGACAGAACAGCTACAGTGCACCGCTACAGTACAGTTTATGAAAGTTGGGCTTCTCTCTTCTGCGGTTTCATATTTGTCACCACATTAAATGTGGTTAATTGTCACCACATTAAATGTGGTGACAAATATGAAACCGCAGAAGAGAGAAGCCCAACTTTCATAAACTGTACTGTGGCGGTATCCATTACAGAAGAAAGTCGAGCTTCAAACAGTGCACAAGATATCCCTTGGACGGACGAAGCTAATTTTGTTCAGCATGAAACACCGTTGACTGACAGAGATGAAGTCCGTTCCCAAAAAAACATTGAAAACCCAAGGACACAATGCAGCACCACTGGCATTTTTGGGTTCTCTGAACTCCTGAAAGCTCAAGTATGTCTTCCTCCAGGGTGGACGAGATATGAAAGTGTTTGCGATATTTATTTCATAAACGAAACCCTGGAAATTGAAGAGACTTTTAAGATGTTTCCATCGAAAAGTGTGATGGTCAAACAAGATATGTCCATCCGGATAAGTGTTTTCGGTTTGCTGCTCAACCTCAAAGACTTCGTTTTGTCCAGCCACGTAACCACCATCGATGAGCTGCAAAGTTTATTGATGTCGATCCATCGTTTCAATGTATGCCACGGTGTAATTCAGTCGTCCGCAGGATTAGAATTTTCACAAACTGATCTGAGCTGCAGCACATTGAAGAAAGACAATGCCAGCACATGGCGTCACACAAGTTGCCCTTTGTTACTTTGTACTGACAAAATTTGCAAGCGTTGTAGCACGTTGAAGAATACGCTGAAGAGAAAACGTCGTAGATTTGCGCAAGACGGAGTGGACACTCGCTAAAAAAAGGTTCTCGGAATGAAACAACAAAGGCAGCAATTGTCAGATATACAAGCCAAATTCCGTTCGGCATTACGAGCTAAACGACTCACACGAGGGAAAATAAAATCTCTGCAATCTGAGGTTCTCTTTACACGTCGAAAAATGGCACGGTGCAGCAGTCAAAACCTCAAACGACATGTAGAAAACGGAGACATCCCCCAAAACCAACTCCACGTGCTGCATCAAATTATTAACGCTGCAAAGCACAAGAGCGCGAAAGGCCGAAATTACTCCGAGCAATGGATGTTGCTGTGCATGCTCCTCCACATGAGGTCACCATCATGCTACGAATTTTTGCGATCGAACGATATCCTACCTCTTCCCAGTATGAGAACTGTTCGAAGGTAAATTGCCATCTTCGATAACGTAGTTTCATGTTATTTAATTATTATTTTTTGAATTAATTATTCATTAATTTGCTCACATTAATTTAGATCATTTACAATTTTATTGTCTTATTATATTTGTTACAAAAGAAAATCACAAATTCAAATTTGTAGATCTTTCAAATCAAAAGTTAGATTTTTTGTATGATTGCTATTATGACTATTCATCACATTTTTCACTTTGACCTGGCAATATTTTCAATGTTTTCAGATATCTCCCTCAAATTCAAACATCCTGTGGATTTAATCCCGAGTTTTTCAAAGTTCTCGAATTGGCGCTGAATAAAAAAACGAAATGGAACGACACGGGATCCTATTATTGGACGAGATATCAACTCGAGAAAGCGCCGGTGTTAACACCAAAAATCTGACATATACAGGATTAATCGATTTCGGCAAAGAAGGCTGCAAATCGGAAAATTTCACGGAAAAAGCCAATCACGGTTTAGTTTTGATCCGCCAACCTTTGGACAGCGATTCATGTCAACCAATTGCCGTTTTTGCATCGAGAGGCCCGGTAAAAGGCGAAATTCTTGCGTAGCTCATCGTAAAAGCAATTATGGAGTTGGAAAAAATTGGCGCAAAAATCGACGGAGTTTTCAGTCATGGTGCGAGCCAAAACAGAAAGTTTTGGTCTGAACTCGGTGTATGCGGCGAAAAAGGGAAGCTTCAGAACTATTTCGATCACCTTGTGGCACAAGGTCGAAAGATGTTTGTATTTTCTGATACACCACATCTTATTAAAACCATCCGAAATCGTCTGCATAATAAAAGACTTTTGCAGGTTCGTCTTTCACATTTTCAACTGATATCCTCATCAAATCGATCGACATTTTATGAAAGGATGTTTTACAGATGGATCCTTTGGAGCAAGTCATCAAGTGAGAGCACCTTGAAATTCTTCTTAAGAAGGATCGAGAAAATGCTGGCCCCGGACAAGCTTTGGTTTGCCCCAAATTGACCATCCATCACGTCGTTTTAAATAATTCACTCAAAATGCGAGTGCGACTAGCAGTTCAAGTAAGCTATTTTTCATTACAGTTATGCAGTCTTAATGAAGTCACTTTTTTTTATAAGAAACTACATTCCGATAGGTCTTTAGCAATTCAGTCAAAGCTGTATGAGTGCTGGCATAAGTGTGAGAATAACCGTGTCGTTGTACATATCTGATTGTGTTAATACGACTCTTATGTTTGCAATAAATATGAATATTATTTTTGTAATATATACGACACTTATTTTTATAGGTAATTCAAGATGCACTGCGGACGCTAGATGCTTGGGAAGAACAAGTCGAAAATGGGTCTTTATCGAGAGATCTTTTCTTGACAAAGCAAACTGCGGAAGGCTTGCGAGTAACTTTGCAGTCAACATTGGATCTCGTTGAGTATCTATCACAGCATTGCAATTTCCCCTATGTCTTGACAGGTCACGTTAATCAAGATGCCTTGGAGGTGCGTGCACAAGGGGTTATAAATGTTTCTGATGTTTTTTAACGTTATGTTCTTTACAATTTCATAATAATGGTTATGTGTGATCCTACGGTATATTTACTCCACTTTTAGACCCTACGTGTGAAAACTTTGGAAGCGATTATTTAGAGGATAGAAGTCATGCTAGATTGACAGTCAAAATGATTTAATTTATTCTTTTTGGTGTAAAATAACTGAAAAATTGATATCATATGATATTAAAATTATAAAGAAATCGGATTAAACTTTTGACTGCGTCTCCCAATCCACAGTATTCACACAAATGGTTATAATAGCGCTAAACTATTCGATCGTTTCGTATTTTTTTGTGTTTTTGGCGTTTGGACTTTCCCTTTTTGCTTCCGTTTATAAATTTTATACTACGCATGTGTGTGCTTCTGATTTTGTTACTGCAGAAGTTTTTTTGGCACCGTGAGACAAGCGAGTGGTTCCAATGACCATCCTCCGACACCGACGTTCCTGCATATTTATAAAATCCTCTCCACGTATAGCGTTTTGAAACCACCGAGAACTGGCAATTGTTCAGTAACTATTGAAAAGTCTAGTGAACCTTTGGTAACACTTGCCGATCTCAAATCGATATACGATAGTCCCAAAACTGCCGTAGATGTCTCAATATCTGTCAAAAAAAATTGCAGTGAATTATCGCGCATGATGATTGGAAGTTTGATGATATAATCCATAGTACAGAGCACACGTATAATATGCCAGTAGTCGCTGATTGTGTCATGTATTGCTTTACAGTGGACTTGACAAAGCGAATTTGCAATACCGTCACATGTTTGCAATGTAAAAACGCTTTGATAGCTTCCACGACCAATGATCTCGCTCTCCCCGAAGCTGTTCTGAGTAATTGGCAACAACGTGGTACTTGGGCTCATCCAAACACCCATCTGTACTGCTTCGTCCACTTTTTGGAAATATCATTCCAGACTCATTGTAAATCAGCAAACGTCTTCGACAGCGTTCTGGAGAACGTTTAAAATTTTGGCGGCCTATTCTTCCCATTTCGCCTGCATGGCCAGGGCATAATTTTTGAGATCGTTCAAATTTTTGTCAGAACTCGGATGCAACAGTATTGTACGCGAATGAACGCCGGACAACAAAAAAACAACCAACTGAAAAAAAAATTCGAAATGTTGTACGTGAAAAATATTCAAGGTTTATTTATGTATTATAAAGACAAAACCGGTCATTTTATGAAAATACATATTAAATGTTGATATTTTGAATTTAAAAATTATTCAAGGGAAATAAATATATTTTTCCTCATATTGATATGTATCGATTTATTTCTTCAAATTTGCATGCTTATTTAGAATCTGACATCCACGCATACACTTACTTCCCGGTCTCTAACTGCCAAAAAACGAATACATTTCTAGTTACATAATTTTAAACGATTAAAATAATCATATTATAATAATGATTATAATAAACATTTTCTCCATTGTTTGGTGGCTTCGGCTGGTTCACAGGTTATACGGCATATATATAGTTATCGAGCAGGTGATTATTAGCGCCACGCGTGGCAGCGATTGAAAATAAAAACGACGGACATTACGCGAGCCATGTATGACTGATGGTGACAGGGGGCTGGACCTGGCCGATGTAGTCGCCCGCCCGTTTTATCATCACTATATTCACTCCTATATATCCTGCATCCATTTTCCGGGTGTACTCCAGCGTATTCCTTCTCATTCTCATGGCCATCTTCGTGTACCTGGCCTGTGCTCTCTCTACTCTCGTCCTTCATTTCCACCCCCATGCTTCGACTCCATACGACATCCCGCTTCTTGCTATTGCATCCGCTATCCTCAACCTGTCTGATAGTCTAGCTATTCTCGCTTTCCTTACATTTCCCCAGGCTCCGTTTGCTGCCTTCCTTATCTTGCTTTCCACCATCTTCGTGTGCTTCTCGAAAGTGTTTCCTGTCGAGAAATACACTCCCAGGTATTTAAATTCGTTTGCTACCTCTAATTTCTTTCCGTCAATCTCTCAATATTTCTCTTTCTTTTGTCTCCCCCCTTTCCTGAAAATCATTACTTTTGTTTTTTCAACATTGATCTCCAATTTGTTTCGCTTCATGTACCTCTCTAATTCCCCCAGCATTTCTCTTAAACCCTCCCCCGCATCTATCACCAGTGCTGCATCATTGGCATATTTCAAGGCGTAAATTTTTTCTTCTCCTATTACCGTGCCACCCTCCATATCCTCGATAAACAGGTCGAATAGCGTAGGGCTCACAAGGGGGCATTCCCTACTCGTCGTCACCGACTTCGCTCCAATTAATAGGACATGCAGGGTTCGGCTAGAAATGAAAGTACCCGAACTGGGAATTCCAGATGGCCAAGCGTTTAGAAAATAAAAATGTTGACGCGGCTCTCGCACCGTATAAGCCATTTACGTTAGTATATTTGCCAAGCAGCGGTTGGCGTAGCGGTAAGAGCTCGGACTAGTAATTCGATGGTCGTGGGTTCGACTCCCCGTGTGGAGACTTTTTTTTTTCTTTTTCTATCTTTTTCTCAATTTTTATATTATTTATTTTCCAATTAAGCAAAGAGGTGAATAATTTGTTTTATTCATTTATTTATATGCAAAAGGCATATAGGACGTCATTTTTTAATGAGCGCATAATCGTAGAAAATTTGGAGTTGCGAACTTTCCCGACTTGTTCAAACAGGAATTCTTCTTCTTTCTCCTTTATTGGCTATTTCCGCTCCTTGCGGAATGTGCCATAAACGTGAATAGTCGTTTCACAATAAGATTCGTTTTCACCTGAAGGTCGCTCCTGGCGGCTGTACACGAGCAATAGATTCTTGGCGGAGGTAGAAAAAAGGTGTCTCTGACCGTTAGGGACGATCGAGCTAGGCTAGCTTATTTGTTTGCTAGCTCTTGGCCAAGTAACTTGAATTGTAGGAGAATACTGTGAGAACATTCTGAAAGATATCGAAATTTTTGTGAGATAAAATTGTGAGGAAAATATTGTGGAAAAATCGAAAATGTCGGACAAAAGTGAAACTATTGATATGGCTGGAACGTCGATGGAAAAAGAACAGGAGCCAGACGATAGCATCCACAGCGAAGCGTCGAAGGAACCATTGAAGACGGCGATGGATTATAGTTTACATCTTTTGGCCGAAGAAAATCTAATCTCATCAGAAAGTTCCGAAGTGATAACCGAAGAACACATTTAAATGAGAAATAAAATACCCGAGAAAGTAGTGGACGTTGTATCGGAGTATCAGTTTATATGCGACGAAGAGTTGATCTGGCGCGAATAAATCGACTAAGAAGAAGAATATCAAATGGTGGAGGGTGCCGGATCGTTGTCAAGTGATGAGTATGAACCCGATGAAAAAAAAAAATGGAAGAGGATCCAGATTACGTTCCACCCGACTACAAAATAATGGTGGTTAATCTTGCCAAAGCGCATCCAACGTGGAGTTTTGAAAGTTTGTAAACGAAAGGAGCATCTCGCTTGAAGCATATGCGAGATTTGAACATTTGTGAACAACATATTAAAAATGGTGGAACTCGAAAGGATAAATACAATATTGTGTATTTTATTTGTTAGGAAATGGAGACAGGAAGTTCGACGAGAAATAAACGATTCACGATACAATAGAACAAGGAAAAAATTCTTTATTAACTTTACGACTGGCGTAACGAACAGTAGCCATGCGACAAATTCGTTACAATATGTTTCAATGTGATACAATATGTGTTCGTTACAATATATTGCGCCCGGTCGCAAATTCGTTACAATATGTTTAGTACGTTTGTGAAACTCTGGGTTTCTGACTAATTTTATCGTACTCTGATTGTCGACAAAAATCACAGTAGCGTTCTCATAAAGATATCCGATATCTGATAGTAATTTTCTCAGCCAAACTGCCTCTTTGGATGCAGCCGATGCTGCTACGTATTCAGACTCAGTTGTACTGAGTGTGACTAGCTTCTGCCTTTGACTAGACCATGTGATCGGACCACCCGCAAGCTCAAATAAGTATCCAGTTGTTGACCTTCTGGTCTCTATGTCGCCCGCGTAGTCTGCATCAGAATATCCTATCAATTCAGGCACGCTTCCACCACCGCGATACTCAATGCCATACTCTACCGTTCCCGATAAATACGCAAAGATTCTTTTTACTGCTCGCCAGTGATCATCGTTGTGATTATTTAGATACTTGCTCGCGGAGTTTACAGAGTACGCAAGATCAGGACGCGACACAATAGCTAAAAACATCAGCGACCCGACAGCTTCTCTATACGGTACTTTCTCGGATTCGATCTCTCCGACGATCACCGGATGCAACACAACGTGTGGATCAGACGGCACGCTTACCGCTTTTGCATTACTTATACCGAACTTTTCTATTACTCGTTTTGCGTACGCGCTCTGATGCACAAATATCGATTTTCTCTTCCGGTCACGCTCGATTTGCATTCCAACAAATACACTCGAATTACCTATTGTGATTTTGAACGCGTTACTCAAGTGCTCAAGAACATTCTCAACAATCCTATTCGTTTCAGCCGCTATCAACCCGTCGTCAACGAACAGCGCAAGGTGTACAACAGAATTCCCGACATTTCCAACGAAAATACACGGAACCGCATCCGTTTCTTTGAACTCGAATTCTCGTAAAAACGCACTGAACTCTCTGTTCCAACACCTTGGAGCTTGTTTTAGTCCATACAATGACTTTTCTAGGCGACACACGACACTTTTTCGCGCACTTTTAATCGATTCTTTTATGCAGAAACCCTCAGGTACCTCCATGAATATTTCTTCATACAGTTTTCCGTACAAGAACGCCGTCTGAACGACAAACTGTGCCAGCTCGAGATCTATTTCAGCAGCAACTGCAAGTAGCACTCTAAGTGAGTCATACCTTACTACAGGTGCGAAGGTTTCCATGAAATCAACTCCTTTTTACTGCATAAAACCCCGAGCACACAGCCGAGCCTTGTACTTGTAGATGTTTCCTTCGGTGTCTTTCATTAGTCGAAAAACCCACTTGGAGTCAATGAGTTTCATCCCAGGCTTTTTCTCAACCAATGACCAAGTCCCGTTTTCTTTGTGAGCGTCCAGCTCTTTTCCGATTGCTTTGATCCATTCCGACGAGTCGTTACTCACCATTGCTTCTTCGAAAGTTCCCGGAACATTCATCTGTGCAACGTTTGTCTCGTAACGCGCCGGCTGCCTCAGAGATTCTCGATTTCTGAGATTTGGTCTCACTCTCACAGGCAACACTGCTGCGACTGGTTCTCTTTCTTCCTCTGCATTCTCTACAGCCGGTAAGAAAACTTCGTCGTCTTCTTCTGCTTTCTCTTCTTGAAGTTCTTCCTCCTTGACTTTCGGTAGTAAGATCTCGTCGTCTTGATCTTCTCCTTGCGTTGCAGTTACTTTGCCGATTTTCTCCTGAAACACAATATCCCGTGATACCGACACTTTTCTCGACACTGGGTCGTACACACGATAATTCGACGAGTTTCCTTTGTACCCGACAAGGATCATCTTCTTTGCACGAACATCGAACTTCGTCGTAAATTGTTTCGGAATGTTCACGTACGCCTCAGCTCCGAAGATTTGCAGATGCTTCATGTTAGGTTTCTTGCCAACCCAAAGTTCGTACGAAGTTGCTCTATCTCGTATGTCTGACGATCCCGATCGATTCAAGAGGTACACAGCTGTGTTCACTGCTTCCGCCCACAGTGTAAGCGGGAGATCTTTCGCGATCAACATGGTTCTCGCGCTCTCGATAGTCGTCCTGTTATCTCTCTCCGCCTTACCGTTCTGCTGCGGCGTATACGGTGCTGTGGTTTCTCGCTGAATACCACGTGACTCAAGGTAATTGTCCATATTTTTGTTCCTGAATTCGCCACCGTTATGTGAGCGAGACACGGCCGCCAGAGAACCGCTCGAGCCCCCCACTCCCGGGCGCCTAGAACTAGGCCGCCTGCCCGACACCTCCCGCGCGCGACGCTCGTACGGCCGCAAGTGCCGCCGCGAGCGCACAGAGGGAGAGCGCGCGTGAGTCTCGCGTAACCGGAGCCCGACACGATCGGGAATATAAGGAGCGCCGCGAGACCCCGAAGAGCAGCGACAGACGGGCTAGAGCACGGGTATTACTACCACGCTCAGAGCTCTCGGCAAGATACTTTTGCCACTGTCCTCGCATATTTCTCGCTGCCCGCATACCTATGCGGCAGTTAAAATACAAACGCAACCCGCAGGAGGAGCTATCTTCGAGCGAAATACCGTGGAAGCTCATCCCTCTGAAGGAGGTACTCTCAACTCAGCGGGGATTCCTCACTCGACCGCCACGCGCTTCTCTCGCCACCTGGGACGTCAGGGTGCGACGTTACACGTCCCCTCGCTGGACCGATGCGGGGCCAACACTGCTCTCCCCCCTACCAGCCTCTCCGAAAAGTACGGTGGGAACGCAGACGCACCGGTGCCCACGAGTCCACAGAGGCACCCAGACCTCCGAGACTACCCGACCATCGCTGATCGAGCAAGGATCACTACCATCGTCGGGCAGCGAGTGGGAAACTCCGAGCCCGCCCCCATCATCAAAGGTCCTCTCGGCCGAGGATAGAGCGACAACCCCACCTCTCGCCCTCCTGCCGGGCATAAGACGGACCAGAACTCTGCCGTCACTCCTTTGGAGCGAGTCCCCAAACGCCCCACCTGCGGATTACAATAACAACTCGGCGGACAAAGCTGTATGATGAATAAATCGAGATAGAAAAAGAGAATTCTCCGTGTCAACCACTTCATTCCGTCGACCTACCCTAAGCGTGCGCCGCCGTCCGCTCCGACTGAGCGTCGCTAGCGAAACATCGCATCACCCTCCCGAACTTATTCTTGATGAGCTTGTCGAAGACTTTAAACTTCTCGAAAACATCACTTTTGTGTCGCAAAAATTAACATATCGATAACTCGTGGTATCGTCCTTGAACGTCAAGAGAAAACGTGCGCCACCAGGCGTCTCCGTGGTCATGGGTCCACAGACGTCTGTGTGTATAACCTCACCGGGCTCTGTCGTTGCACGTTCGCGCTCTTTTCGAAAAGGACGTCTATGGGTTTTTCCGAGCGGACATAAGTCACATATCACTACACCTCTTTTCGGCAACTCAATCCCGTCCACGAGACCGTTTTCGACCAACTCTCGCAACGCGCGACCATTCACGTGGCCGAGCCGCTCGTGCCACACTTGGAGGTTAATCTTTGCCACGTTTGCCTCGTCGTCTACTCGCGCACGTTTTACTCGAAACAGCATTCGAAAAATCTCGTTTTCTTGCTTTATCCCGTATGCCAACACATTGTTACCTCCTTTTATTTTCACATGTTTCCCGTTAAACACTACTTCCTGTCCTCTCGAGGTACAGACACCGACGGAAAACAAGTTCTTTTTCATTTCCGGCACGTACAACACTTTTTCTATTCGCGAACTATGCCACGCACCGTTTACGAAACTTTCGATCTCTATTGTTCCTTCGCCGATCACTTTGCATTGTTTGTTGTCACCAAGAGACACGGTCCCGCCACATGTCAATTGTCGATACTCGCTGAACCACTCACGCCGATACGTGATGTGTCGCGATGCCCCGCTGTCGGTAATCCACGTCTCTTCCTTACCAGCGTTCAGCACTGATTTTATTATTTCAGCGGGCAGATCTGATCCACCTGTTTTATCGACTATCGACTTTTCCTCGCTGGACTTCTCTACGACGAACGCACAATCGTTTCCTCCACTCGCTTCACCACCGTCTTTGCCGCGCTTTTTATTCGGACATTCTCGGGCATAATGTCCCTTCTTCTGACATTTGAAACACTGTACCTTTTCTTTGTCTCTAGGTTGTCTCTTCTTTTTGTCCTCTTTCGCACTCGGTTTCTCACTTTTTCCCGCACTTCCGCTTCGATATGCTGAAAAAGCTCCAGGAGTTTCGTCGCTCGAGGATAAACGAGCTTCTTCGCGAATGAGCCTTTCTTCAAGATTCTCGATTGTTTGTATTTCAGGTGCGACATTATCCCACGCGGTCTGAAATGTCGCGTACTTCGGTGATAACCTCGCGAGCACTTTTTCTATTATCGTCATGTCCGACACTTGCTCACCGACGACGAGTAACTGCGCGGCCATGTTTTGCACCGACGCCACGTGTTTCACTATCGAGTCTCCCGGAGACATTCGATACTCGTACAGTCTCGTCATGAGCATCAATTTGCTGGATGCAGACCTTTGTTCGTGCACTCTGGATAATTTATCCCACGTTTGTTTTGCCGTCCCACAGACTAACAGCGGTTGTAATTGTTCGTATTCCATTGCCGAGGATATCAGGAACATCGCGCGCGCATTGCCCGACAACCACGCTTTCTTCGCTTCCGCCTGTCCTTCTCCGGCCGGCATTGTTCTCGTTCCATCCACCACATCGTAGATGCTATTCGCAATAAATAACATTTTCACCTGGAATTTCCATCCCTGATAATTCTCACCGTTGAATTTCGTCACGTTTCGCGCTCAGATTGCATCAGACATTTCAGATTTAGTTATGCTCGCGAACACGCACCGATCTCACAAGGAAAAAGCTTGCCAAGATGGCTTCCGCGCAACGACCGCGTGTCACGCTCTCCGCGTTTCTCGTAACTGACCACTCGACTTTCCTTTCTACAAATAATGCTTAGCTAGGGTAACTGGGCCCATAACCTATTGTGTATTATATTTGTTAGGAAAAGGAGACAGGAAGTTTGACGAGAAATAAACGATTCACGATACAATAGAACAATGAAAAAATTCTTTATTAACTTTACGACTGGCGTGATGAACAGTAGCCATGCGACTGACCGCCTTGTAACGAATGTGCGAGCAGTGCGCCCTCTATATCGCTTAGAGACGAAGACGCTGCGGTAATACTTACATGCGCCAAACTATGTTTCAAT
Organism: Ophion ellenae; assembly: GCA_963210295.1. Classification (NCBI taxonomy): domain Eukaryota; kingdom Metazoa; phylum Arthropoda; class Insecta; order Hymenoptera; family Ichneumonidae; genus Ophion; species Ophion ellenae. The sequence continues at coordinate 11,702,130 of OY723393.1, forward strand.
ATACAATACAATTGATTTGTGGACATATGATCGCTTGGTAAAAACGCGATGTTGTAACCAGCAAATCACCACAAACCTTGCAACAATGGGCACTTGCTGCAAGCTTGCTGCAAATCAATTTCCAGAGTTGGAATTCTAAGCCTCCGAATCGTGGGTCATTTAAACAACGACGTTAAACAAAGGCATAAGATTTGTCAGAGGAAAACTACAAGATTTGTGTCGGAAAAAGAGACAGCTACACAAGAGGAAATCTTTGTTGCGGCCGATAAGTTCCGACTTTAAACTCGAGCTCTCATGCCGCAATACGACAAGGATTTTATTATTAACACTGATCAAACAGGTAAGTCAAGAATTCTTATTTTTCTACCTCAAATGAAATACTCTGTTTAATGGCACGTATAATAAATTTACATTCGTATATTCTCTTTCCAGGTTGCCAGCACCAGTCGACGTATAACCGAACCCTGGAACATGTAGGGGTAAAAACGATTTTCGTAAAAAGAAAAGATATGAACAAAGTAACCCACTTACATACAGCGCATTATGCTATAAGCCTTTCCGGAAAGCTATGGCCAAAAGTTTACGTATGCTTACAAGAGAATACTGGCTCTTTTGAACTGAGGATTCAAAAAACGGTGGATGAATACGCAGCAAAATACAAGAATGCCGTCAACACTTCGTCAAAATCTGGAAAACTTACAACAGCGTTGTATACAAGAATTTTAACGGATGTGATGAAGCCGTACGTACAAGAGAACAAATTTCTTCTGCTGATTGACTCGTGGGGAGGACAAAAAAATCCGCAATTGTACGACGAACTCTTCCAAGATGAAGAAAGATTGCCAACGTATAGCATCAAAGTAATTCCCCCTAAATGAACTCCACTGGTGTAACCCTGCGATGTATATTTTTATCGTCAGGTTAAAAACTTCATTAAAAAAATACAAAATTGCCCCAATCTCATCGGGCAAGAAAAAGAAATAACTTCCCGGGAAGACCGCATAAAAATACATTCGATTGTTCATCATCAATTATCCGCGCCAATATTCGGTAACATGTTACGTTACGCGTGGTCCGCTTCTAAACTTTGCGATGAGAGAGAATGCTTTATGAATGTCAATCAAGTATGTTTTTCTATGGAGACGTTGAAACAACGATGTGGTTGTAAAAATGCGGTGTTTTTAACGAGTGCTAGATGCAGAAATAGTTATTGTTTCCCCTGTTTCAACGATAAATATCATCCCGACACATGTAAATCATCGAATGTCAACGAATAAAGTTTTGAATTTTCATGTACGAAGTCTTTTCGTATGCCCTTAAATTACAATCCCTTGTTAAAAAGTCCGAAATCCCAATTTTTTACCTTTTCTATGCCTTTTGCGTATAAATAAATGAAATAAATTATTCACCTCTTTGCTTAATTGGAAAATGAATAATATAAAAATTGAGAAAAAGATAGAAAAAGAAAAAAATGTCTCCACACGGGGAGTCGGACCCACGACCATCGAATTACTAGTCCGAGCTCTTACCGCTACACCAACCGCTGCTTGGCAAACATGCTAACGTAAATGGCTTATACGGTGCGAGAGCCGCGTCAACATTTTTATTTTCTAAATGCTTGGCCATCTGGAGTTCCCATTTCGGGTACTTTCATTTCTAGCCAAGCCCTGCATGTCCTATAAACTTGAGCGAAATCGGTGATGACGAGAAGGGAATGCCCCCTTTTCAGTGCACGCCTCTGCTGGACTCCTCTTGTTGTCCTGAACTTCTTCGACACCCCCTCCGCTGTTATGACCTCGTTTTGCGCATCCTTGTAGATCTTCTCAATCATTTCCAATAGCCTTCCTCTAATTCCCGCTCTTCCCAATTTCTTCATCATTGCTCTGTCCACTGAGTGGAATGCCGTCCTCAAATCCACGAATGCCGTGTAGAATTTTCCTCCTCTTCTTTTCAGCTTGTTGTTGATTAGCGCGTTCAGTACGAAAACGAGGTCCCGCGTTCCTCTGCCCGCCCGAACACCCGCTTGACTTTCTCCCATTTGATTCTTCGCTTGCAGTAGGAATCGTGGCCCGTTGTTCACTAGTCTGGTTAGCAATTTGTATCCCGAATCCATTAGTGTGATTCCTCTATAATTCTCCACGTTTGTCGAGTCGCCAGCCTTGTGGATAGGAAAGATCCTTCCGGTTTGCCACCCCCTTGCTATCCTTCCCATCTTCCACAGCTTATTCAACATCTTGGCTAATTGTTTTCTCCTCTCCTTCGGCAACCCTTGGAAGAATTCAATCGTCAGTCCGTCTTGCCCCGCCGTCCTAGAGTGCCTGCACACTACACGCGATTTGCGACGAGCGATGTGCGATATCCAATGGGAGCTTCACTTTCCCCGAGGGTGTCCGGAATACCTGAGCTCCCATTGGACATCGCTCATTGCTCATCGGTCATCGCAAGTCACGTGCGGTGTGCGGGCACTTTAACCCTTTTTCATTTTCCCCAGATCTTTTTCCACCTCTCCTATATTTATCTTCCGATTTGCTATTTTTTCGATCCAAGTTTTTCTGCCCCTGCTGTCATTGGCTTCTTCTTCTTCTTGTCCGAAGCTGCTTGAAATGCTTGACCCATTCCTCTTCCGCTATTTGCCCACTGTTCCTTTCTTTCGTGGGTCTAAAATGCCTTAACGCTCTTCAGAGCTCCGTGGGTTTTTCTCTTTGGCAGACCCTCTCCCAGCGCTCCTTTCATCGTTTCTCATTTTCCCCTTTCCTCATCCTCTTCCGCGTTTTCCTTGCTTCCCTTAATGTCCCTTTCTTTTCGATATGTGGTTTTTTTTGCGGAATTCCTTTAATCTCTTCCATAGTAGCTTTTTCTGCTCTTTTATTTTGCCGCCTATCCTATTTTCGTCTGCCCTATTTTCAGTCACCCATTTCGATCCCCACCATCCCCACCTGTAGTGCCGCTTCGCTTATGACTTCCACCAAAGTATCCCATCTGTCTAAGACTTCGCCCTTTTTATCCTTTGAATCCCCTAATTCGGTGAAAAACGTGCCGTACTCCTCTGCTTCTCATGTTTCCATTTTAGCTTTCGCTCTCCTTCCTTCCTTTCGTTGGTCTGGTCTGTTTTGCCTTTCCTCCTTCCCCTTCTTCCGCTCCTCTCAAGTGTCGCTACTATTGGAAGGTGGTCCGATTCCGTTCGTTCCTCTACTCTTATTTCTTTCACCATTCCCTCCGCTTGACTATTTACAACAATGTCGTTAATGACCGACCCGCTCTTCCCTTGACTTCCCACGTACGTCAGGCCTTCCTGCCTCTTCCCTCCCCATCTTCCATTCGCCACTATTAATCCGTTTCTTGCGCAAACATCTAACATTTTTCTCCCTCCCACGTTCTCCGTATTGTCTTTTGACACCCTTTGGCTTTCCTGCCTATCCCTCCCTTCTATACCTGCCTGTTGCTTCCCAATCCTGGCATTGAAGTCCCCCTTTATTATGAGTGCGTCTCCCCTTTCCTCCGCCTCGTCTATCATTTTTCTAATTCTCTTTCCAGATCGTACAGGTTTCTTTTGTATATACTTATTATCGTTCCCTTCTCCTGTATGTTTCTTCCCAGTTCTATATCCCTTATAACTAGCCCCCCCCCACTTCCCCCTCTCCCAAAATTATTTTCCTGACCCCCACTAGATGCCCTCTTTTCGCCCTCCGCCTCATCTTTTCTCTTATCGCTGTATTAGTGACCTATACAAACTATCTCTATCCATCTTGTCTGTCTGTTTGTCTGCTTCGCTTTCTTCCATCCACGTTTCCTGGGCCGCGATGATGTTGAATTCCTTCAGCCACCCCCAAGCCTCCTTCACCGCTCTCATTATCGCAACGTTCCACGTTACTGCTGGCATCTCTCGTTGTGCTGCTGCCTCCTTTCCTTCTTTCGACCCTCTTTCTCTCAAACTTCTTTCGACCCCCAGTTTCAGTGAAACGTGCAGAACACAGGCCTCCTTAACCTGCTTTCAATCTCAAACCGTTGCCTCGACCCCACCTAACCTGATTTCGGCCCAAATTCGATATCTCCTCCTTCATCACTCCATTGTGGCCTGATTCGATGACGAAAAAAAAACGTTTTCCCTGATTATCGCCCGAAGAACGGTACAGGTAAATATGCGTTATCAGATGATGAATAAATACTACCTAATTAATAAGAATACATCGTCACCTTATCAAATTATTAGTGCAATATTAATATGCGAAAACAATCAAATTTGCTCAATGTCGATTTATTATTATTTTGTAGGCGATTCATAAAAGAATGCTCGTATATACGGTCTTACTCCAATTCTATCCGATTAATGGGAGTCACAAATTTTCCTGTGAGATTTTTTCTCTCAGGAAAAATTCTTTAAAAATTCCAGGCTATCCAGTATAAGCATACGCGACTTTTTACATCCTTGACATTTCTTCTTAAACCGTCTAGTTCTTGAGTTACATTGCATTATCTTGAATTAGTATTTTTTAGTAAAAAATGAAATAACATTGCGAAAAAAATTGTACGAAACTTTATAAAAAACGAAAATGGAGCTCTTGCTACCTCGTTCAAGTTTATCATGGATAAACGTGATAATTTTTTTTTGCATAAGTCATGCCCAATTCTCGATGGTCGAAAAAAGCCGAAAAACAGTCACGTACAAAAGTGCATACTGGTCGAAAAAAAAATCATAAAAAACTATTTCAAAAAGGCAAAATAAAGCTGAATTTGTTCCCTTCAAAACGCCGTTCGGTAAATTTGGTTATCTTTTTTTTAAACGAAGCTGTGTAACTTTTAGTGCAGCAAGAAATATCGACTCCAAACTTTTAAGCGACGGTATATATTATATAATGCTATATATATATATTATACTTGAAATATGTGGTTACGTTAATATATTCGAATATACTCTACCAGTCAAAAGTATTCGGGCACTTAAGATAATTGCAAAACTTAAAATCACTTTGGATAATTGCAAACTTATGGTAGAATAATAATTATTTTACGAAGATACTATAAAGCTCTGTATAATTAATTAATTATATAGATCTTTATAGTATTTTCGTAAAGTGATAAATGAAATAAATTATATTATTCTAACATTATTTGGCAATTATCCAGAGCTCAAAAGTTTTGCGATTATGTGGTGTCAAAAAACTTTTGGCTGTCCGTGTTTATCTAAATAACATATAATGTTGATATCTATATGAACGTTAGGGTGTCAATTATAGTCTATTTCATGTTCTAAAAGATTGAAATTGTCGGTTTGGAATTCAACCTCATTCGATTTTTTTTATTTTTTTCCTTTTGTTTTTTTTTGTTCATTCAATAATGAGTCGATAAATGGCGATGGACGATTACCGTCGACTTCAAATAAAATGTTTGATTTTTCTTTGTTTTCATTTTCAGCACGTCGAAAATAAATAAAAAATTTCCCCGTGTATGTATGAAGCATATTGTTATTTCTTTCCGCTAAATATTATGACATTAAATAACCGCGTCTATTCGATTCTTTTTCATTCGAATTAACTAGATTTTTCATAGAACCATATTTTTCCTATTGCATTCCATTATTAAAATTATTTATTTCAAATATGTTTATTTATTCAAATCGATCTATTTAATATCGTCCAATAAGTAAATATTTTATTTGATCCTAATAAATCTGTGATTCGGTTTCATCAGTTCAACATTTTCATCTGTTAAAAAAAACAATTGAGTTAAAATTACTAAATGGATCTAGTTAATTTTTTTAAATTTACATTAAATAGAATTTTCGTAGAGTTAACCGTTTTCTATTTGATTGAACTAATGGTCTATCTTGATTGCAACACTCATATCAAAGGGGTGCGGGGGTGGAGAAGGTGGAGAGAGAGAGAGAGAGGAATTATATATATATATATATATATATATATATATATATATATATATATATATATATATATATATATATATATATATTGTGACGGGGATATTTTTGTCTACTCCAAACGAGAACTGAAATCGGGATCTGGTGCGGGAAACCGTCACCTTCGGCCGTTCCTCCCGTGCGGGTGCATCCGCAATACCCGGGGCGCCAGAGACTTTGTTTCTCCGGTCGTCTCAACCGGAATAAACTGGGTGCACTTGCGCGGGGGAGGACGGTTGCGGCCGCTCAGGCTGTGGGTTGTGGTAGAGGGGTCGGGATTCACCGGGGGGTAGTTTCAATCTTGACGGGATCTGTCTTTCGCGATGACGGTAACGCCACTAATAAAATAAAATCATGTTTTATTTTATAGTGCGGGAACCGGTGGATTAACCACCCGGGAACTTATTACGTAAACGCACTCAACGCGAACACGAAATGCGGACGAAAACGTTGTACGCACGGGAGCGAGAGAGCACGACGACGTGTCTCTAAGGCGGGAACGACAGCGCGACGTTACGGGCACGAGAGAGACACCACCCGTCTCTCAATCGCGAAGTTCGTGGCTCGACGTCCCATCGGCAACTGTCACGAGAACGTCAAAAATCGAAATCCGACGCACTTCGGGAGACTCTACTGTCTCACCTGAAAATTCGTCATTTTCTCTACCTCGCGCGACCAAGACCGGCGCGCGAGGGATTATTCCAGAGCGAGACAGAGCGCGTTACAGAAAAACTGTCAACACGCTCGCGGGATCCAACCGTGCGAAATCGCCGGTTCGAGCGAGAACTTATCACTTGCGACAGAATCGGGAGCTGAAATATTATTGAAATAATATTTTAATTCGATAGCCGTCATCTCTGCCCGAGTTACCTCGAGATCGTATCGGGAACATACCGGGTGACTTTCTCCAACGGTAGCAGTGAGACTCGCTGGGATCGCATCCCCGGGCCATCGTGTGAAAGCTTGCAATTCTTCTTTTCAGAAGCGCGGCGCGAAAAGCTCCAACTTCCGCCCGTAACGCAAACGGCCCGCTCTTCAACACGATGCACCACACCGTGGGGCGCCGGCATCTCAGCCGGGCGTGCGCCGATTCCCCAGAGCGGTCTCGTCGGCGGCTTCTCTCGGTCGGGATTGCTCGATACGTAGAGCGCCACGCCACTCGACCGAGTTCCGCCCGCCAACTAACGGAAACAGGATCGACAACAATAACAAAAAAACGGAACACAAGGGGAGAAAGACCCTTAACACGCGTCACGGTAGCGACTCGGGCATAGGCACGTAAACCACGTGATCGTGGTTTCACGTAAACCACGTGATCGTGGTTTCACGGTAGCGACTCGGGCATAGGCACGTAAACCAATTGATCGTATTCGATAGCCAAAATTTTATCTCTCCCGTTACAGTCGGTAGCCTTAAGGTGGGGGAGATCGAGATCCACCGTGGGCGACCAATCGCCTCACAGCACGAGAAACCACAATCGCACAACGAAAAAAAAAACAAAAATATATAATTTTGCATAAGCGGTACCATGGTTGTGTCTTCCGGTTACAATACGGTAGCTTTAATATCGGGGAAGAGACCGAGACGTGTCGCGGACGGACAACCGCCCTGCGACGCGAGAAACAATAGGTGCAGTGAGCAAATCGAGATCACACTTACCACCACCAGGGACGGACAAAACCAATCGGAACGGGCTTACCACTCAGCCGTAGCGTCCTTGTCTGGGTGGTGGCTCCGAAATCTTGCGGGAACTGCTCTAACCTGACCTCACCTCTTCTGGTGAAGATGGTGCCGGGAATCTGAGTTGATCCGTGGCAACTCGCGGGAACGGTGAGGCGTCGCAGCCATTGCGAACGCCAAGGCCGGGGGCCCGGCTGGCATGACGGGGATCCATCGTTACGCTGCCCTTTCGCACGAGAACTATGGGCCAGGGGCCCATATCGCGGGAACTGTGAGGCTCTATTGCCTTACGCGGGAACTCTGGGCCAGAGGCCCAAATTGCGGGAGCAGTACGGCGTGGTTGCCTTACGCGAGAATTGTATATATTCTGGGATATTATTTGCGGGAGCTGTGGAGGTGTTGCCACCTCACGCGAGAACTATGGGCCAGAGGCCCATATGACGGGAGCTGTGAAGAAGGTGTTGCCACCTCACGCGAGAATTATGGGCTAAAGGCCCACATTGAGGGAACTGTGAAGGTGTTGACACCTCACGCGAGAACTATGGGCCAGAGGCCCATATTACGGGAGCTGTGGAGGTGTTGCCACCTCACGCGAGAACTATGGGCCAGAGGCCCACATTGCGGGAACTGTGAAGGTGTTGCCACCTCACGCGAGAACTATGGGCCAGAGGCCCACATTGCGGGAACTGTGAAGGTGTTGCCACCTCACGCGAGAACTATGGGCCAGAGGCCTATATTACGGGAGCTGTGGAGGTGTTGCCACCTCACGCGAGAACTACGGGCCAGAGGCCCATTTTACGGGAACTGTGAAGGAGTTGCCACCTCACGGGAGAACTTTGGGCCAGAGGCCCATTTTACGGGAACTGTGAAGGTGTTGCCACCTCACGCGAGAACTATGGTCCGGAGGCCCATTTTACGGGAACTGTGAAGGTGTTGTCACCTCCCGCGAGAACTATGGGCCAGAGGCCCATTTTACGGGAACTGTGAAAGTGTTGCCACCTCACGCGAGAACTATGGGCCAGAGGCCCATATTACGGGAACTGTGAAGGTGTTGCCACCTCACGCGAGAACTATGGGCCAGAGGCCCATATTACGGGAGCTCGCCGGGCCCGCTTAGGTGCGCGGGGTGTTTCGCGCGCCTCGGCCACCCCTGCGTCGCCTCCGGGCTTTTTGACCCGAAGGTCCGGGAACCGGGTCAGCTGCCGTCTTCGGCGCGGGAGTTGGCGGCGGGGGTCGCGCCTTGCGGGCCTCCTGCCGCCAGTCCTTGCTGCAGCGCGGGCACGTTTGCAGGGTTTTACCCTTGCGTCCGCACCTGCGGCAGAAGGTCTTGGTGGGGGGTCCGAGTGGGCAGTCACTGTAACGGTGACCTACTTCACCGCGACTGGAGCATGCCCGGTCGAGAGCAATTCCCCGCTGACGGCGGGGTCCGCTCGCCGGAGGTCGGCGATCGATGGCCGGGGTTGGCCCTCGAGCCTTCCCCGAAGCCACCGGAGCAGCGTTAGCGGGGGTCGGGAGCCTTTGGACCCCGTTGGGACGGGGGCCCTCGGGAGCCGTCGGAGCCGGGGAGCTCGCCGGCTGCGCGGCCCGCCCAGGACTCAGGGCATCCTGGGCTAACTCTCGGATGACCTTGATAAGGTCCTCCGCCCTCCAGACGCTCAGTGTCCCGGAGCGTCGCCGCACGGGCCCCTAAGAGCTCCACAGGCCCGTACGTGCTCGGGACCCATGGCGCGGGCGGTGGTGACGTGATCGCCGGCTTCGGGAACGGGGCGTTTAATCAGGCCAAATCTTCGGACCAAGGTCCGGACGCCTCCTCCATAGCACCACCACCATCCTCATCCTCCAACAACACAACCTCCTGGTCCGGGGTGGTCGTATCAGATGCCATCTCGGTAACCTGCGAATACAAAAAAAATATTAGCCCGGAATCACGGGGTCCGATAGGGTTTGAGGTCCTGCACGGAAATCTTTCACTTCGATCGCCCATCGAGATCGGATAGCTCGTAAACTACCCGCGAGAGTTGCTTCAAGATCAAAAAGGGCCCCTCAAAAGGGGGATCGCGAGCTGCAGTCACTCGCTTGGCTGCGGACGAGAGCCGATGCGCACGGCGCAGCACGAGATCGCCAACCCGGAACGTACGATCCCGACGGTGGAGATTGTACTGTTCCGATTGTCTACGGAACGCTTCATCGAGAGCGTGCGTGAAGGCCGTCCTTAGCGTATCGAGACGAGCCATACGCCTCACCCACTCCTCGGGAGGACGTGGGGTGATTTCGGGATCACCCTCGGCCCCCCGGCGCAGCGATGTCGCTGGCGCAGGTTCGCGGCCGAAGTTCGCGAACGCAGGCGTAGCCTGTAGAGAGCTATGATGCGCCGTGTTATACGCAAACCGGAACTCATGCAGGTGCGCGTCCCATTCCCGATGATTACCATCCAGGAAGGCGCGAATCATGATTTTCACCACGCGATTCACCCGCTCGGTTGGATTGGCTTGGGGATGGTATGGCGGCGTAGTGCTATGCCGCATCCCCACGCGCTCAGTCAACTCGCGTATGTCGTAGTTGACGAACTCGGTGCCATTATCCGTGATCAAGACCTTGGACGCCCCCCAGCGGGTGACGACCAGGTCATCGAGAGCTTTCGCGATCGCTTTTCCATTCGCCTTGCGAAGGGGCTGGACCTCTATCCATTTAGTATAGAGATCTTGGATCACGAGAACGTATGCATGGTCGGATCGCCCGGGGGTGATCGGTCCCATGATGTCGGTAGCTACGGTCGTCCAGGGCTCCTCGACAATGCGATGACCCATGAGACCGGCGGAAGCTTGCTGGTCGACTTTGCAGCGCTGGCAGGTGTCACACCTCCGCACGTGAGCTACGACGTCTTTAAAAAGACCAGGCCAGAAGTAGGTGATCGCCAGACGTCGATACGTTTTGTCGATTCCCAAGTGGCCTGCTTGCGGTAGCGAATGGCACTCACTGAGAGCGCGTTGCCGGAGCTCGCGAGGAAGTACGAGCTTCCACGCGTCGAGATTCTCAAACTCGAGATCTGCTAAGTGGGAGGGTCGATGGTAATACAGTCGGCCTTCAACCAACTTCCAATCCGGGATCCGTTCAACGTCGCGAACCCGGCGACGGTACCATTGGTCCCGAGTGTCTTGGATGCACGCCAGGGTGTCATTCCGACCCTCAGGGATCCTCGAGAGCGCGTCGGGAACATGGTGCAGCGCGCCTTTTCGATGGATAATGGTGAAGCTGTATTCCAGCAACTCCAATGCCCATCGGGCTAGCCGACCAGTGGGGTTCTTCAGGTGGAGTAACCACCTGAGGCTGCTGTGATCAGTGATCACAGTGAAGCTGTAACCCTCTAGGTAGCAACGGAATTTCCGTATCGGCCAGAGCATGGCGAGGCACTCCTGCTCCGTTACGGAATATTTCCGTTCCGGGGCGGTGAGAGCGCGACTCGCGTAAGCGATAACTCTCTTGTGCCCCTCGATCACTTGCGTGAGAACGGCACCGAGACCCACGCCGCTAGTCTGTAGCGTGAACGGGAGCGAGAGTCGGGGCATGCGAGCGTCGGAGCGCTCGTCAAGCACCGCTTCAGCTGGCCGAGAGCATCTTGCTGTTCGGGATCCCATCGCCACCCGACGTCCTTTTTAGTAAGGCGCGTCAGAGGTTCGGCGATGGTCGCGAATTCCGGTATAAAGCGACGGTACCATGACGCCATGCCAAGGAATCGACGCAATTGCCGGAGATTTCGCGGGGCGGGATAATCGAGCACGGGAGCCAGTTTCTCGGGATCGATCTCAAGACCTTGGTTGTTTACCAGGAAGCCGAGATAGCGAACTTGGGAGCGGCAAAACTCGCTTTTCTCGCGATTGATTGCCAGCCCCGCCTCCGAGATCTTGTCGAGAACCCTCCGAAGCCACACTAGGTGTTCTTCGAAGGTCCTGGTGACAATGATAATGTCGTCCAGGTAAACGAAAACGTGTGGATACATTTCCACACCGATAAGCTGATCCAGCATTCGCTGGAACGTTGCGGGAGCATTCGTTAAACCACAAGGCATTCGCTTGAACTGGAACAAGCCTCTGCCTGGCACAACGAAAGCGGTAACCTCACGAGAAGCGGGATCCATTGGGACTTGCCAATACGCCTGACTCAGATCCAGAGACGAGATGTAATTGGCTTGTCTCAATTCGTCGAGAATACCAATCATGTTCGGGATGGGGTAAGCATCCTTCTTCGTGACTGCGTTAACCCTTCGGTAATCGATGCAAAAACGGTATTTACCGTTCGGTTTTTTAACCATAACGACTGGGCTAGCCCAGTCGCTACTTGACGGTTCGATTACGTCAGTCGAGAGCATCCGATCCACCTCCGCCCATATTATGTCGCGGATGACCGGAGTAACGGGATATGGCCGCTGCTTCACCGGAGGGCTGTCCCCCACGTCGATGCTGTGAGCACCGAGCGAAGTGACCACCGACTCAGCCGGCGTTTGCGGTACGTGAGCATTGAGGAGCTCGTCGAGACGAGTCGCCTTATCGGGATCCGGTGAGCACAACCCACAGCACGTGGTGATGTGGGGGGTGCGGATTTCCGGGGTGAAGGCATACAGGGTCTCTAGTGCGTCACGGAACCACCAGGACTCACTGTAGAAATCCACCACCATCCGGGCCGTCCGCAAACTATCTAACCCCAGGATTAGATCCTCTGAGAGCGAGTGCAGATGGTGCGCGAGAACCATGACCGGGCGGTCATTTAAAGTCAAAGGCACTCGGGAAGCCAGGTGCACAGTTTCGACCTGACCATTCGCGACCACGACGGATCGCGGTGGGATCTTGATCGTCTCTGTGCCGAGAGCTGCCACCCATTCGATGAGAATGGGGCCAATAAAGGTCTTGGTTGCGCCAGAGTCCACGAGAGCTGGGACGGGTTTCCCGCCTAAAAGCGGTTCCACCCGGAACGCAATAGCGCTCTGGTCGGAAGCCGAATTTACGACAACCTCCTCGAGAGGAGGATCCTCTCCTGGGAGGGTCGTACCGGTAGCTGTTCGACTCCGTAGCTGTCGCCTACGCCTTTTCTTGCGTCCGGTAGCCTGTTGGCGTGGCGTCGCTACACGGGAACCTTCCGAGAAAGTATGGTCGCCGAGGTCCGTCTCGGGAGGCAGAGGAGACTCTCTCACTCGCCTTCTCGCCCGTTTCCCCGGTTGCAGAAGGGGCAACGGGTCGTGGACGTGCCTGACAGGCCACAACGGTAGCAGAAGCGACGGCGGGGATCAGGGCACTCTCGATGCTGATGCCCCGTCTTGCCGCAGTTCCAGCAACTGGGCTCGTCGGGCTTCTTGGTAACTGGGGTGGCCGTTACAGGGCCACTCGGTAACGGGGACGGGGTTTTGTCCGCCCTGTCCCTCGGGACCTTACCTTTGGGTGCCTTCGAGAACGATCGGCGCGCCGGCGGAGGTCGCGAGGAGCTCTGCTCGCGCGCGACTGTCTCGGGAACTGGAGCTAGTTTGTTACTCGGGGGCAATAATGCTTCGAGCAACTCGGGAGTTTCCTCCTCGCAAGAGGAGGACACTTCGGGAGCCATCGTGATCGGGTCCTGCATGAGGTGCAGACCGGGGCGGCGGGATACGCGCGGCGCCTGCCGCGGTTCTCGGTACACATACGCCGGACAGAGGGAGGCCTCTGGCTTCGGCGGTACGCGCCGCGTGCTCATCCTCTTCAGGATTTGCTCCTGACGGGCAGCGGCACGCTCGAGATCCTTCATCGCCCAGTGGTCCTGCAACGGAATCACCAGGCGGTAGGACGGGAGCATATTGCGGTGCGCGTAGCGTACCTGTTCCCGCTCCGTCCAGGCTGGATCCAGACGGGAGAACAGGCCGCTCATGCAACTCAAATACACGAGAGCGGACTCGGACTCGCCTTGGGTCCGGCAAGAGATCTCCTCGCGCAAGACGATCTGGTAGTCGGGGTCTGCGAAGCGTTCGCGAAACGCGGTTTTCGCGACCGGCCAACTCGAGAACGTGCCTCGGACTTGGCGGTACCAAATCCGCGCGATACAGTTGAGGCCGAACGAGAGCGTTTGGAGCAGGTCTTCGTCGTGAATACGAGCTAGGACGCGCCCTTCGTCGATGAGGGAGAGGAAGTCCTCTACATCCTCACCCTGACGGCCCGAGAACGTGGCCTCCCATCGGCGTACCTCTGGGAGGACTCGGTGAGGAGATAAAAACCTCCTACCCCGACGCGGGATCCGTTCGTCGCTTGACAACTCGAGATCACTCCGGTTCAGAGTTACGACCCTACGACGTGGTCCGGTAAGTCGGGGTCTCTCGTCCCCTCGAGAACTCGGGGCGATCGAGGGGAAACCCCCCGTCGGCCTCACCTAGGAGCGTCGGTCCCTGTTAGCGACAGACACCGGATCGCTCCACCAGGAGCTTCGGGGCCGGGCTGGGCGTCGCGCATCGTCCGCCCGGGTCCGATCCATTCGGATCGGTCGCTCCGCGGTGCGAACCTATGGACCCAGCATCAGGTCCCCGATCGGGATCACGTCGTCCGCTGAGTCGTCAGCGGGGTCCGAGAGCCGTGGCGAGCCCTTCGGTATCGCACCTCCGGTTGCCATGGGGATGGCCTTCGGAGACCCGGAGGGCGTCGACGTACCGACTGAGAACGGGACCTAGGGGGGCTTGACTCCCCTTTCCGTGGAAATAATTCGACGGGCCGAGAACGTGAAGAAAATTTTAAAGAAATTCAAAATAATTTAATTTTCTCCCGATCCGAATTTTTATCCGGATCGTCGGGATCGGGAAATTTTATTTCCTCCCGTCGGACGGATGGCCTTCGGAGACCCGGAGGGCGTCGACGTACCGACTGAGAACGGGACCTAGGGGGGCTTGACTCCCCTTTCCGTGGAAATAATTCGACGGGCCGAGAACGTGAAGAAAATTTTAAAGAAATTCAAAATAATTTAATTTTCTCCCGATCCGAATTTTTATTCGGATCGTCGGGATCGGGAAATTTATTCCCTCCCGGCGAATGACTGCGACGGGGCGAGAGCAAGGAGAAAATTTATTTCAGATTAAAAATAATTTTAATTTCTCCCGATCCGAATATTCGTTCGAATCGCCGGGATCGGGGAACGGCCCAGCCCGGCAGGGCCGTGTGCCACTAGAACCACGCGAAGGAGGAAAAAAAAATTTTCTGACGGCGTCGGGAACTCACCGGACGTTGGATATTCGTCTCGACGGTAATCCGTGATCCTTGACCTGGTGGTCGGGACAAACCCCTCGTCAGGTTGATAGGGAGCACTGGATATATAAAAAAAAAATTTTTTTTTTGTACCAACGGGAGCACTTTACAAAAACTTTTTTTTTTGTGACAACGTTAGCACTTCACAAAACCTCTTTTTTGTGTATTAACGGGAGCACTCAGCACGTCGCGAATTCGCGCACTCCGCCGCGATAGCGTTTTCTCTTCACTCGCTAGGCGATCGAAGGGAAGGTGCACGAAGACGACGGGAGCAGAAAATCTCAAAATTCAAACGGGAACTTACTGAATATTACGTTATCGGGAACTCGTTGAAATCGGTGTAGACCGTTCGAGAGATCGCGTGATAATGAGGGCGATCGATCAGATTTTCCCACCTCGGGAACGTGAGGAAGGGCTCGCGGGGAGGGGAACATACTTTCGAGAGCCGTATGAAAAACTCATTTGTCACAGGTCCGCGAGAGCTTCCCCTTAATAAACTGGGGGGGGGGGGGAATAAACTGGGGTCGGGGTGATCAGACCCAACCCGCCAGGCGGAGGCTGGAGCCCTCCTAGATTCTTGGTTTCCCCCAGAATCTTAACCGGGTTCGGAGACTGGAGCTCTCTCGATTTCTTTGTCGCCGGAATCGTCTAACCGGACTAATCTGGATGCACTTGCGCGGGGGAGGACGGTTGCGGTACTGCACGGCCGCTCAGGCTGTGGGGTGTGGTAGAGGGGTCGGGATTCACCGGAGGGTAGTTTCAATCTTGACGGGATCTGTCTTTTGCGATGACGGTAACGCCACTAATTAAAAAAATCATGTTTTATTTTATAGTGCGGGAACCGGTGGATTAACCACCCGGGAACTTATTACGTAAACGCACTCAACGCGAACACGAAATGCGGACGAAAACGTTGTACGCACGGGAGCGAGAGAGCACGACGACGTGTCTCTAAGGCGGGAACGACAGCGCGACGTCACGGGCGCGAGAGAGACACGACCCGTCTCTCAATCGCGAAGCTCGTGGCTCGACGTCCCATCGACAACTGTCACGAGAACGTCAAAAATCGGAATCCGACGCACTTCGGGAGACTCTACTGTTTCACCTGAAAATTCGTCATTTTCTCTACCTCCCGCGACCAAGACCGGCGCGCGAGGGATTACTCCCGAGCGAAACAGAGCGCGTTACAGAAAAACTGTGAACACGCTCGCGGGATCCAACCGTGCGAAATCGCCGGTTCGAGCGAGAACTCTCTTGCGACAGAATCGGGAGCTGAAATATTATTGAAATAATATTTTACTTCGATAGCCGTCATCTCTGCCCGAGTTACCTCGAGATCGGATCGGGAACATACTGGGTGACTCTCTCCAACGGTAGCAGTGAGACTCTCTGGGATCGCGTCCCCGAGCCATCGTGTGAAAGCGGGCAATGCTTCTTTTCAGAAGCGCGGAGCGAAAAGCTCCAACTTCCACCCGTAACGCAAACGGCCCGCTCTCCAACACGATGCACCACACCGTGGGGCGCCGGCATCTCAGCCGGGCGTGCGCCGATTCCCCAGAGCGGTCTCGTTGGCGGCTTCCCTCGGTCGGGATTGCTCGATACGTAGAGCGCCACGCCACTCGACCGAGGTCCGCCCGCCAACTAACGGAAACGGGATCGACAACAATAACAAAAAAACGGAACACAAGGGGAGAAAGGCCCTTAACACGCGTCATGGTAGCGACTCGGGCATAGGCACGTGAACCACGTGATCGGTAACTGCTCTTGTGACGCGGTTCCAAAGAAATCACGTCACAATATATATATGAGTTATGTTTTAAAAATCTATATCATGTTATTCGATCAAACTCTTTAATTATCACAATGATATTAACTAATTGATATAGCTTATGTGATACAACAAATAGATATAAGTATTCATTCGGTCAAGAGACCGAATGAATACTTATATCTATTTGGCATAAGAATGCCATATTAGCGACCAAAATGTTATAAGCACTCGGTAGCATAGGGGCAGCGTGCGTAGCTATAAGTAGGTAGGTACTAGGTTTGATTTGCATATAGGGCAAATATTTTCTTCGAAAAAATCATTTCTAAAGGCCAGGGAATGACGAATTACGATGAAAACTCGTGGTAAAGATCTCAATTAAGGAATTCAGTTTATTTTTGATTTACGAAATATTTTATGCATATAGTACACTTAGCTTTACAGTGTACATTGTAAGCAAATAAAGATTCATTTGAATCTCATCTTCATTGGCATATATAAATATCTTTGAAACAAATATGATCGTAGTAGGCTGTGAGACAAGGAAAAAACCTATTTTATTTAAATAGATCCTATATAAATTGATTTTTTTTGTTTAGCAGTGTACAGTAGGCCGAAGGGGGAGGGGGCAGTGGGTTTGTTTGGGTTTATCGGAGGCCCTAACGCATGGTATTTCCAAACACTGAACCCGCCTTTAGATACCCGATAATCCGCTAGTAGATGTACTGGAGCGGTTCTAAGCCAAGGGAGGGCATCTCAGGGGGGAGCATGGTGGCGGGGTCCAGCGCGGGGAAGCCAAGTGCCTGGTGGAGGGGATAACCCACCGCGGGTATATGGCGTCACAGAGGGGGACGACAGGGGTCTGTGTAGAGGGGGGAACAGCCTGGCGCGGGAGAGTGGCTATGTCTTATGGTGGGGGAGGGAGAAAAGGTCTAGCGTGGAAAAGGAGATGGTGAAAACAATTCTATGAGCTAAAAAAAAGGTGGAATAATCGTTTATTAATAATATAATTTTACAACAATAGTGTGTGTGCGTGCGCGCGCGCGTGTGTGCGTATGTGTGTGTGTGTGTTTTTGTGTGTGTGTGTTTGTGGGTTTTTAATGTTGACACCAAGGGCATTATTCTGAAACAAAACAATACACACCATTTTTTTCATCAATCTATATAATCCATTTTTTAGCATGATGCTAAAATTCAGAAATTATACATACAATCAGCTGAAGTTCCCAAAGATGATTGCATGTAAGTTCGCCGAATCTCGCCGACTATTGAGACAGGTCTTAACACGTCAGGGTTGAAGCATTTTTTTCTTAGCCGACATACACAGCCACTCACGATGGGAATTTTTTTTATAGCTCGAATGGCCGATGGACCACTTAACCAGAGCTGTAGGACCCCATAAAATAAATCTTTTGACTCGATGCATCCCGACTTGTTATTTTTGTCTCGTTTCCCTCGCTCAATATATACCAGCGCGTTATCGGAAAATCGCTAGGGGTCTGCTGTCCAGAAAAGGGGTACTCCATGGTCGAGGTGAAATCCAGCCAGGCTCATCAAGCATTGACTTTTATGATCTCCACACATCGGTGTCTAGATCATGGATACTGAACAAGCTCATTATAAAGAGCATTCTAGTGTTTTCGGATTGCCATGTATGCGCCACTTGCCTCCAAAACATAGATGAATACGAATTATTTTTTTGGGAAAAAAAAGTATCAACTTTAGGAGTCCATCGTCAAAGGCCTTTGATGCCGATAGACCACTTGAGCATAGCTGCAGGACCCATAAAATACATCTTTTAACCCGATGCATCCCGACTTGTTTTCTATGTCGTTTCTTTCTCGGGCAATCTATACCAACACGATATCGGAAAAAAGTCCGGTTTTTCCCCCGAGATATAGGGGATAGGCGAAATTTTTTATTCTTCCGAACGGGGAGCCATTTTGTGTATTATCTGCTGCGCTCCAAACTGGCTGCACTTTGAAAGAAGCAGTCAGTTAACATCGTGGAAGTCGTCTCCAACTTATTACTATGGATAGCAACATTGAACAAAGCTTGCATGATCAAGCCGCGCTTTTAAGTTCGATCGAAGATTTTACTGCGTGGGAGCAACGGTGCGTCGAGTTCATCGAAGGGCTGGAAACACAAAGTCGGATTAAGCGCCCGCGATTATTAATTGGATATCAACAGTCACTAATAGCCCAAATTGCGCGTCTCGAAGGATTGAGGAATTGTGTGCGGCGTCGTTTCAGATACACGGGCGCAGGGCATGGTGATCATGAGTTAATCTGGCGGGAGATTGAAACATCCTTCGAGAGTCGGATATTGACCGGTTCCATCATCAATCGCAGCCACATCAATCCGAAACTATTTCTAAATGATGCTCGCGTCCTAGTGCTTCATCATGTGCAAATTATTATCGGCAAGCATAACAGCATAAAAATTGATACAGTGTTTAATGGTGAATTCGCAAGTGGTGACAAACATGTGAATAAAAGCGTCAACACGCGAAACGGCGAACTATTTATCACAAGCGATTTGAACGAGTGGTATGAACAGCGTGTTATTGTGCCCACGTTAACCTTAGTCGATGAATTTCAAGAACGTGATAGTGGCTGGGCTCTGTAAAAAATACTTAACCTCACGATAAATGTGAATAAGTATAATCCGATGCGTACTGGGTGCTCTATATTATTGCCGTGGGAAATAATGTTGAAGAGGGCTGTGGTTAACGTTAAATCGGGCGGTAATGCATGTTTCGCATAGGCAGTTGTCGCTGCTCTATACCCAGCTGAACAACACAATTCCCATCCATCTTCTTACCCTCATTATTCGACAGTGCCGAATCTGAAGGATATTGAATTCCCGGTGACGATATATCAAATTAAAAAATTTGAATTTCATAACAATCTATCGATCAATGTGTATACCACCACCACCAAAAAGGACATTGTTCCGATACGAATAACTCAACACAAGAAGGAAAAGCACATCAATGCAAGATGCCGAGGATAGCAATGTAGGGAACTTCGTTTGGATCAAGAACCTGTCGAGACTCTAAAGTTTTATCCCGACACAGTTCAATCGCTATCATGCGTTGGAACAGTGAGGAGCGTGCTGTTGCCGTTGAGGCCTACTTTTCGAGTGGATGTTCTGTGATCGCAATCCAGCGTGCCTTTCGGAATCGCTTTAATTTAGCCCCGTTGGCCCCTGTTCCGGACCGGAAATCAATTGTTACGTGGGTCACTACGTTCAGACAAACTTCAAGTGCGACAAGACGAAGAACTGGAGCCCCTCGGTCCATTAGATCATCTGATAACATTGAGGCAGTAAGAGCTTCAATTTTGCGATCACCATGGCGTTCTGCGCGCAAACATGCGTCTGCCCTTGGACTTTCCAATCGGTCTGTGAGAAGAATTCTTCATGATCTCATTTCCATCCTTACAAAATGGCGATTGTGCAGGAACAATGGCTGTTTTGAGGGAACACTTCCCAGAGCGCCTCATCTTAATTAGGGGCGATTTGGACTGGCCGGCCCGCTCTACCGATTTGGCCCCTTGTCATTTTTTTCTATGAGGTTTTTTGAAATCCCGTGTTTATGTGAACCGTCCAAGGACCCTACAAGAGCTGAAGACCAACATCCGGGAATAAATTGCCAACATAACACCTGCTATGCTGGCAAGAGTCATGACAACGGCAGAAATCAGTTTACTCAGTGTATGGAGAATGGGGGACGTCACCTATCTGATTTGATCTTCAAAACTGTGTAAAACAAAACTTTAGGCATGCGCCTACATTACAAAAAACAAATAAAAATGTTCTGATTCATACGATGGGTTTTATTAAGTTTTGAAAAATGGGAGTTATGCTGCCGCACCCTGTATATGTATATAGGTAATTATATGTGCTAGACGAATTAAATAAAACAATCTTTTTTTTGCAGGTGTTTGCACTACTTCGGATCAGAGGAAAAATTGCGATCACACGAGGTCGATTGTGGAGCAATGAATGACTGTGCGATCCAACTACCAAACGACACCAATAAGTGGCTCCAGTTCAGCAACTTTACCCGGAAAGAGCGACATCCATTCATTGTGTATACTGATTTGGAGTGTGTGTTGGCAAAGATCGATGGGGAGAACCTAGCGAAAGATATGTATCAACATCATGATGTATTTAGTGTCGGATATTACGTGTGTCGTTCATATGACGAATCACTATCTTCGTATCACTCGCGTCGCAGTGCTGATGGTGTATCATGGTTTGTCGAGGAACTAAAAAATTTAGCACTGCGGATAAAAGAAATTTTCTGTGATAATGTACCAATGGTATATTTAACACCGAGTGAGTGGGCTAGTTTTCGAACAGCGACTCAATGTCATATGTAAGAAACCATTTGCGCAAGAAGATGTACGCGTTCGAGATAATTGCCATCTGACTGGGCGCTATAGAGGCCCTGCCCATTCCAACTGCAACTTAAATTACAAACGGTCATTTTTCATTCCTGTAGTTTTCCACAATTTATCCGGATATGATGCGCATTTTATAATCAAGGAAGTAGCCACAGCGTTCGAAGGAAGAACCGATGTGCTTCCAATCACAAAGGAGAAGTACTACTGTGTCCAAAAAATAAGGTGACATTGTACTTATTTCGAAAATTCTTTATTTATTTTTCCAAATCAATTTCATCCCCTTCAAAGTAATCCCCTCCCGATGCAATGCACTTATGCCAACGGATTTTCCAATCTTCGAAACACTGATTGTAGTCACTTTCCGGGATGGCCTTCAGTTCCGTCTTCGCTGCGGCTTGAATCTCCTCTATCGTATCAAAACGGTGTCCCCGGAGCGATCTTTTGAGCTTGCTGAACAGCCAGAAGTCGCACGGCGCCAGATCAGGTGAATACGGAGGTTGCGGAACGATATGGGTTGAGATATGGGGAAATGATCACGAATTACGAGTGCAGTATGGGATGGTGCATTATCGTGGCAACGAAAAACTCACTTTTAGCAGCTCACAAAACGACGCGTATCTCAAACACTAATGAATATTTTTACATGTAAATTTGACATAGATGTCACTGACAGTACTACCAACCTAAAAAAAAAAATTCTCCAAATCCTTCGACGCGCGCAATTTAAATTCAAATGTCACCTTATTTTTTGGACACAGTAGTACATCTCCTTTACGAAGCATGTTAAAATTAAAGATGATTCAAAACACAAGATCCAATTGCGCTTCATCGACTCATACAAATTCCTCAACACCAGTCTCAACAAATTAGCCTCATTTTTGACCGAGGACAAACTCAAAATTTTACGCACGCAATTCCCAACTCTCTTGACAGACGATTTCAATTTGCTGACACGAAAAGAGGTGTTTCCTTATGAATATATTGATGACGTGACCAAGCTAGACGACACTTGCCGACCACCACGTGACGCATTTTACAGTTCCCTGACAGATGCTACAGTATGTGAGAGCGAGTACGCACATGCTGAGAAAATTTGGGAACGGTTCTCCATTCGAACACTGGGTGACTATGGCGATTTGTACTTGAAGACAGATGTCTTGTTATTAGCTGATATTTTTGAAAACTTTCGAAATACATGCGTTGAAAGCTATGGCCTCGATTCCGCGTATTACTACACATTGCCCGCATATACCTGGGATGCAATGCTAAAACACTCGAATGTCAAGTTTGAATTACTAACTGACATCGATATGGTTTTATTCGTTGAGCGGGGTATGAGTCAATGCTCTAACCGATATGCACGTGCTAATAACAAGTACATGGAGTCGTTTGATCCATCGAAAGCATCATCATACTTGATGTATTTTGACGTCAACAATTTGTATGGATGGGCAATGTGTCATCCCTTGCCATATGCATACGTGGGTCATTTGATAAGTACCTAGCCTACAAATGAAAACACCAAAATTTTGCTAAAAATAAAATTTATTTTTCAATATAGTCTCCTTTTGGTTGAATACACTTGGCCCAGCGGTGTTCCAATTTTTTTAACCCCGTTGAAAAAAATGTTATCTCTTGGTCTGCAAAATAGGCCTCCGTGGCGGCGATTATTTCGTTATTGGAGTGGAATTTCTTCCCGGCGAGTGAATTTTTTAGATTCGGAAACAAAAAAAAGTGGCACGGAGCCAAATCTGGAGAATACGGTGGATGGGGCAGCAGTTCATAGCGTAATTCGACCAATTTAGCCGTGGCGAGCGCGGAGGTGTGAGCCGGTGCATTATTATGGTGGAAAAGCACTTTCTTTCTCGACAAATGGGGCCGTTTTTCTTTTAACACGGCGTTAAATCGGCTCAATAGTTCGGCGTAGTACTGTCCCGTGACCGTCTTGCCCTTCTCCAGGTAGTCAATAAAAATCACACCTTGAGAATCCCAGAAAACAGTGGCCATCACCTTTCCAGCCGACGGGACCGTCTTCGCCTTCTTTGGAGCAGGTTCACCGGGTAAAGTCCACTGTTTTGACTGCTCCTTGGTCTCTGGAGTATACCAGTGAATCCATGTTTCGTCGACGGTCACGTAACGACGCAAAAACTCTTTTGGATTGCGATTAAACAGCTCCAAATACTGCTCTGAAGTGGTCACACGAATGCGCTTGTTGTCTGCAGTCAGCAAACGCGGCACCCACCTTGCCGACAGCTTCCTCATGTCCAAAGTCTCATGTAGGATATGCCACACGCGTTCTTCTGAGATGCCTACTATCACAGCTATCTCGTGCACCTTTAATCGGCGGTCTGACAAAACGATATCGTGTATTTTGGTCACGTTCTCCTCCGTAGTGGCTGTTTTTGGAGCACCTGGGCGTGGATCATCAAAAACCGACGTACGACCACGTTGTAACTCGTTATACCAAAATTTAACGGTCGCCATCGAAGGAGAAGCATCCCCATACACTGCATCCAAGCGTTCTTTAATTTCACTGCGCGATTTCCCTTCCAAAAACAAGAATCGAATCACCGACCGATATTGTTCTTTCTTCATTCTTTCAAAAATCAACGGACACACTTGCTTTCACACGCTCTCAAAAGAGAACTACAAGTCCGATCCGGCTGAAATTTTGTCAGTAGCCGTCTACAAGACGGTACTACACTATAGTGTATTTCTCTTGCAATAGTGGCACCATCTAGCGGTGAGGCTAGGTACTTGTCAAATGACCCACGTATTTTCGATGGGTCAACGACGTGTCCAATTTTGATCCATTTTCCATGGCGCTAGACTCACCTATAGGCTACATCCTTGAAGTCGACTTGGAGTATCCGCAATCTCTACATGAAGCGCACAAAGACCTGCCGTTTTGTCCAATACATGAAAAACCGCCGGGTAAGCAGAGCGAAAAGCTGTTAGCAACCGTATGCGATAAAAAGCGCTACATTATACACTACCGGAATTCACAACAGTGCTTACGCCATGGACTTTGCCTTATGAAAATCCATAGAGCCCTACAGTTTACACAATTCCCATGGCTGCGTTCGTATATTGAGTTAAATACCCAGTTTCGAACGCTTGCCAAAAACAATTTCGAAAAGAATTTATTCAAATTAATGAACAATGCGGTGTTTGGCAAAACGATGGAAAAGTGCACAATCATGTAGATGTAAATCTTTTGACAAAATGGGAGGCAGGTATGGTGCAGAGGCAATGATTGCGAACCCAAACTTCCACAGCCGAAGTGTTTTTTCGGAAAACCTCGTTGCCGTGGAATTGCGCAATCTCGAGATGAAATTCAACAAGCCGATATATGTGGGTATGTGCATACTCGACATATCCAAAACGTGCTTGTATGGATTTCATCACGAGTATATGGTACCTCTGTATCGAGATAAGTGTAAAATCATGTATACCGATACGGATAGCCTCATATATAACATGGAGAGCGATTATATTGTAATGAGGTCCTCTATATTTTTTCCTTGGTCGTTCTTCTCCCTATTTTCTTCCTACGATCCATACTACTGATACATATGTGCAAGTGGCCTTTCACCAAATTTATAGCGTCCGTGTACCTACATTTTGAATATCACGCATGACTTTCGACACTCTTGGGAAACTTATGACGAAGGCCCTCCGTGATCTTCATGAGCGACACTTTCACGTCCGGCCAGTCGTATTAGGAACGCCTTAAATTTTCATTCGGCAATATGCTTTCTCAAGTTTTTATGAAACCGATGGCCAATGTTTCTAACATCACGTAGGCCCTTCCTCCCACCATTTCGATTTTCCCAAACTCCATCACTATAAATTACCTTCGTTCTAAGCTAAGTAAGTCAGTAAGTCTCCGAATACTGTACAACGCTGAATCTCTGTTCATCCATTATCTGAATAAATTCGTCTCAAGTAGCTCAATCCGTGTTAACCGAGTTATTCCGTCCTACAACCGAGTTCTGGAGCAAGTCAGCCACTCCTTTCCTCAAAAATTATAATAAAAGTGTCCATCCCGACATCACAATTGGTGCTAAGTGTGGGGTGTGCTGACTAATCAACGCTGGGAACATAGGCCCGATTGACGACACTCCGAGTCTACGAGAGACGACGTTTTAAACTGGATCTACGAAAGGAATCGGTGAGTAAAGACTCATTTACTCATTATCGCGAGACGCAAATTATAACTACCGATTCCGAAACTGATTCAGTGGATCAAACCAAATGTCGTTGTCTAACGTAAACGCAGCCATCAAAACAGCGTTCAGCCGAATAAAAGACTCAGATTCACAAACCGAAATGGAAGATAACGCTTCGCGCATTACGCACGCGTTACCGGAAGATTCTTTTGAAGAGCTAACACCGAAGGAAGCGCTAGAACTAATCCGTGAATTCGATGGTAAATCTCTGGGGGTCGAAACTTTCATTACGTCAATTGAAGATGTAAGACCACAAGTGAGCCGATCAGATTACCTTCGTCAATTAATAATCACAAAAAAATTATCGGAGACGCGGCAAGAGAAATTCAAGAGTACGAGACAAACACGTACGAACAGCTCTATGAATGCTTACGGATCCTCTTCGGAAACTTGCAACCGGTCGCGTTTGGAGAGACAAAAGATCGCGAATGCTTCAACAAAAAACCGAAAGTGTTTCGAGATTTACGAATAGATTTTTAGAAGTACAAAATCAACTCCTTTCCGTATTAGCTAATTCAACTCCAAATGAAACACAAAGACGATTTATTGTGGAATACGAACGCCAACAAGGGCTCGACCAATATCTGTTAGGGTTAAAAAAAGAGATTTCCACTGAGGTACGGGCTCAAAAACCGGAGAATATTCGAATGGCAATAGCTCGGGCACAAGCGGCAGAAGCCTACGACGACACAAGAGAGATGATGACGCGCAATATAAACATTACTGAAAAAAATACAGGTAGCTCAGAAATCCGTAAGCCGCCCCATCATAAATCTTTCGGGACTCCCTCAGCGGCACCGTTCTCTTCGATAATATGCCGATATTGCAATCGCATGGGTCACTCCGAACGTGACTGTCGTAAGAAAGCATACGACTCACAAAACCCCAACAGAAACATACCACAACAATCGGGTTTTCACAACGGGCAGTCTCACAATCACCGACCAACGCGAACAACAGTGAATTATATACCGGAAGGAGAAGCAATCACTACGACACAAGAAAACATCCCCCGAGTCAATGCCATCGGATCCGCTAAACGAGTGGTCAAACTTCCCACACGAACAGCTAGCAGAATAGGCTGTTTTCTTCTCGATACCGGATCAGCCATAAATCTCATAAAAATCAACATGTTAACGGAAGGATCGCAGATAAATCGGAACATTAAAACACCGTTCTCCATGGGCAATGAACAATATGAATCCTTATTTGCTGCTAAACAGGATTTTCAAGGAAAGAGTCACATCTTCCACGTCGTTCCGAATGACTTTCCCTTGGAAGAAGATGGATTGATTGGTATTCCATTTATGGAAAAATATCAGACAAATATCGGTATCGGAAGAGAAAATTATTTAATGTTCGATGACAAGCGTTTTGAATTCGAGAAGGTGTCGGTCACGATTCCGCCACGAACCATTTACTTTATTAAAATTCGCACGGATCAACGCTATAAGAAGTACGAACTCCGCCGAACGCATCCTAGCGTTGAAGGAAAACGTTCGACTCGAACACATCTCACCAGATCAAGCAGAAAAGGTCTGGGATATCATCAGCAGTTTTCCAGATGTATTTGCCTTGCCTGGAGACCCACTGCCAGGTACAAAGACAGTAAAGCATCGCATAATCACCTGCGACGATACACCTGTGAACACGAAACAGTACAGATACCCGCCAGTTCATAAGGAAGAGATCGACAGGCAGGTAAATGAAATGCTGGAAAAGGAGTTAATCGAGCCGAGTGACTCGCCGTACAATTCACCAATCTGGGTTGTACCGAAGAAGTCGGATGCATCAGGGAAACAGAAATGGAGGATCGAGATTGATTTTCGAAAATTGAACGAAAAAACCACCCACGATGCCTATCATCTCCCATGCATCGACGAAATATTGGATCAGTTGGGTCGATCAAAATATTTCTCCGCATTCGATCTAGCCTCAGGATTCCACCAAATCCCAATGGACGAGCAAGACAAACACAAAACGGCGTTCTCCACACAATCAGGCCACTACCATTACAACAGGATGCCGTTTGGGTTAAAGAACGCGCCTGCAACGTTCCAACACATGATGAATAACGCGTTGCGAGGGCTAATCGGAAGCACATGCTTTGTATATCTAGACGACATAATAATCTATGGGCAAACACTTGACGAACATAATAAAAAATTAATTGACGTATTGACTCGTCTTCGCGAATCGGATTTAAAATTACAGCCCGATAAGTGCGAATTTCTACGACCAGAACTAGAATTTTTGGGACACGTAATTTCGGAGGAAGGAGTAAAACCAAATCCAAAAAAAACTGAAGCAGTGCAAAACTTTCCCAGGCCAACCGGTCAAAAACAAATTAAGCAATTTCTTGGACTGGCTGGGTATTACCGGAAGTTCATTAAGGATTTTAGCAAGATAGCTAAACCGCTTACGGAACTTTTAAAAAAAGAAACAGCATGGTCATGGACAGACAAGCAAGAGCAATCGTTCAATTTACTTCGAACAGTATTGACAACATCGCCAGTTCTACAATATCCTGACTTCAAGGAATCTTTCACCCTCACCACCGACGCTAGTAACCATGCGATAGGCACCGTGCTATCTCAAGGATCCCTCGGAAAGGATCGCCCCGTTGCCTACGCATCACGCACTCTCAATAAGGCAGAACAACGCTACTCCACAACCGAGAAAGAAATGTTAGCAATAGCCTGGGCAGTAAAACACTTTCGACAATATTTGTATGGGAAGAAGTTTCAAATCGTTACGGATCATAAGCCACTAATATGGATCCTCAAAACTTCAAACCCTCCAACAAATAGTCGCTTGATGAGACTCCGTCTAAAACTCGAGGAGTATGAATACGAGGCAAATTATAAGAAAGGAACGTTAAATACTAACGCTGACGCATTATCACGGATTCACCCGGTAACTACGCGTCAGGCAAAACGCAATGACTTCTCAGAAAAAGAACCAGAAAATCAAGATGAAACCCTCACCGAAGAAGAAGTTGACGACATAGAAGAACCTAGCAACCCAATCGGAATGACTAATGATCAAGGGACAGAAAATGAAAATCTCCCTCTCTACATCGAATTTGAATTATCAAAAGAAATTCCGCAAGTTCCTCAAATCTTAGAAGAGATACCGCCCAGGAACATACCGAGAATCAGCATCACGGGTCAACCTGCAGACACTGAAGAAGAATTGCACCTTGATTTTTCAACAGATGAAATAGAGTGGTATAACGCGTTAGTTGAAAAGCTATCAACGATTAATGAGTCAACGAAGATTTTCCTAGGGTGCAAACATCTAAGGGAAAATCCAATTACGAAAATGAGAATTAAACAAATGATCTCTAACCGGTGCGATGGTCTAGTGGTTAGCGTGCTCGCCACTAAACCAGCAGACCGGGAGGTCCCGGGTTCGAATCCCAGTCGTGTACATTTCGTCGTGAAATGTTTTTCTTCGGCATTTCGCGGCGAAATAAGACTAGTTCCACGACTGGGGGGCGAACTCGATGACCGGCTGTATTGGTATAGGTTTTCCGCAGTTTCCCTATACCCATGACAGAAATGTCATGATGAATATAATACAGAGGGGGAAGTCGGCTGCGGCCGCAAGAGGGGGGGGGGCAAAGACAAAGATGGAGAAAAAAGGAGTAAACAGTAGAGGAAAGAAACGGGCACAATGAAGGGCAAGAATAGGTAACAAACGCGAAAAGCGTGTACCTAAGGAAAAAAAACAAAAAAAAAAACAAATGACCTCATTTATTTGGTCAAAGAGAATTGAACCACCGCTAGTTTACCTTTACGATAGGGAACCCTATGAGCCAGGTACAGAAGAAGAAAGAATGGAGATCATAAAACAACATCATGGGACAAACGCCACGGGACATTTTGGAGTAACAAAAACTCTTGACCGTGTAAAGGCTGTTGCTACCTGGCCCAACCTACAAAGGGACATTGAAGACTACATCCGTAAATGCGACACGTGCCAGAGGATCAAGCTCGTGCGAACACAACCACGAGCAGAAGCGATAATCACGGATACATCGGAGAAGCCAAATGAAAAAATTGCCTTGGATCTTGTGGGGCCACTGCCTGAAACGTATGAAGGACACAAGTACATCCTCTCTGTACAAGATCAGCTGACGAAATATGTTACGCTGATCCCTTTAAAATCCCAGGACGCCCAATCCACCGTAACAACATTGGTTAACGATATCATCTACATTCATGGAGCCCCAAAAATTATCTTAACCGATGGTGGACGAAACTTTATAAGCCAGACGTTCAAACACCTGGACAAACTCTTCAAAATTTCACACATGACAACAACAACATTCCATTCTCAAAGTAATGGAAGCCTTGAACGAGGACATGGTCCAATTAAAGAGCAAATCAAAGCATTGATCTACGACAATCAAGAAGATTGGGATAAAAAATTAAAGTTTGTTTCCATGGCTTACAACACAGCGAAACATGAAGGAACAGGATTAACACCATTCGAAATGCAATTCGGGAGGAAACCTAACATCCCGAATAACCTTCTAGTTCAGAAGACGAACGTGACGATCGACCAATACTTCGAAGGACTGCGGGCTGATCATGAACGTATCGTATAAAGAGGACGCGGTAATTTAATTGCAGCTAAAGAACGCTATAAGGCAGTCCAGGATGCTCGCATACACCGTCCCGTGCCCATTTTTGCAAAGGGCGACGAAGTCCTCGTTGCTCAAGAGAAAGACAAGACACCCCTTGCCCCAAAGTGGGAAGGACCAGCCATTATTTTGGAACAAACATGAGACGTCAACTACGAGATCTTGCTTAAAAATAGAAGAAAATTAATCCACGTTAACAAATTAAAACCTTACCATAGAAACTAATCAAAAATTCTGTGCAGGCATTATGTTGCTGTTACTTCTTTCTCTCCTTGTAACGTGTGTTACATCCGAATAATTAAGGGTGGAACCACTCGAAGGTACCGTATATATGGAAAACCTGGGAAGTGCCGTAATCTACCATCAAACCTGGACAGTAGCCACCTACGTCGATATCACCGAAATAAATCTACACCGAGATGAGCTGGATATGGCTTCGATATCTTTGTCAAGAATTTGCAACGGAACCGACGAAAAAAGGACTTGCGCCGAATCAGCATCAATCGAAATCCTTCGACAAAGGTTAAATAGGATAGACTCAAGAAGATCTAGGTTAATGAACATAATTGATTATAGACCCCGTCTCAAAAGAGCTGTTTTTAATTTTATCGGCGACATTAGTAAAGGCATGGCATCAACACTTTCCAAAGCTATGGAGGAATTGCTCACCGAAAATCAACAACTATTGAACTCTTATGGAAAATTAAATTTTGCAGTAGCTGATAATACTAGAGATAGAAAAATTAGCGCACAAGTAACTCTTCTAGAAACCCTTATAGACGAATACAGTGAATGTATCAACAATGTTTTAAATGCAGTAAACGATGGTGAACAAGGGATAATCCATCCGCAAATTTTGAATCCTGCTGACTTGGTCAGAGCACTAAAAACAATTCGAGAACAAGCCTCATCCAGTAATACTCCTCCCGTACCTCTAGAAGAATTTGCTTTTGCGACAATTATTGGAATTAGCGACGTAAGCGTCATGTTAAAGGATAATCGTTTTACTTATATAATTAAGGTACCAGTAATAGAAAACAATCTACTTGATGTTTTCCGTATTATCCCCATCCCTAAACAGAAGGGCACATCAACTACATTTTACTATGTGAATCCGCCGGATGCGTTAATAATCATTAACGGAGCCAGGACAATGTTTACTCCGAGCAATGAAGAAGACCTCGATCACTGTAAAGAAGTAGGAGCAAGACGTTTATGCAAACGTAAGAATCCTGACTATTTTGTACGTGATCCTAATAGCTGTGAAGCGGCAATCCTACAAAAGCCGACAGACATATCCGACTCCCAATGTCAAGTACTGTACATAAATCTAATTAAGTCATTGTGGATTCAATTAAAATCAGGAATTTCTTGGATTGTGACATCCCCATACGAAGAAACTCTCCACGTAAGTTGTGATGATTACAAAACACACCAAGCAATGCTGCGGGGTACGAATAAAATAACGATAACGGGTAATTGCATCGGGCACACCGAACACATTTTCATAAGACCTAGTTACGACAAAAGAGTTATTCAAGCAACTGACATTATTCTCAATAAGACTCTTAGAGTCCCAAATCTCGAAGAAGTTCTTCGAAACCATTCAGTATCCTTGGACGATATTCAGTTGACGACCTTAGGACGACCTACGCACGTTGATCTGACTCAACTTAAGGCCCTTGGACAAACGTTAGATGAAATCTCAGAAGAAGCAGCAAAAATTGGACAACATGAACGAACTAAATCATTTATAGAAACTACCTACGAAAGCATCAAGTACCTCGGATACGGTTGCACTGCAATTGTTTTCTTATATTTCACGGTGAGGTGCGGATTATGTGGAGGCTTATTTAATTTATTTACCGGAGCATTTAAAGCTACTTGCTCTCCATGTGTCAACGTGTACAATAATTGTTTTCATTAAAACACCGAACATGTAGACTACAACGTTAATTACGATAGGGAAGAATGCGCTATGCTAGAAATGACCGGAAACCGCAATATAAGACATACTGTGAAACCAACAGGTCGTCGGCGATCTACCAGCCTCAAGGCTTAAAGAAAATTCATCTTGTTTTATGAATTTTCTTAAATAAGGGGGGAGGTGTAATGAGGTCCACTATATTTTTTCCTTGGTCGTTCTTCTCCCTATTTTCTTCCTACGATCCATACTACTGATACATATGTGCAAGTGGCCTTTCACCAAATTTATAGCGTCCGTGTACCTACATTTTGAATATCACGCATGACTTTCGACACTCTTGGGAAACTTATGACGAAGGCCCTCCGTGATCTTCATGAGCGACACTTTCACGTCCGGCCAGTCGTATTAGGAACGCCTCAACTTTTCATTCGGCAATATGCTTTCTCAAGTTCTTATGAAACCGATGGCCAACGTTTCTAACATCACGTAGGCCCTTCCTCCCACCATTTCGATTTTCCCAAACTCCATCACTATAAATTACCTTCGTTCTAAGCTAAGTAAGTCAGTAAGTCTCCGAATACTGTACAACACTGAATCTCTGTCCATCAATTATCTGAATAAATTCGTCTCACGTAGCTCAATCCATGTTAACCGAGTTATTCCGTCCTACAACCGAGTTCTGGAGCAAGTCAGCCACTCCTTTCCTCAAAAATTATAATAAAAGTGTCCATCCTGACATCACAATATATATGCTGACATGAAGCGCGACATTTCAAAATTCGATACAAGCGGACTTCAATTCCGCGGAATTATTCAGCGGACAATGGGTATGGTATACCGCTCGTCAACAAGAAGGTACCCGGTCTCATGAAGGACGAACGTAATGGAGCAATTATGACTGAATTTATTGGACTTCGATCGAAAATTTACGCGACACGTGTTGAGGGTAAGCAGGACACTACAAAAGTTAAAGGTGTTAAGAGTAGCGTTGTGGCTAGGACAATCACGTTTGACGATTATGCTCGATGCTTGAAGGAAGAAGTTGAAATGATGCGTAGTCAAACGTGCATTCGATCAAAGTTGCATAAGGTCTACACCATTCGCGAGACGAAACTTGCTCTGAGTCCTCATGACGATGAGCGGTATGTCATACCTGGGACCCCTGATACCCTACCATGGGGGCATTA
Source organism: Ophion ellenae (assembly GCA_963210295.1). Classification (NCBI taxonomy): domain Eukaryota; kingdom Metazoa; phylum Arthropoda; class Insecta; order Hymenoptera; family Ichneumonidae; genus Ophion; species Ophion ellenae. Next base: position 11,735,145 of record OY723393.1, read on the forward strand.
TAAAATACTGTCGTACAACATTATGTACATTTTTTTTTCAACAACATTGATTTTTTTTGTAAAATTGTGTACATTTTGTGAATATTGATGTATAAAACTCGTGAAAATTATGTATATATTTTGTTCACTCGATGTGAAACTTATTAAAATTATGTTTGTCGTTGTAAATATTCAATTGTGTAAGAATGGATTTATTATTTACCGTAAATAAAGAAACGGACTTTTTATAATCCCATGTGTTTATTCACTCTATCCATCTCCTCGTACCCACGTTCCACGAAAAAGGGATTATCGACGGTGAGAAGGGGCAAAAAAGCAAGCCCGCTGTGGAGTCGGTCGGAGGCCTTGGAGGAATACATCCGGAGACGACCAGCAGTTTAGGTCAAGAGTCATAAAACATATATATTTTTCCATTTTCTTTATTATCGACTACAAGTCGGATTTACTTATCCAACTATTGTGGCTATTGTCAAACCCTAGCCATTTAACAAACATTCGATTACCGTGCTTCTTCAATACTGCTTCAATGAGATAGATATCGGGGTGCTTCACACTGAGAAGCTCTTGTTCGTAGAAACCACCGGCGATCGGTTCATCTTTATGGTCCTTCAAGTGGGACGTTACGGGATGAGTTTTTTTTCACACGATAGATTGTAAATATTTTTGTCGTCCAGTTTGGGGTGTAACCCTTTTCGAAAATAGTCTTAATTTTGCTGATTCTCACTTTATCACTAACGCCGAATATCGGTTGTCTTTTTATTGGAGGCTTATTAAAAACCTGCTGCGATTGCCTCTCATTTTCCGCGTTGACATTTCTCGGTTTCATCTTAATGGTGCGATGTACAAAATCGTTGTACTCGGCTACTACATTATCAAGAATATCGAGCCACTTGTAATTACTACGAAGACTAAATTGCATCCACATCTTAGTTTTCAATGTACGATTGAAACGCTCGCAAATGGATGCCTTTAAGTTGCCATACGTTGAATACATGTGAATGTTGTACTTTTTCATGAGGGCCTTAAAGTCACAATTGTAGAAGTCTTTTCCATGATCGACGTGTAAGTTCTGCGGTATGCGTCCCTTAACGAGTATCGACTTCATTGCGGCTGCTGCATCTTTGCCATTCTTACTCAGCATTGGCATGCCCCAGGCGAATTTTGAGACTGTATCGATAACGGTGAGGAGAAATTTGTTTTTGGAGTTGCGACGCGCGTATGATGTCCAAGCCACGGATGTCTACATGTCGACGTAGATCGCTTCGTCGAACAGGCTTATGTAGCTCCAGCAGGAGAGCGCCCCTTTTTTCGTTCATTTTCCAGTCCACTCAGTCGCTCATCCAAATCAGCAATGACGTGTGAATTACGCGTCACCAAATCTTGTAGAGTTTTGATATTGGGCTCGAGTGTCTTTGCAATGTCTCTTATCGTAGCATCAAGTCCATTATCCAACAACTGACTACTTTCATTTATTTCTTTGCGTATGTTCTTAATGATAGTTCGGGATTTCTTTTGTAACCCACTTAGAGTGATGGCATCATCTTCTCCTTCCGGATTTGCAATGTTACACACTCGTTTCTGCCCCAAGTCATAATGACCATCTGCGGTAATTCTAAAGCCAATCCCAGATCGACCTGGCGTCCAAACACATCGACACTCATGATGAGAATGCGTAAAGTCTCCAATGTCGAGTTAATAAATGATTTTAGCTTCACGCAATTCCTCGATAATCGATATAATTTCATTCGCATGTGATGAATTTCTGGCTGCTTGTGATGCCAGAAATAATTGAAGACGATCTACTAGCTTGTTTGGATTGCCCCAATAAATGTAGTCCGATTGGGTGTTTTTTCTAGCTAGCTTATACTTTAGCATACCCTGTCCCTTATGATGATCGACTATATTTGCGATATATGTGTTAAATTTGTGGCTGGTGTTACGTCGTATAGCCTCACTAGGCTTATAACATTTTTTGTGCGCATTCGTCGAGATTACAATCTTTTCATAGTTTTTCAAATCGTCCGGTGTGAGAGTTTCGACATTGGGCACTTTTTTAAACAGTAGCTCCGTTAATCCAACCGTTTTTGCATAATTCACATCTCCCACACGAATATGTTGAGAGTCGAAAATTATCGGAGAATTACCAATCATTAATTTGTTGCTTGCGAGATTCCGTACACCATATAATACATCCAAGCTTGCTGTTCTATTTGTTTGTAATAGCAGGATATATTTACGGATCAATTCATCGACATTTTGCGAGTCATCATCATCCTCATATATCAATTTAAACGAATCTTGTGTTTCACTCTTGAAGGAATCTTGTGCCTCATTCTTCAATTGAATGTTTCACACTATTTAAAGCATCTCCTTCTTCAACATCATCACTCACTTTTTCATCCTTCATTTCCTCCTTTGCCACCTCACCGTTTTTGTATGACACCAATTTCTCCAATGGTCTCACTATAGGCTTAAAGACATCTTGCATTCTCTGCTCACTGCTATATTTTCCAATTTTCATCATCCAATGCTTTCGTCTGATTGCATCAATCGCCTGGGCAATTTCATGCAATACATCTTTTTTTCGTAACAGTTGTTCGCTCTTCATATTGTCACTACCACGGCATGCGCAATACTGTCTCTTCAACTACCAGCGATGAGTAATTTATCAATGGTGAGAAAATAATCAAAACCTTGTCTATATCGACTTTTGTTAATATCGCTATTCTTATCAATCGTGACGAATGCATACTTGTCGGAATTCCAGCATTTCACGCACATGTTTTAAAAGCACGTATAAAGTATATCCGTATTAACATGATCATATCAGTCAACAGATCAACAGATTCATATCGTCCTGATTAAAAAGCACCACGAAATTTGCATTATCTCTCAAGAGATATTTGGGGATACAAGTATACGTCTGACAAAGATAAAAACTGTCAACAATTTCGTGTCTTCCCATGGAAAAGAAGGCCCGAACATTATCCTGCTATTCGCATGCTATATCATCAAAGATGAATGTAGAGTTGGACCGTGCATCACTCGGTGCTATCACTTGTTCATGCGCCTCGAATGGATGATATTCAACTCCACTCACATGTTCGAGTAACACTTTGGCTGCTTCAACGATTTGGAATACAAGTAAATGTTCTCAAATCTTAAACCATTCGGATGGATGATGAGAGTGAGCAAAGCGTTGGTTTTCCCACCATTCGATGGACCGCAGAACAGTGCACGTATGCTACCCGGCAATGAATTCCCATGACGTTTTTGTTTCTTCTTCCTCCCACCGTTTTCGACAAACTCGTCGAAATTTATCACGGTGAGTCCGCCTCCGATAGTTTGCTTCTTCGACGTCATCTCACACACGACTAACGATGAAATCATATAAATAGGATTTTTATAGGGATTATCAATCAGTCGTATATTGTCTTTAGACATGATCGGGCATGGCAAGAGTGGTAAAAGTTTAGTCAACCGCCTAATCAACAAACTCCCCATTGAACTACATCTGCCTGGGTATCAGTATTGTGGACCAGGCACAAAGTTGGCCAAGCGCCTTTCTCGTGGTGATCTGGGCATTAACCTATTGGATACGGCTTGCAAACAACACGATATTGCGTATTCGAAAATCCGGATAATCTTGAGGCGAGACATTTGGCGGATAAAGTGTTGGCTGAACAGGCTGTGCAACGTGTTACGGCGAGAGACGCTAGTATCGGTGAAAAAGCTAGTGCTTGGGGTGTGGCAAATATTATGAAGACAAAGAGAAAAATTGGCACGGGGATAAAGACCCGCAAGGGTGGCGTTTATTTGAAAAAGATAATTGGCGCTGCAAAGAAAACAATGATTCAAAGTAATGATCCGCATAAGATTATCAAACCAGCTCTAAAGGGTGCTCATGCAGCTGTAAAGATGCAAGGTGGTAAAGTACGCACACCTCGGGTTCTACCTGTACCCTATAAAATTGGTGGTTTATTACCGTTCCTCGTGCCCATTTTTGCGGGTCTTAGCACTGCGGGTGCTTTGTCGGGTGGTGCAGCTAGTATAGCTAAAGCCGTAAATGCTGCTCAAGCAGCTAAACGTGAACTGGATGAAAGTAAGCGTCATAGTCGGACAATTGAAGCAATTGCATTAGGTCGGGGTCTACATCTGAAACCATATAAGCAGGGATTGGGCCTTCATATCAAGCCAAAGACTAGAAGTTACGCTATCTCACCGACCCCTCACCGACATCGACCTACTTTAATATGCAAAAACTTTAAACATTCCACATTTCCGTGGAGTTTACATGCGCGATACATTACCGGCGAGTGGACCCCTCAAATGTGAAGCATTGTACATTTGGATGAAAATGCCGGTCCTGGAACACACTGGGTCGCTTACAAAAAGACTTGGTGGAAAGTCGTGTACTTTAATACTTTCGGCAATCTTCCACCACCATCCGATCTCATGAGATATTTTCGTGTTGGTAGCGTAAATTATAATTATAAGGGATATCAAGAATATGATACGATTGAATGTGGACATTTGTGTCTCAAATTTCTTTGCCGCCAATTGCAGCACAAAGACAAACATACACTATATATAGGGAGGAAATGACGTGGAGAATTCAGTTGTCAATTTACCAGCATCATGGATGAAAGTTTAACATCGACCATATCTGGCTCATCATCCATACTGGAGGCGCAATACTTTCCCCCCATCGAACTCTCGCCACACAAGAATTATACTCTCGGTCTCGTGGAATTGTTAACCTTTAACTCTATTCCCAGTATCGACGTTGAATACGATAAACTTTACGTGGGAGATGAAGTGTTGACGATACCTACGGGCAGTTATGAAATAGAGGACATTGAGACGTTTGTACAAGCAGAGCTCTCGCGTAAAAACATCAAGATCAGCATTAAGCCCAATAATAATACGCTGTGCAGTGAGATCGAGTGTGATCGTGATGTAAATTTTGAGCCGAAAGATTTTATCGGGCATCTACTAGGCGTCACCGCACGCAAATTGGAAGCCAATAAAAGACACGAATCGAACCATCGTGTAGCCATTCTCAAATTGCACGCCCTACGCGTTGAGTGCAACATTACCGCTGGCGTCTATATTAACGGACAAAAAGTACACACAATTCATGAATTTTTTCCATCTGTGCCACCGGGCTATAAGATCATTGAAGTTCCCCTTCCACGTAATTTATCTGCCAATCACGCGCCAAACGATTGATGCGATACAGCTTCGCATAGTGGATCAGGACGGTGATTTGGTAAATTTCCGTGGTGAAGTGATCACAATACGCCTGCATATAAAGTCGTGATGGGTATAGTTTTCAATAGACCTTCCAATAACAATAAACGGCCATGGATAAAAACAATCAGTCGTCGGCCAGCGCCCAAAGTGCTAACACCTCAACACGTGCTACTCTTGAAGAATTTGGGTCTCAAAGTGCGTAGTGAAAGCGTGTAAAAAATTATTTAGTCTGTGCTCTGTGCATCTGTTGCGTGAAATGGAAGAAAAAATCGCAAACATTCAGACACCCGTGGTCATTCACGCTCATCAGCCATATGCATCTTCAACCTTCAATAACAGCGACGAAATCCGTATTGCCATCCAACATCAAGATATGAATTGAAGGCCATAGAAATCGATCGTAATAAGAATGTTGGCATTACGAGTGTAATTAAGGGATATTCATCTCTCTCACCGGCCAAAAGTTCTATGCTCGAGAACAGTGGATGGCTCGATGTCGAAGAGACGAAGTAGATTGTAGATGTATCGAGAAACTTTGATGTGTGCATTCCGCTCAGCATGCTCCTCGGGTTTGCCGAAGATTATCGTAAAATTGTCGCAAATATCAACCATGAGTTGACTCTCACCAGACCAAAGACCGACGACAATGCCATTGTACAAACTGCGCCCGAAGACTACAAACTCATATTGCATAAAATAGAATGGCTCGTACCGTATGTATCAGTCTCGAATCAGCGAAAAATTCAGCTGTTAAAGTCTCTCGCCAAAGACGCACCAATCTCCATGAGTTTCCGAACATGGGAACGGTATGAATATCCATTACTGCCTGCCACCTCCAAGCACGTATGGTATGTGAAAACCTCGAATCAGCTGGAGAAGCCACGTTATGTCATACTCGCGCTGCAGACGGGACGAAAAAATAGGAGACAGCAAAATGCGAGCCACTTCGATCATTGTAACCTGAGCGATGTCAAACTTTACCTCGACTCACAATGTTATCCGTCTGGAAATTTGAATTTGAACATTGATCAAAATCGATATGCTCTACTCTACGAGATGTACGCAAACTCTCAACCGACCTATTACAACAAAGAGGCCGAAACAAAGCTGAGCACGATTGCATTTTTAGAAACAGCCCCCTTCGTTGTCATTGACTGCTCAAAGCAAAACGATTCTCTCAAGTCCGGCCCTGTTGACGTGCGCCTTGAGTTCGAATTGAAAAATAATATTCCGCAAAAAACTTCAGCATACTGCTTGATCCTCCATGATCGTATTGTCGAGTACAATCCAAAAAGCGGTGTGGTTAAAATATTGGTATATGATCATGCCGATAATTCGCGTCCACTTCAGTCAACATGGAGCTTATCGTCGATGTATAGGGCTTCAAGAGACCCATCAACAAATTTGTCCTAAAGGAGATGCCCATCATTAAACTCCTCGACAAGGATGCTGAACCGCTGACGCTCGCCTTCGACGCACCATTTGCATGGGATTCTTTACCGGCCAAGTACAAAATGACAAACAAGTGGTTGGAACGCAATTTCCATGGAATCCGATGGGAACACAGCGGCATACCTTACGAGGCAGCTAGGAAGACAATTCGAGAAATCTTGCAAGGAGCCCCCACCATCTATGCGAAGCGATTCGAGAAATGCGCATAGCTATCAAGATTAACGGATCCCACGACAAACGTCATCGACTTGGAGACTCTGGATTGTCCATCGCTGCAGAAGTTGCCGAAAATCACAAAATCCAAATGCCCCCATCATTCCTTCAACACGAAATACAACGGCGCCCATGATAATGTAAAATCGCTGAAAAGCTGGTTGAGTGTATACGAAGTAGTCTTGTGTAGTTCGCGAACGAACTAGTTCGGGAGAGCGATCTCTCTGATGAACTATGCGAACTAGTTCGCCGTCCATCTCACTTTTAGTTCTTAGTTCGTTCAACGATGGAGACCACTTCTTCACGCAGCGCTCAGGCGCTTTTTCGTTCACTTAGTGCTCGATGCTCGATGATTCGTTCTGTGGCGGTTATACCCAAAATCGCAAGAGGCGCCACGGAACGGCGCAATGATCGCCGAGGAACAATGGAATCGCGCTCCGTGCGCCAACGGGGGCGATTCGAAAACAAGGTCTAATTCCACGTTTCAAACAGAACTTGCCCTCTCTCTGTCTTACTCTCCGCCCGGGTGACTTCTGTATTCGCATACCCACTTACAAGATTGAATCTTATTTCTATTATATGATAAGTAATTTTGACTGTGAAAAAACACTGTTCGTATTAAGGTCGCTTATGGTTGATTGACTCAGCACGCAAAAAGACGGCCACAAAACAATAACAAGTGCGTATGGTGAAGTTGGTAAGTATGTGTTTGTGATTATAAACAATGGTATTCCGACATATTGATGTAATTTAAATTGCTTATATTAACTATTTTATTTAACTGCCTAGTTCAAAATGAACTTTTAGTTTCCCATACAACCGTACTTTTTATTTTTGAACTTGCCTTCGTTTTGGGTTTTGAATTTCAGTAATTAGTATTAACCTCACAATCCAATGTCAAATCTGCCGTTTGTTACTTTGTACAGTACATTGCCAATTGGGCTTTACGAGGTTATATTATAATAAACTATTTTTATGTACATTTTCGATTTAAATTGACGATCAGTAAATTTATTAACACTGATAGTTTTGGCTGTGCCCTTATATTTACAAATTGAATATGCATATTTTTCGTGTGTTGAAAATACTACGTTTATTTTAGATTGGTCACTACGATGGCATCAAAGAGGAAATTTAGTTCGCTATGGACACATTTCACTGAAGAAACGGATAGCAAGAAGGCGAAGTGTTCGACATCAATTAGTGTTGCCGGAGGCTCGAATGGGAACCTAAATAGACATATGAAAACAAAACATCCTTTGATGCTTCTATCAATTGAACGAAAACCACCGGTGGGTGAATCCCATTCAAATTCACAGGCGAGTGTTATTCCGACATCGGTGTCAACACTTCCTCAAATTCAACAGTCGATTGTTCAATACATTCGTAGACCACCACCGTTTCAAAAAGTTCAAGAAATTGACAAACAAGTTGTTAAAATGATTGCTAAAGGACACCACGCTCTACGAACCGTTGAAGAGGTAGAAATGCGAAAACTAATGGAGATCGTATCTCATTGCCCTGGCTACCAACTTCCCTCGAGAAAAACGTTGTCGTCGAATCTAATTTCAAACGTTTACAAGGAACTAATGATGGACGTGGGAAAAAAAATAAAAGGTGCAGTTGCATTATGCCTCACCACCGATGGCTGGTCCTCTATCAATAATGAGAGCTACATATCGATAACAGCACACTGGATACATGCAGAAACCAAACTTCGCTCGGCTTTGCTGACTTGTCAAGCTTATAATGAAAAGCATACATCCCAAAACTTGTGCAATTTTTTAAGAGATGCCATGATAGAATGAAATATTTCCCACAAAGTTGCTGCTGTCGTCAGTGACAATACAGCGAATATTATCGCTGCTGTCAGACTTGGCGAGTGGCGGTCAGTTGGATGTTTCGCGCATCTTCTGAACCTCGAGGTCCAAGATGCTATCAAAAGGATATCAGATGTTTTAGTGCAAGTTAAAAAAATTGTTGAGTACTTCCATGGAAGCACACAAGGACAAAAAAAATTAACAGCGACTCAGGAACAAATGGGTTTGCCTGTTCTAAAACTCAAGCAAGATGTACCAACACGTTGGAATTCTATGTATGATATGCTTGACCGAATACTAAAGATAAAAGATGCCGTGATTGTAACGATTGCACTAGTACGCTCGGATCTAACCATGAAAGAAGAAGATTGGGGGTAATAAAAGGAGTTTTGCCTTTGCTCCAACCATTCTATCAGATCACAGTGGGGATAAGCGCCGAGAAAAATCTGACCTTGTCATAAGTTATCGTATTTTGTAGCTTGACTCGAGATTTTCTGCACAAACATGCGCCGCAGAACAAGAAAGTAGTTGACGTACAGTCAGTTTTAAAAAAAGGCATGGAAAATCGTTTTGGAGATTTGGAGAATAATCTTTTGTACGCTGAATGTACACTTCTCGACCCGCGATTTAAACAAAGAGGGTTCAGAAATAAAAGTGCCTATGATATAGCGATACAAGGGCTGAAAAATAAGATTGGCAAAGTGCAATTGCCCCAAAGTAAGGACCAAGAAGTGGCAACGAGTATTTTCGACTCTCTATCCAAGGGCAAGGAAAATACAGAAAAAAAATACGACTATCTGCGACGAATTCGACAATGAAATCAATAAAATCAAGAGGCCAGATAATAAAACGGTAGCTGGTATTCGCGAACTGGATAAGTATCTGAATAGAGAATACATAAGTCGAAATGAAGATCCTCTGCACTGGTGGCACGAGCGGCGCTATGTCTATCCTCATCTATATGCATACATTTTAAAAAGGTTTTGCATCGTTGCACCGCAGTGCCCTGTGAACGCGTCTTCTCAGCGACAGGGCAAATTATCAGAAATCGGAGAACGCTACTAAAGCCAAGCCAAGTTTCGAAATTAATATTCTTGCATCACAATATGTAAGTGATAAAGTGTGAAATCATTAGTTACCTAGTGATTCTTAGGTACGCATAACAGAAGATTAGCACAGTTAACGGTGCAACAGAATTTAATTTTGTTTTTTGTTTTCTAAAGATCCTATTTTTGTTCGTAATTTTCTAAGTACTTATAACAAAACTATGTGATAACTTTGAAATTGGTTGTTACTCTGACTGATTATTCAAAGTTAAGAACTGACTGATTATTCAATTAATAAAAAATAAACACGAATTAAGTATTGTTTTTTCTTTTGTTATTCCTTTTGTGAACTTCACATTAGAACCGAAAACATCCATTTTTCAGTACTTTTCTTTGTCTAATACCTATGCGGATTTAATTTCATACCTATTTTGGAATAAAAATGGTGAACGAACTACGAAGAACTACTATAGAGAACGGCGAACTAACGAACTAAAAGAGGGACCTAGTTCGTCATGGTGTTGCGAACTAAATTGAGCGCTCTTGTCGATGAACTAACTTGCCCAAGACTAATACGAAGCGTTGTGTGAGCGAGGGATTTTTTTTAATGAATAAAAAACATTTCGTCGAATATATACACCATTTGTATTCTTCATCAAGAGACGCGGCAGCGTCTTGACGCCAAGTAATAAAAATAAAATGTTGACGCCACTGATCGATGCCACCGATCTGGACGCCACTGACCGACTGACGAACACGCCGCGACTCTTTATACAGTAAGATGGGCTTTAGCAGACGACGTTTTAACTTTGTTTTGATATTACGCGAAAACGCGACAAAAAATCGAAAGTCTAATGACAGTTTACCAATGTAATGTGATTTTTTCCTATCGATTTTGTTCGGGCTATTTTTCGATTTGTCCACTCAATCTCGGGATCTCATAATTTACGGCCGAATTTGGGGGTGACTTTTTACCCCAAAAATTCTTCCACACTCGTCCATTGTCTTTCATTGAATAAAATAAAGTCGTTGGTTCATGTCGTAAACATAACACATACGCCGTTTTGTGAATTGATTAACACTCTAGCGCAACAGGCACAGCAACGCCACCGCTTTGTCAAACGGCACGACTCGAACTACACCGTGCTTGCAATATATATATATATATGTATATTCTAATACAGTCGCTTCGACAGCTCGAGCAACCAAACACGGTTATACCCGTATTCATAGTCCTTTCTTGAGGAACAAGGATTCCTTGTTCCTCATTTCGCGTTTCATAGACCTTCCTTGACAGAATAAGGAGCCTTATTGGCCTCCTTATTTCAAGGCAGGTCTCGAGCTTCCTTGAGGAAACCTTCGGCGCTGTGATTGGCTGTTTCGTTTCATATTACTAGCGCTTGCGCTTGCGCTTGGCGTCATTCACGGCAATGAAATGAGCAATTGAAACCACGTAAAACGTATCGGAGTGTATCAGTGTACGGTGTAACCTCAATAAATAATTAAAACCGCGTGGGAATACGTACAGAAGTGTTGCATATAATTACTCGGCATAATGACCAACGATTTTTTAAACAATTCTGATAATGAGCGATTTCGATGGCGGCTTGCCAGAAGGTACATTCGGGACTTTCAGAATCCTATCGAAAAGTACGACGATGTGCCTTTTCGCATAAGATATCGGTTCACCAAAGGAGCTGTGGTCGAACTTTTATTGCCGTTGGTAAATGCACAATTAAAGAGATTAAATAATCGTGGGCTGCCTGTGTCTCCGTTGATACAGCTCCTAATAACTTTGCGTTTTTATGCAACAAGTAGTTTTCAGGTTTGTAGATATGTTTCTCGTATAATGTGATATGAAAACGCATTACTAACTTTTTATTTATTTGCGTTGTGCGTTTATTGCAAATTGTTAATGGAGATTTACGAGGATATAGTCAACCATCTGTATCATGTACCGTGGCTCGAGTTTCAAGAATTTTGGCATCGCACTTGAAGCAACATATACATTTTTCTAACGAACGTGTACGTTCAAGCTACAAGAACAAATTTTATGCGGTGGCCAACTTCCCGGCTGTAATCGGATGCATTGATTGCACCCATATACGAATCGCGAACCCTGGAGGAAATAATGGAGAAGCATTTCGAAATCGGAAAGGCTGGTTTTCTCTAAATGTGCAGGTAATTCTTTGAATGCTGTATTTTTATTAAGGACGTATGAGTCACATTGTCCTAGCTAACAATTGTAATTGATCGAAATTTCCGTATTTTATGATTCAATAAAAATCTGATATTATTATGAATAATTGTTGATCATAGCTTGCCAAATGTTGAATTTTTTCAGATTTTTATCCAATCATGAAGTACTGACATTTCTATCAAATTCAATTTTTAGCTGGAGCAATATAGCTTATACGTACTTAACACATGGACTCTTTATTAATACATGGTGCATTGAATTATTCCATGGAAGCTGGATAATGAAGTATTTTTTATAGGTTGTATCCAGTCCTGACCGAGAAATTCTTGATATAGTAGTTCGACACCCTGGTTCAACTCACGATGCAGTTATATTTGATCGCAGTGGCCTGCGCTGTCGTTTTGAGCTAGGACAACTTGATGGAATTCTACTTGGTGATAGCGGGTATGCATGTCGCAGCTATCTATTGACACCTGTTTTGAGGCCTGAAACGGATGCCGAAGAGCGATATAATACTGCCCATAAAAAAACACGAGTTATCGTTGAACAACTGTTTGGAGTGTGGAAACGTCGATTTCCATGTTTGCAGTATGGCTTAAGAACGAAATTAAGTACAACTGTGGCAATCATTTGCGCAACCGCTGTTTTGCATAACCTAAGCATACGACACAATCTGGACGACTTCTTTGAGGGGGAGTTCAATGAGATCGCGTTTGAAAATGATGTTAATCCTGAGCAAAATGGCGTAGGACTTGCACACAGGAACGCTTTTATATTGAGACATTTCACGTGAATCACTAATAATTGTATATATGTAAATATATGGAATAAGTATACATTGCTCAAAATATGTTTGTATTTATTATTAATGATGAAACATGACTTGAATATAATTGACATATAACTTTGATTTCATAACAAAAAACTATATAAAGAAAATTATGTTCGATTTTTTCCAATCAACTTGACTTGAGCTCTTCTTCTAGTTTTAGAAGCTTGAGTATTGCTATCTTCTCTTCTGCGTCGGCGATTTTCATTTTTTTTTGCATGAAGCTCTCGCTGCTGTTCAATCGCTTCTCGCAGTCGTATCAGTCTCAGCACCTTTTTATCGGAAATATTCTGAAAAGCAATGGCATAAAATTGTGAAGTATATATGTAATTTTGTACAGATCGGGTAAAATAAATAAAAATAATCATGCAATGTTACTAAGATAGAATCTTCACTTTAGCAGTAATGAAATTGATATCCACGTACTTGGGCTCATATTCCTGATTTTATTATAAATTATTCAGCTGGTTTCTTATTATTTATCTTATTTTTCATTTATTATTTTGGTTTTATACGTTTTATATATTTTATATTTATTAATTATTTTTACCTTGAGGTTTTCATGACTCGATGTCCCTTTTTTTTCGACGATGACGTTAGGTGCGAAGACACTCGCCTGTGACTTCGGTTTTCAGGATGAGATTCTACAGTTTCGCTGAAAATATCTTCATCCTGATCCTGCACAGTTAAACTTTCGTTCATGAACCCCATGTCATCTGAAAAAGTTAAGATAATGGTTTTTTTCTAGCACAATAAAAAAATGCTAATAAATGTTTACTTTTAAAAATATTTACAATCTCTTTCAAATGCTGCTGTGCTGTCAAAGGGACAATCGATTTCCACGTCGATATTTCCAGTTGCTCCATCCATGAAATCCATGACTGGATCGACACGTTCTACGGTCGCAGGGCCCCCACCAGTCATAAGACGTTGATGCTTCATTGTTGTTGTCAACTTTCGTTTTCTGAAATGATTTTTGATAAAACAATAATTAGAATAGATCCCAATATTGTAACAACGCCCCTATTTTCTATTTTGTTCTAACCAGCTTGGACTGGATCAAAAGGCCATGTGTGGTGAGGCCTTTACCGGGAATTTTATAAAACAATAAGAATGGAAGTGCATTTTGAAATAGAGAAAAAATCATGTATTAATTCAATTAGATAGGAACAAAATAGTTATGACTTACTTTTGTTTAAGATTGTCCCAGCACTTTCTCAATTGTTTACTGGTACGTGGTGTGCACCCTTCGCTTATAAATTTCTTCGTTACGCGTTCCCACGCGTCAGCTTTTTGTTTTAAGTCAACAGCACCCGTTTTTTTTGCAGTCTATTAGGCTTTCTTCTGATACTAGCTGAGCTAATAACAGCCTTTCGCGCTCTGAATAATGAACATTCTTTCCTTCATCCATAATTGTACTCGTCGCAACTCAATTTCTAATTTTGAACTTTGAGGTTATACACTCGAGGCTATACAATCGAGAGCCAAGCGGTTTGAGTTAGTTTCAAATATAGCCGAGTGGCGCTTCTATCAGCGGTTTTACCACCATAAGCAATCACATATCCCTAAATATGTCTTCTTTCTGGAAGGGAGAGTCGAGTTGCGACTATGAAATAAGGACGCCTCTGAGATTCAAGGAAGCCTTCATCAAGGCGTCCTTTATTCTTGAGATGAGGAGGGACTATGAATACGGCCATTAGTCGAGCGTGGATGTGAAAAAAGAAAACAAACGGCTCTTATTAGAGCCAAAAATTTATTTAACAAAGGTTCACGGCGTTTTAAATTTAGGTGTGGATTATTTATTTTGATCCTAAACACGCGTATATTAGCCGTGGCGCTCGCGCGAAAACCGTCGGAGAAACAGCATAGACGATACGCAATTAGATACAGAGTAAGTTAAAAATTCAATAATGTGCTCATTTCTTTCACTTGCTTCTATAAAATGAAGAAATTCGCAGACAGACGTGCTTGTGTAGCTCTTGTGTGCCCTGAGAGCATAACCTACCTTCTATACGTCATTATCAATTTGTGTGTTCATAACCTCGTTCCATTAACATTTTATGAACATATCTTCAAAATTTTCTGAACAGAATCTTATCGTAGACGGTGAAGTTTTTTTTTTTTGTAGAAAATGCATTCGGCTCTGTAGAATTTATTGACAAAGAGCTTGACAATTATTTTGCCTAAAATATTATTCATCGCTGAAAAATTTATCATGAGAAATAAAAGCTTTGTGCAACACGATATATAATCCTAGATCCCCTATGGCGTCTAATAGAACATGTAAAATAGAACGCCATTACACGCCCATCCCCAGTTCTTGCGAATTTTGTTCATACGAACCCGTGATCAAACATACAGGTATCGAATAGGCGGCCTAATTGACATTCGTGCGATGCAATCGACACCTGTATATTTGATCACGGGTTCATACGAATAAAATTGGTGCGAACCTGTGATTATCGCATAATCGTGGTCTATTGAACAACACCTAATGTTTGGCTGGACCTAACAGACTCAAGCCTAACAGCGCCTTCATATGCCTCGCCATTCTTTTCATACTGTGGTGATCACCATATTTCATTGTTGCGGCTGCACAATCTACGTCTACATGGAACGATGATAGTCCGCTGTCTCTAAGAAATCTTCGAGTGCCACTGCATCGAGGACTTTCCTCGGTTATGTCGTTCAACACCGCGAAGTTTATCGTCCCAAGTGCCCTCAATGCGTCAAATACTATGGAAAGCCAAACTTCAGATACTCCATGTCGCTCGATGCCTCGGATCGAGCTACATTTGGGCATGAAAACCTTTTCCGGTACGGAGAGCGACAACGAGACCTGTTGACATTTTTCCAGCTTGACATAACATAAAAATTATTAAAATATGAAGAATGAATTTTAGCATTTTTCATAAAATGAAAAGGCCTTAGGACTATTGTGCCATCTGGCCAAGGAAGGCCAGATTGTGAATGATTGTGCGCTTTTTAACGTTAACATGAAAGTGTGATTGAAGCTGCATATTTTATGTGTTACGCGATTATTGACTATTATGTAAATTGAAAATAAGATGATTGTCAACGAAACCTTTTTTTTGTCAGACCGGCGTTAGGTTTACTTTACTGTAAAACAACCTAAGATTTCTTGAATAAAAATCCTGAAACGGAGTATAAATGTGTGATAATAATTTCTCTAATTTCCATTGTGCCAAATTAAATACGGTTACTGAAACTGAATTGATTACATTTGACAAATATTTAAAACGTAGAGACCCTCAAACTTTTATTTATAGTCACATATAGGTGACTTGGTAAAAAAAAATATTTAACACTTTTTAGTACATTAAATAAAAGCTTGTATAAAAGAAAAGTTTTTTTTATATACAAATTTTCCGTATCAATCTGACTGTGTTAAATGAAAAAAAAGAAAAACCGCGTTTCGAAAATATATGGTTCTGCACTTTAAGGTATTTCTTTCACGAACCCGAATATTTAACAAATAACTGATTTTCGTCTATTATTTTTACACGGTGCTTACATTCCTTTATTCAACCGAATTAATTTTGAACGATACATGTCAATTGTCTAAGAGAAAAAAGAAGATGAGTTCTCTTTGAAATTGGGCTTCATTGAAAGTATGGGCCGGCCACGGTGACCAATGGCATTGAGACATGTGCGCCATTAAGCCTTCATGCGACGTTGGCACGCTCCACCTCCGTTTCGTCGGCGGGAGAAAAACTGACGTCTTCATTTACATAAAAGTCAATATTTAATAAATGCCGTAGACGGATCATTTAATTTTTGGGTGACAATTTTGATAATGTACTCAATGGTTTGACATTTTTTCATAACACCCTTAACATTTTTCACACTATTCCGTGTGTAGAACTGCCGATCGGCATGAGTCTAGGCATCTTTTTATGTAAAAACTGTTTGTTCAATTCAAATTTAAAATTAAATTATTAAATTAAAAATTGAATTCGAAATTATTAAAATCAAATATTAAAGTTTGAAGGGTGCATTCAGTATAAGATAACGAATCCACCATATAAATTTGAACAAATGGTAACATTTGATCACTTGACCCGAAGCTTCTTAACGATATAAGGAAAGACGTGTATTCTTGAGCAGCTTCCAGCAGGGTAAATGTGACGCGTTATCCGAGTGCAACCGGTTTTTGTTTAGAATGAACAAATCGATTCGCATTCCACTCGCTCAACACGAAAATAAAATAACACAATGAAGTTGGACTTTCGCAAACATTTTTTTTATTTATCTCTAGTCTTTTTTAATTAAGAGTTTTCTCCTGCTGCAACAAACAAAGCGCAATTCATGAAACATGGAGACGGTATATCAAAAAGGAAAACATTAAGAGGTACAGAGTTGGGCGTAATTCTATTTATAAATACGAATACGAATTTATTCACATCGTGATTTTCATGTGAATATAAATACAAATGTATGCATACTTCACTCTTTTTATTCACATGCATGCATATAAGAACAATTGTATTCACAAATATTCTGAACATACAAATAAATTCACAGAAAAAATTGTGAATATTCACAAAAAAGTGAATATTTACAAAAAATCCTGTGAATGAAAGAAAATTCACATCAAAATCTGTGAATGCAAATGTATTCACGAAAAATTGTAAATACAAAAAAATTCAACATTTTTAAACCTTAGAACTAATATTTTCCTAAATATT
Source organism: Ophion ellenae (assembly GCA_963210295.1). Lineage (NCBI taxonomy): Eukaryota > Metazoa > Arthropoda > Insecta > Hymenoptera > Ichneumonidae > Ophion > Ophion ellenae. The sequence continues at coordinate 11,752,670 of OY723393.1, forward strand.
TTATTTTTATTTTAAAAATCACATTACTATTATAACAAGAAATTGGTATTACCATTATATAAAAATACGACGTATTTACCACATAAGTACACAGGAAATGCTGTGCAACGACTTGGCGTGCATGGTTAAGAAAAAAAGCTCGGCGAAGGATTTTGTCTTTCCAACTACTTAACTCTCAGGTTGGAAAAACATAGACTACTGCAATTTGTTATGCAGCTGGAAATCAAATTTTGTGATCCCGCAAAGTATGGATCAAATCAGTGATGTTCCCCTAGACGACACGATACGTTAAACCTTTTTTTAATGCATTATTTAATACGATATCTAAAAGTATATACTTTCTCTTCTATCAGACAACTTTATACATTACATGAAATATATTTCGTATATACTTTTGTGTATTGGTCGGTCTCTTTGTGTATTGTATCCGTCTCTAAGCCACAGCATCGGCAAGTTTAAAAGTCGAATTACGGTGCCGTCGTCTTACTGGTGAAAAACGAAATATCTGAGTATCTCTCCTGATACTCATTGCGCTATATTCGATGGTGTTTCCGAGTACAGTCGAATATTTGTCAATAGTGGATATAACGTAGCTCTGAAACGGTCACGTGAATTGTGTGGACTGATATATACACCGAGAACACTATATATCAATGTTATCTTGTCCGAATCACACTAGCGCAAGGTGTAGGAAATCGCATTGCTAATAACACTAGCAGTTGATGCGTTGTTACAGGTTATATATATTGTAACGGGTCACCCCTAATTACATTAAATTTATGAGGATTCGGGGCACGATAAGGGAGTAAATTAGTGTAAACCTTTTTATGTCTCAACAAATAAACAAAGATTTATTCATATTTCGTTTCATCTCATGTTACAAGCAAATTTTGAATCGCCCTGTATCTGAGTTTCGCGCGTTCGGTCGGTTTGGCTGTCGCGGCTCTCGCGTACCGCGGAGGCGGGGCTTGCTACGTCTTCCGAATTTCGCGAGCCTCCGTTGCCCGGGTAACGAGTCACTCCCTTTCTATAATGGCCGCCGTTTCGTGTTTGTATACGTTTGTTGTATGTACATCTTTGATTTGTATGTGTTCGAAATTTTAAATACTCTAATTGTGTGTGACTATGTGTGTCGCGCGGTCTTCGCGATTTCGCCGGTCCGGCCTTGCTCGGCCACTGCCCCCTTTGTTGTTGCTCCTTTTCTCTCTCTCTCTCTCGTTATCTGTTTTCATCTAGGCCTCCAGCTGGCTGTCAGCTTTAATATTCTGACGTTTATTAACGCGGGATGCTTCGAGTTTCGTGATTTTATTCTCTTTCCTTTAAATTACAGCATTTTCTTTTACAAATCTCTACGAGATTCTTGATTCTATTCTTGTCTCCGATTATTGCACTTTTTCTAGTCGGGTGGTGCCTAGTCTTGCCTTTCTGTACTTGCGCCTCTTTGCCACTTTCCTTGTTCAGTCGCCTTCCTTGCCTTTCGGGCTCGGACATGCGCTTATTTCATTACTAATAGCAAAGTCCACGTTCCATAGTCGTAAAAGGCTGGCATCTCCGCTCGAGACTCATGCGAAAATCGTTTGACAAGAAATTTCCAAAAATTCTCTTTTTACGTCTCTTTTATTATTTCGGCTCTTTTCCTCAACGGTCACTTTCCCCGCTGCAATTAGTGGGTACTTGCATCCGGTACTAAGGCCTTCGCAATAAAAGAGATTTTCAAATTTATTGTGCTCACTTGCTTCGTCTTGTCCAATGCTTTCCCTAGTTCAATACTTTCCACGCTTAAAAAGCCTGTACTAATATCTCGTTTCGGTACTCGCCTTGAAGCTGACTTAAAAACAAGTAGTCCTTTCCTCTCTCGAGGTGGCCCTTATATACCCCTTATTTCCCGCGCTTTTCTTCCCCTTCCCAAGCATCCTTTGTTAAATAAATGTTGCTTAAATATTTACTCAATTTCTCTTTTCTTTTTGTCTCTATCTTTCCCGTGTTCCGAGGGATGGCGCCACTTGGCCCTTTTCTCGGTCTGTTCTTTTCCCACATACCACCTGGAGGCAGTGACCGCGCTTGTCAACAGACACGGCCTTGCCGGGTCTCCGCGTCGCTCGCTCGTGAGACGGTTCTATCCGTCTCAATATATATATATATATATATATATATATATATATATATATATATATATATATATATATATATATATATATATATATATATAGTGTATCTTCCCGAGCTTTTTCTCTTAACCATGCACGCCAAGTCGTTGCACAGCATTTCCAGTGTACTTATGTGGTATGACGGGTATCGCGTGTTAACGTAGGCGGACGGAGGGGGAAGGAAAAATGATTGATTGGTCGACAACTGGGAAAATTCAAATAGGATTTATTGTACGAAAATAAAGAATTTGAAGCTCGATATAATGAAAAAAAGTTAAGGGGGGATTGTCTTTTTTTCGCAAAATTTACCGCTTTGTGGGAATTTTTTTGTGAAGAAAGTATACAACGGAAAACTTGTGAAACTTGGCATATAGTTTTATTGATCTGTTTACTACATACAAAAAAAATTTTAAACAATTTCATCAAAAAATCCGTCTCCCACCCCCCTCGACGCGCGATGGTCCTTTTTTGATGGTGTGCACGATTACAGCCTTCACGTTCATCGTGCAACAAAAACCCAAAAAGCATTTTACTTTAGACACATATAGCTATCGTTCGATGAAGGGAAAACAAAAAAAAAATTGACGATTTGGTGACGTTTTGAACTTGAAGTATCGATTTTTCGAAAAAAATTAATCGATTTTTTGTTATAAATAAAAAACTATTAAACGTATTGCTTTTTTGCTTCATCAAACGATAAAAGGATGTCAGCTGAACATTCTGTCCAAATTTGAAGGCAATCGGTTGAATAGTTTTTGAGAAATCGTGCACACCAGTTGTGAAAAAGCTGTTTCGAGGAAAACGCGTTTAAGGGGGGATTTTTTGATGAAATTGTTTAAAAAAATTTTTGTATGTAGTAAACAGATCAATAAAACTATATGCTAAGTTTCACAAGTTTTCCGTTGTAACTTCCTTCACAAAAAAATTCCCAAAAAGCGGCAAATTTTGCGAAAAAAAGACAATCCCCCCTTAAGTGATAAATTACAAAAATCAATACTGAAAGAAGACTCGATATAATTTAAAAATTTCCGCACTGATAATAATTTTGAATTTAACTTGACGGGTTACTGGACACGCGAAGTCCTACCGCTATTTCTCAACCCGTTTAATATTTTATATTAGACAAATTCAATAAGTTCTATTGGGCGCCAGCCTTTCTCGGGCAACGCTCTAAACGCGTACTCAAACTCGGAATAAGCCGAAGAAAAAAAAAACCAATACAAACGCGGCCTTCGGCCGGCAAGCGAGAGACTCGATACACTGGAAATGGGGACGTTTCAGGGTATCTGGGGACGGACGGGGTTCTCGAATACGATGGCCACTTAATTTGGACCACGACTATTTTAAACGTTATTTTATATGACTCGACTTGATAATACGCAAAAACCAAAAAAATCAAGATACTAATTGCGCGATTTTATCGCGCCGCGATTTATTCTCACGAGCTGGTGGCTCGAGTCGGCCGACGGTCGTGCTACACGAGGCGGCCGCGGCTACGCGCGCGCGAGGGGAATTCCGCGAGGGACACCGGGGATCCGCCACGAACACCTTTTTACACTTTATTCACGCTAATTCTCGGACTAAGGCTCGACTCGTTCGCACTGACTCTAGAATTTCTTAATCTAATTTACACTTTGTTCATGCGACGCGCACGGAAAGGGGACGACGATCGGGAATGATGGGGGAGGGGTGAAGGGAACGAATTTTAACGGTCGCCCGTGCGACCAAATTTCCCGAACTTATTTTAGCGGCGCATGCTGGCCGCTCTTGCGAAAGAGAAAAAGGAAGGACTTACGTTTTCGCCGGGAAGATCCTTTCCAAGAGAACTCGACTTGTATTCGACGTCTTTTCTATCTCTCTCTCTCTTTCTCCTTTCGCTCGGTTTCGCGCTTGACGTTTGGACTGTAACCTCGCTCGACCACACTCCGGGACTAAGTGTCGGTCCACGCCGGCCGGCTTCCTCCTCTCGCCCAATCCCGTGCCAGACGACAGATCTCCTATTGATTTTGGATCGCAATCCACGTGGCTCGCTCTGTCGTTCGATCTTCTCCCGTGATCCTTGTCCCTCCTGAGTCGCCGAGCGCCCTAGTCGGTACGGCGCTCGCCAGTCATACCGCGCGAGAGCTGCAGTCTCTCCTGACGCGCGGTAGGCCGGAAACTCGGGAGATGGCAGCAAGATGCTCTCGGACGGCCAGTCCACCGTCCGCGTCGTTGGGAGATGGCGTTGCTGGTTCTCGGAGTCGACGGCCGGGCCGACGTGGCCCCAGTCGACAGTCCGCGTGGTCGCGTGGCGATCGTGATAAAGGGGTGCGGGAAGGACGGAGGGATAGTGTCGCGGCTTCTATGCAAAGAAATAACTTAAAAATACCTTAAAATAAACATGTAATTTTTCCGATTAAAGGTGCGTGGCGGAGACTAAGCCCGAGCGTGGTCACGCGGGCTTTTTCTCTATCTCCCTTGTGACGCAATGTCACAACTCCCCCCTGCTTAAACTGGAGTACTCCCCTCTTCCTGCAAACGCGGTTATTCAGTTTTACTTTCTTTACTTCAGGGGGGGAGGGAGGAAGGGGTATTTTAAGGAAAGGTGTACTTGAGTACTAGACTGGCGGCATTTACTCATGATATCTGCTGGCTGGAGTTACCCGTAATACTGAAGTGATAAATCTCCTATAATTAAATCACAGACTGGTTACCTTAATTTATTAAGTCTTTGCGATGACTTTGCCCTATTGGTAGTCGTTCGTCGCATACTCAGGTACTGTCGTCAGTCGTTCTGTAGTTTCGCCATCGGATGAGTATCTCGATGCTCGCTGGGACTTCCGGCGAGGCTTCCTTGGCCTTTCACCATAGCTAATCTCTAGATGACTACGTTGACTCGCTGGTTGCTGGATTCTTCTTTGTCGCGGCTTCCTTGGTCGTTCATGAAGCAGTCCCAGGGCCAGGCCTTGGGAGGTAGGATCTGGGGTTTGGGACAACAATAGGTGGGGGTAGGGTTTGGGGCATCAGGATAGGATTTGGGTGAGGGACATCAGTAGGGGAAGGGGGAATTTGGGGCATCAGGATGGGAGTTGGGTGTGGGACATCGGTAGGGGAAGGGGGAATTTGGGGCATCAGGATAAGGACATCGGGATGGGATTTGGGTGGGGGACATCGGTATGGGAAGGGGGGATTTGGGGGGCATCAGGATTGGACTTGGGTGTGGGACATCGGACGGGGAAGGAGGAATTTGGAGAGGAGATTTAACGAGGGGGATGGGGTCTCTTCTCCAGGGCTCGGGGGCACTCTGCGGCTCGATAGCCGGTTTGGCCGCACGCCCAGCATCGGGAAATCCCGATGCGACCGGGCGGCGGCGCGGGAGTAGGGACGGTAGGGGGATTGGGGATTATGCGCGGGGGGGAAATGTGAAGGGACATAAGGGCGGGGATGGGGGGTGAGGATCGGACTGGAGAGAGATCGGGCGGAGGAGAGGGACGGGCAGGTGCGTGGGTTTACGGGCGGAGTGTGTAGCGCGGCGAGGAGTCCTCTTGGCCTGGGCCGAGAGGCTCGTAGCGGTCCCCGCGACGACGGCTGCGGCGGCGAGAGCCCGCTCCCGCTGTTGCCGTCGCCGCAAGGTGGCCTTGGAAGGGCCGCTTCGAGGGAGGGGGGATTGCGGCGCTAGGGCCGCCATCCCCGGGATTGGGATTGACCGGGGAGCGGGGGTTGGGACAGGCTTAGGGAGCGGGGGAGGGGAAGGCGTCGAGGGGGGACTGGGGGGCAGGGATGTGAAAGCGGGACTTGGGGCGAGGGGCGGGTATTCTCGCTCCGACAGGCTTGGGACCCTCCTCGGGGCTCCGTGCGGCTTCTTGCCGCTTGGACCCCGGCTCGGGCGCCCGGCCCTCGGGAACTGGAGCAGTAGGCCCCCGGCTGCTGCGACCGGGGGTGTCTCGTCCTCTTCCCTACCAAAAGTGTACCACGTGGTACGGTAGTCCTCGCGCCATCTCTCCACCACATGGCAGGATGGGCGAGGGTATCCCGCCTCGCTCTCCCCCAGCCAAAATTGCGGGGGGACTATAAGTTCCCCTACGGGCCGGCGATACGACGGCCTAGAGCTTGTTGCCTTCCTCGGCATTTCTCCTGAAGCAAGCTGCAAATGAGGCACACACAAAGCATTGGTTAGCACATAAAGCAAGCAAGCATTAATAAGCGCGAGTCTGTCCCTGATCGTACCGTTCTTGTCGTTCTAACCGGGAGATCAGGTCGAAGAGGTGGGCGTCGGAGAGCTCCACCCTTTTTGAACGTTGGGGGCGTAGCCCGCTACGGCGATGCCACTTCGGGCTTGGGGCTGCTGTATCTGGTGATCGCGGCCTGCTCGGGCCGACGATCGCTGCGTCAGGGGCTGCCTCTTCTTCTGAGGTTGGGACTCCTTACGGGTCCCGGAAGGGTTTCAGATCCTTGATGTGAACCCGAGGGTTGCGACGACTCGTCGGATCCTCGAGTTCATACTACAGGGGAGTGCACCGCCAGAATACGAAAGGGGCCGCTATACCGCGGCGCCAGTTTGGCGGCGAAGTTCTGCGCTTCTGACGACAGAACTCGGTTCGTTCGCAGAACTACATCTCCCACCTGATACCTCGTATCTTTTCGGTTCTTATTGTAGTATTTGGCCTGCCTCTCCGCGGCGGCCTCTAGGTTCTTCCGAACCCAGTCGTGCAGCAGAGGTAACCGCTGCATCCGATTGGACCAAACTTCCGGGTCTACTGGGGTTAATTTGGGGGGTTCAGGGGCTTCGTCTCGGAGGCTTTTGGCTGGGCGGGGGTTTCAGCCAAAATTAAAAAATGCGGGGGTCATCTGGGTGGAGGACTGCACGGCCGTGTTCATCGCGAAGCATAATTCCGGCAGGTGTGCGTCCCAGTCTCGGTGATCCATTCCCACGTACGATGTTATCATCGTCTTCAGAGTCCGGTTGACTCGCTCAACCGGGTTCGCCTGCGCGTGGTAAGGCGGCACCGTTGTCTGGTGAATTCCAAGCTCGTCCAAATACCGCGTTACGTGCGTGTTGACAAATTCCGTCCCGTTGTCGGTCAGGAAGTACTGTGGGCAACCGTACCGGTTGATCACCAGAGTCTCGAATGCCTTCATTATGATGGCACCGGTAGCACTACCGAGTGCCTTAGCCTCCACGAACTTCGTGAAGACATCCTGGAACACAACGACGTAACGGTTCTTAGCTTTGCTGGGGGGAAACGGACTCATCACGTCGGCAGCGACTACGCACCATGGACCTTCCGTGGTGCGCTCTCGCATCAGGCCGGACGGGGGTAATTGCGAAACCTTGTGGAGTTGGCATACGGGGCAACGCGCCACGTATCGTGCTACATCTTGGAATATGCCTGGCCAGAAGAAATCCTGGATGACCCGTTGATACGTCTTATCAGTACACAGGTGGCCAGCCTGGGGTCCTTGATGGGCATCCTCCATTGCTCGCGGCCTAGTCTCGGCCGGCAAGACAAGCTTCCAGGCGTCCAAGTCCACAATCGTCGGATCGATGATCGAATGCGGCCGATGGTAGTACAGTTTGTTGTCCTCGAGTTTCCAGCTTGGGTATTTCCAGGGGAATTCACGGACGTTTTGTATTTTGTCCAGGTACCAGGGGTCGGTACTTTCTCCGAGCGCGGCTAAGGCCGCGTCGGTGTCCTCGTACATGCGGGAAAGGGCATCAGGGACAACATGAAGGGTTCCTTTCCTGTGGACGATCGTCAGGTCCCATGCTTGCATCGAGAGTGCCCACCGGGCTAATCGTCCCGAAGGGTCCTTTAGTTTCCGTAGCCACTGGAGACTGCTGTGGTCGGTGATGACGGTAACGTGAGTGCCTTCGATGTACGGTCGAAACTTCCTCACTGCCCAGATTACCGCCAAGCACTCCTTCTCTGTGACGGTGTATTTGCGTTCTGCGTTACTCAGCACCCTGCTGGCAAACGCGATCGGATGCTCTTCACCGTCGAATTTCTGCGTCAGGACGGCTCCCACGGCCGAGTCGCTAGCGTCTGTCTGGAGGACGAAAGGGCGGGTGAAATCGGGACGGGCTAGGATTGGGGTCTGACTTAGGGCTTCGCGGAGAGACTCGAAGGCTTCCTGCTGTTCTGTCCCCCAGTTCCAGGGAACATCCTTTTTCAGGAGCTCGGTCAGGGGAATTTTAACCCGCGAAAGGGTGGGTAAAAATCGGGCATACCACCCTACCATTCCCAGGAAACGGCGTAATTGCCGAAGGGTCCTGGGTGGAGGGTATGCTAGGATAGGGACAACTTTTTCCGGGTCTGCCTTCAATCCGTCCCGGCCGATGGCGTATTCTAGATACGTTACTTCCGGGCAGAAAAAATCGCTTTTCTCCCGGTTAATGGTGAGCCCCGCGGCTCGGAAGACTTACAGGACGATCCTCAAATACTCGAAGTGCTCGGCTTCGGTGTCGGTGGCGATGATCACGTCATCAAGATACGCCGAGACATGGGGCTCCGATGCCGGATCGATGAGCTGATCCATCAGCCGCTGAAACGTCGCTGGTGCGTTCGTCAGCCCGAACGGCATTCTCCTGAACTGGAAAAGTCCTCGGCCAGGAACGGCGAAGGCGGTGACAGGACGACTTCGGGGGTCTACAGGGATCTGGAAATAAGCCTGGCTCAGATCCAACTTCGAGATGAACCGGGCTAGCCGAAGGCCATCCAAGATCCGATCCTTATTGGGAAGAGGGTAGGCGTCCTTCAATGTTACCCGGTTCACGTCGCGATAGTCAATGTAGAAACGATGCTTTCCGCCTGGCTTCGGGACGATCACCGGGTTACTCAGCCAAGAGCTCTTCGTCCTCTCAATCACTCCCTCTTGGACCATCTTATAGACTTCGGCTTGGGCTATTCGGAGGAGGTACGGGGAAATTGTACGGGGCTTCTGTCGGATCGGGGGGTGCCCTTGCACGTCGATGTAATGTTGCGTCAGGTTCATTCGTCCTAACTGTCCGTCCTGTGAGGGGGATACTAACTCGTCCAGACGGGATTCTAGACGTCTATTTGCCGAGACTGAGGCAGGTTCCAAGCCTGCAGCCTCGGGGAATGCGGGAATGCTCCAACGTGGCCCACCCGGTGTCGCAAAGCTACGCTCCGGACCACCGTGAAGGGACCACGTATTCATTTTGTAATCCACACGCATTCAGAACAATCTCAAAAAGTCAATCCCCATAACAAATTCGTAGCCTAACGCGGCTACACGTACCTGGAGGGATTGCACTTTTCCTGCGAGATCCAAGGTCAGTGTGACTGCCCCGTCTACCGGAACTACTGCCCCGTTGGCGACCCGAACGCCCTCCACTATCGGTTGCAAGAGAAGTCCTCTCCTCCTTGCTACCTCCAGTCCGAGGTACGTTTTCGTAGATCCCGGGTCTACCAACGCCAATAGGAGTTCGCCACCCACGTTAATCCATAAGTGGTGGCGAGCATCCATACTTAAAGCTCCGATAAACATTTCTTCTCGGTCAGCCACCCCTTCCTCTTCTCGGGAAGCCATATGTTCGCACGGGAACAAGTCTGTTCTGGTTTCTATTTCTGTTGGGGGCGGGTTGGACTCTGCCTGCCGCTCTGGTGCTACGCTCGTCATGGCGCAGTCAGGCTGCGGCTGGGGTCGGGGTATCTGAAGGAGGTTCTCCTTCTTTAACGACTGTCGGAAGGTACACGGGCTTACTGCCCTCCCGACCGGGCGTTTTCCGAACGCTTCCGTTCGCAATTCCGGCACGAATTCACGTCGCATGTCGCGACCGAGCCTTTGGGAGGGGTCCTATTCGGGTACTGTTCCGGGGGGTGGGTGCCGACAGGGTATACGTGTCATGCGGTGGCTTGGGATGGGGTGGGGTGACTGGGAATGGGGAAGAGCAAAGGTGACCGCGGTACGGTCGGTGGCTGTGGTGACGTTTCCTCGGGGTGCGGGTGTCGGGCTGACTCTTCCTGTTGCCGATCTCCGATCCCTCTGAACCGGCAGTCTCCTGGGCGATGGCGTCGGCGTTCTATCGTGGTCGTCCGGACCCGCTGCCTCGTCTTGGGACCCGTGGGGTGGCGGCGTCATCGTCCGCCTCTGTGTCGGCCGATACTCCTCGTATGTCGGGGGTTGGCGGCTGTCAGCGGTCGATGATCCGAATAGCGTAGCCGTCAGTGGATCGACCAATGCAGCCGCAAGCGAGAAGGAGGGGGGGGCGTCCCCCCGCTCATCCTTCCGGACATCCCAACCAATCAAGGCTCCTGGAATCCGTGTCCTTATTTCGTGCCGGATGAGGCGATTCTGTACTTCGCTTTGGGTCCCGTCCTTGTTGAGGCCCGCTCGGTCACAGGCTCCTAGGATGTCCCGCACCGTCTTCAACCGCTCAACTTTTTGGCGGGCGATCCTTTCTTCCGTGGCCATCAGCGAGAGGTCGGCTACGTCCACTGAGAGCTGTGATGTCGGTCCTCGGGGGTGGTCTATTGGGGATGTGGTCATAATGGGGGACGTACGGGTGGGGGTTGTGACTGTACTCGTCGTCACCGGGGTATCTGCCATGTTGCGGATGTGCTAAACGCAATAAACGAAAAATTTGGGGGGTTGGGAAGGGGGAAACCGCTCGCGATTACTCCGCGGCACGGTTAAAAACGAACTTTAAATCCTTGGTCAAAACCAAAACCCAAAAAAAAGGTAAAACCCAATGACTTCAATAATTCAATTTATAAAAGAAAAATACCGCAATAAACAAACAATGGAAAGTCTTACTCGACAATTCGTTTGTTGACTCTACTCCCTGGGACTGTAACTGATTCTGACAACGCAATTTTCTCCAAAAATTTCCTTTAATGCCGTGAAAATTCAAGAGTTGTCGAGTCTTCTATTCTCTATCTTATTCCGCCAACTGAATAATTATTCCTTAAGGGATGTCTGTTTCCCAGCTAAAACAATGAAATGTTCCTTAAATTATTCAGGAGGCCCAACAAAGAATAGAAAATATTTGGGGATCGTTTGGGGTGTGGGGTGACCGTTGGCGAGGGACTCAGCGTCGCGGTCTTTATTAGAGCTTCGTAATGAAGGGTATTGGGGCGAGGGTCAGCACTTCTCCAAAGCGTAAAGAAAATTGGGGGGGGATATGCGTGGTCAGCGAGGATAACGCGAAAGCGCAAGCAAACAACACAAAAAAAATGGGAATTTATACCGTCATGTCAAAAGTCATCGCAAAATACACAAAAATACCAAGCAAGCCAAATCCGTGTCAGTACTAAGCTATTCCAAAAATATTTTCGGAATTGAAAGAAAAAACACAAAAAAAAACAAATGGCCAATCAGTACCAATTGCAAAAAAAAAAGAAAACACAAAAAAAAATAATACAGGTCTCAATAATATTATTTCAAAACAAAACAAAAATCAATTCCGACAAACAAACGAATAGCATAGTATGCGAAAATCTTAAAGCAACAATTCACAAAAAAAAATCAGCTCAGTATTCAAGCGGTATTCCCTTAAGCAATAATGAATGCTTCTAAATTGTCAACGCAATACAAACAAAAAAACTATTTTCATTGCCCAAGCACCAACGCCAATTCAATTTTTTTCCACTTTTTCAATCGTGAAAAACAGGTTCAAACACTTTCGAACATGCCCGTACGTAGAGAATTTCCCCCGACATTTTTTCACATTCCCAAAAAACGGGTTCAAACACGTTTGAAGAACCCCGTACGTGGAGAATTTCCACAGCATTTTTCACATTCCCGACGTTGAGGCGGGGGGGGGGGGGGGCATTGATGTGATCTTTCATCTGTGGCGTATTATAATGCTCCATGCAAGGAAGGTATGATATCACTTCACTATCGTTCCGATGATGTTCTGGCAGACGATCCCACAATAAGCCAACATATTCACCCCAATATTTTAGGAGCAAGACCTTTGAAACCTGTTCGAGCTCGTTTTTGGTCAAGTCCAATGGGTGCTTGGCCGGATGCACTCCGTACATACTCGCATAACTGAACATCTCGACGTTATATTTCGGAATGAAAACGAGTCCTTGATACATCGAAACATTTTTTTCCCGGAGTGCAGCTGTGCTCAGGTGGCCCATCTGCGGTCAAAAACCCTTTGACGATAGATCTCTAAAGTTCATAGTTTTTCCAAGAAATCCCGACTTGTCAGGACCTGTCTCGGGTGTCGGCGAGAGTCGCGACAGGAGTGGATACGGATACAAACATTTTAAAGATTTCGGAAACGAAACCAAGCGCATCACACCTGCATCACATAAATAAACGGCTTTAAAAAGCCGTCCCCTTCATGTATCGCTTCAAATTAACGACATTTTCCTACCCATATATGGCCATTACACGCACACATCGTGTGTGTGAGTTTTTTTTTCACACAGACTACATAGTGTAGAAAGAAAAACACTGCATCGATACTAATCTTTTTTTATGTCTATAATAAATTAGGAGATTTATGGGTTTTCAACGTTCACTCACCACTACCTGACCCCCGCCCCCACAAAACACTCGTCGACGACGGCTTACCCCTCCTGACAGTCGCTCTTCGGACCACATGTCCACGCTCTCCACAGAGACCCCTGGCATGACGTCACGTCCCCGCGTCCCCCTACTCTCTGCGTCCAGGGGCACTGGACGCAAAGAGTATTCCCTGGAGTCTCTATTCCCAGGGGCACTGGACCCCCCCCCCCCCCTCCACCAGGCACTTGGCTTCCCCGCGCTGGACCCCGCCGCCCCGCTCCCCCCTGAGATCCCTGCACTAGAATCGGCCTAGTACATCTACTTCCGCTATCGCCAATTTCTGCTCGGGAAAGGAAGCCTTCATTTGTCGGGTTGAAAATTTCGACTCGGGAAGAGCGCGTGTTGTTATCGTTTTCTCTATACGGATGTATGTGTGCTGATAAATTGCGTATATAAATTCAGCAACGCTCATTATTGCGGCAGCTTACGATAAAGAAGCCAGTTGTACTTTTTAAGTTCTAAATGCAAAAACATGTACGTTAATCCCGTCAACATTATTCAACTTTTATCCATAGCGATAAGTAGCGATACTCCAGTCACCGATCGGGAAAAACAGTTTAGTAAGGACATAGAAAACATAATCATAGAAGCGATGGACTAACCTATGGAAATGAAATTCGAAACCGGTTTGGATTTTCTGTCGCCAAACGATATTCATGAAGCTGCCACAATAGAAGATAACAGTGAAGAAGATTGGCACGTACAATGATACCTGGATCCCGAAGGTGATGAAAATGTATGTACGAAAGATGTAAAAGAATTAAGTTACGAATACAAGACAAGAGCTGTGGATTACTGGAGATCCGGGACAGACGGGAATAGAAAAATATCAGCTATTCAAACGAAATTCAGAAAGGTGAAATCAGTGCGGCAGTTACGCAGATGGGCCCATAGTATAAACAAGGGTGGCCCACAAAGAAAAGTTAACAAAAATAGCTCACTACACGTTAAACAATTTCATCGACGCTTCGGACAAAAAGCTGCCTGTCCATGATATGGATCTTCGACGATGGGCCTTACGTGCACGAGAAATTGTAGAAATGCCAGCAGTAGATTTTAAGGCACCCGCTTCTTGGGTGGAAATATTTAAAAAAACAACATCGAATTGTGTCGAGGAAGATTACTAAATATGTAACAAAACAACAGTTATTAAATTCTGATACACTTCAAGACAAAGCTAAACAATTCATAGAAACGGTGAAAGTCAACATGGCCAACGTTGGCGCTGAAAACACATTTAATTCTGATGAAAGTAGATTCAATTTAGAGCTACATACAGGCCGCACATTGACGAAAGAAGGGCAGAAATCCGTAGAGACAGAAATGCAATCGAAAACATCCACAACACACAGTTATCCTATACAGCCTTTAATTTCTGCGAGTGTTGATCGTTTAACCCACCTATGTTGATCGTTTTAAACGAACCTACTAGCAAATTTAGTCCTCGAGTGGAACAAACTATGTTCAGAGCCGGAAATATATTTCTATTGGCTTCGAAATCTGGAAAATTGATGACCAATCACTTCAAGCGTTGGTTTCAAGAAATATATATTCCTAATAAGGGTCCAAAATCGATAATACTTCTGGATTCTTGGAGGGGTCCATGTCCAGCTGCATTCAAAGGAATAGATATGCAACAGAAGGATATTAAAGTTTTAACCATTTCAGCAGGTAAATATATTTTACCAGTATGATTAGTTCTGTAGACAATTAGTTTATATCATTATTAGCAATTCTTGCAGGTACAATGGGAATGATCCAACCCCTTGATGTTTATGGCTGTCGTGTATGGAAAAACTTCGTCAAATACTTTTCTGACATTGTAATATTATACAATTATGACGTCAATCTGCACTTGAGAGACAATATTGTTAAGTTACAATCTCTTACACACAATCAGTTTTCTTCTCCACGGTTTACAAACCTCTTTAAATATGCGTGGTAAAAAAGCGGTTACGAACAAGAGAGACCACCGAACTTCGTAAATACCGTAGAATTTTGCTTTTTACAAAATGCAGTGGCATGCGATATGTGCGGCGAAGCAGCTATTATCACTTGTGCGAGGTGCAAGAAATCTCTTTGTTTAAAACACTTTTACCATGACTATCATTATTGTAATACGTATAATCCATAAAAAAGTACAGTTGAAAGAGAACAATAAAACCAAATTGAAGCACAAGAACCACGCTATATGATCCCACCATTGATTGAGGCAGAATTTTATTTTTGAGATCATGGACGCGTTTGAACAAACAAAAATTTTCGAAATTCTTTTTTTCCCTCCATTTCATACGATACCGTCGAGGGTGATAGTTAAACAAAATTTGGTTGGCGAGATTTTTAAACTAGAGATTTCACGTTTCAAACCGCTTTTTTTTGCTCTCCGGTACAACCATGCTCCACGGAGATACGCCTTTTAAAAAATCACTGAAAAAGTTTTTGAAAAACTGTCTGCTCCTCTAATTTGATCGGTGAGTGTATTATTTGCATTATGTTGATGTCTGCAATTTTTCCATTCTGGATTTTTTTATAATCAACTAGTAGCTTCATTCGTTTGACGGTCGAAAAACCCGTATCGGCCATGGACGAATCCCGGATCTCATCCTTAGGAAGACGTGAAAAATAAAAAAAATGTTATCTACCGATGTACACTTACCCAAAAAATTAGAGGACCAGAAGAAGTTTTTATTTTTTCCGGTGATGTTCGAAAAGCCGTAACTCCGTGAAAAAATCGTACCGTGGCTCATAAAAAGCGTTATGAAGCTTGAAATCTCTAGTTTAATAATCTTGACGACAACATTTTTTTACCATCTCGCTCGGCGCTATCATAAGAAATAGCGCGCGCTAGATTTTCCAAAACTGCAGAAAAAGTATTTTTTTTGTATTTTTTCAAATCAATATTGAGCTTTGAAAAAAAATATTCCTCTAAATTACTAAAAGGCGCTTCTAGAGGCTTCTTCCACGTATCCGCAACCCATCTTCCGCTCGGTGTACGATTATCAGTTCATGAGATATCGATGATCATAGAAAAAATCTGACTTTTTATTAAATCGGGGATATCTCAGCAGCAAATGCTCGTACAGAGAGAAAAAATATATATATATTGAAGCTCAAGAACCGAGCTTCATGGTCCCACCATTGATTGTGGCAGACCATTTTTTTTGAGCCCACGGACGCTTTTGAATAGATAAAAAAATTTCGAGCTTTTTTCTTCCCGCTATTACTTAGGATAGCGTCGAGTGTGATGGTGAAAAAAAAAATTGGTCCACGAGATTCTTAAACTAGAGATTTTACGCTTCAAAAACCTTTTTTGCTCCCCGGAACGACGATTATTCACGGAGATACGTCTCTTCGAAAATCTCTGAAAAAATTTAAAAAAAACCGTCTGCTCCTCTAATTTGTTTGGTAAGTGCATTAATTGCATGATGTTGATGTCAGCGTCGGTGCTACACAACGATTCTTTCTTAATTCTCGATTATTCTTAATCAACTAGTCGCTTCATTCGTTTGACGCACAAAAATCCCGTATCGGCCATAGAGGAGTCCCGAAACTCATCCTTAGGAAGGCGTGAAAAAAAAAATTATCGACCGATGTACACTCGCCCAAAAAATTAGAGGACCAGAAGGACTTTTTAATTTTTCCGGTGATGTTCAAAAGCTGAACTCTGTGAAAAAAATCGTACCGTGGCTCAAAAAAAGCGTTTTGAAGTTTGAAATCTCGAGAGTAGTAGAACAGTACAGATTCTGAACGAAGTGTAGGCGATGGGGGTGCGAGGACGGGGGAGTCAGGGTCGGGGGGTAAGGGGAGGGATTTGGTCATGTGGTGATGGAAGTGTGTGGTGGGAAGTACGCGGCGCAGGGGAGGGGGCGAGGAGTCTAGAGCAAGGGGAGGGAGGTGTGTGGCTGTCTCGCGAAGGTCTAGGGACCCGTTTGGGGAGTTGTGGGAGGGGGATTTGCAGCTTGCGGAAAGGGGTGTGATGAGGTCGGCGAGTGACGTCACGCGAGGGAAGGGATGCGTAAAAAACACGGAGGTCCACGGATAATGGTTGTTGCGGGGCTCGCCGACGAGGGGTCCGCCGGCAGTCAGGGGACATCGTAGACGATGCGACAATTTTCTTGGGGGACGTGGCGTTATTTATATCGGTGAATCGTTTCCAGACAATGGAGGAAAATTTCTCTTAAACATGTGAATATGCATGTGAAAGCCAGCGTCTATGATACACTCTCGGCAACGCAAGGCAATTGTAATGCTAGGTGTCAAATGAGACTTTACGAATAAACTTTTTATGCAGCTGTAGTAACAAAGGCTAGCTCTTACAAAATTTAATTGCATCCGGTCTTGTATTCAATCCAAAAGATAACATCACGATGTTTGCATGTATGAGTGTGCATGCAGTGCACCCGCCAAGAACCCAATTTGGCGGGTTGCGGAGGTGTGCGCGGATTCTGGCGAGTAAGTCTTGTAGGCAGAGGATGCCCGAAACCACGGGGCCCATGGGAAAGGGGATAGCAGTTGTAGGCGCGGCAGGAGGGACATACCGTAAGAGACACGTTGGTAGCTATGGGGACATCGTAGACGATGCGTCATTTCTCTGGGTGAGGAAAGGCGGCCTTATTGATACAGGTGAAACGTTTTTCAGACAAAGGTGAGATATTTCTCTTAAACATATGAACGCGTACAGGAAACTCGCTTGAAAAATGAATGCAATAAAAGTAGGTATTCCGGCACAAGTTTTGTATAAAGGGCCCAGATCCTCCGCGATTATGCACCCAATTGAATTCATTCTGTCCCCATGCTTCCATACTAGTCTTATAACAGTGTAATATAAAAAACTATGGTGAGGTTGCACACTTCTAAGACAGAGGAGAAAGACAGAAAATAATTTTTCCGAATGAAAACGACTTGTAGCACCCAAAGCCTCACACTTTTAAGCGAGCAGTCACTTTGCTCGCATCATTTCTTGGAGCCTTCGTTTAACGCGTGTGCAAATGGCTGAAAACGTTCCGCAATTAGAACAGAATCTGCGCGATCAAACCGCACTAATAAATTCGGTGGATGAGTAGATAGTGTGGAAGCATCAATGTGATCAATGTGTAGAGTCGTTGGAAACGCAAAGTCGAATTACGCGACCGCGATTATCGCTTGGAAATCAGCAATCATTGGTAGCACAAATTGCTCGCTTGGAAGGTTTAAAAAATGTTCTATGCAAACGATTTTTACATGCAGGCGCGGGACACAGTGATCGCGGTTTGATTTGGCGAGAGATTGATACAGCGTTCGAAAACCGTATCCTGACTGGCTGCGTCATCAATAACGACCATATTGAACCTCTTCAGTTTCTCGAAGACGCATGTGATATAATGCTTTCACATGTGTAAAACATTACCAACAAACACATCAGTGTAAAAGTGAATACGGTTTTCAATGGTGAATTTGAGGTAGGTGACAAACGTGCAAAAAAAGTATCAACACGAAAAACTTTGAACTTTTTATCACGTTCCATTTACGTGAGTGGTATACACAACGAGTTGGCGAGCCTACCTTAGCATCCCTCGAAGATTTTCAAAAACGTGTGGCGGATGGGCGTTGTCGCGGATACTGAACTTAACTTTAAATATCAATAAATCCAATCCAATGCGTGTTGGATGTCAAACTGTTTCGTCGCCGGAAATAATCATGAACAAAGCGGTGGTGAATATAAAGTCGAAGGGTAACGCGTGTTTTGCGTGGTCAGTGGTAGCTGCTCTTCATCCAACGAAAACACATGTGAACATAATATCCTCATTGCTCAACTGTCCTGCAGCTTCAAGGCATTGTTTTTCCAATTATTCTAAATCAAATAAAGAAATTTGAACCGCAAAATAAAGTTTCAATCAATGTATATACAACTGAAAAGAAAAACATCGTTCCGATTCAAGTAGGTGACTAAAAGTTGGATGAACACGTCAATTTGCTGTACGTGCAGGATTCCTTGGACCACAACGTAGGACACTTTGTATGGATCAAAAATTTATCCCGACTCGTGAGCACGCAGCTGAGCAAAACAAAATGGAAAAAACATATCTGCGGTCGACGCGTAAAAACCCTGGTTGAGAATATACTTATGAGTAGTTATGTACTTGGTAATATAAAAATGGTTTCACCGTTTTGTTACAGGTGTTTGCACTACCTCCACATGGAGGACAAATTGCGATCACACGAGGTGAATTGTGGAAAATTGAATGATTGCTCCATTTGATTGCCGAATGCAATGCACAAATGGCTAACATTTAAAAACTTTCAATGAACCAATCGACTTCCATTCACGATTTACGCCGATCTCTAGTGCATTCTGGCAAAGGTTGCCGACAAAAACATATACCAACATCATGAAGTGTTTAGCATTGCGTACTACGTATGACCATTCATGATCAGGATACTACTCGCGTCGCAGTGCTGATTGCATTTCGTGGTTCGTTGGGAACCTTAAACATTTAGCTTTGCGCATCAACGAAATTTTATCGAATAATGTTCCTATCACTCATCCTCTAACACCGGATGAGTGAGCCGATTATCGAAGTGTCAGTCAATGTCATATATGTGAGAAACCATTTACCGAAGACGACATACGTCTTCGCGATCATTGTCATCTGACCGGGCGTGATAGAGGCTCCGCTCACTCTAATTGCAATTTGTATTACATCTGTATTATCTGTATTATAAACGGACTTTTCCAATTCCTGTTGTTTTTTATAATTTGTCTGGTTATGATGCACATTTCATCATTAAGGAAGTAGCCACAGCGTCCGAACGGAAAACCGACGTACTTCCCATAACAAACGAGAAATACATTTCTTCCACAAAAACAGTTCAAACGGCAGATAAGTCACAACATCGGATTCAATTACGCTTCATCAATTCATACAAATTCCTCATTGCAAGTCTGGATAAACTAGCATCATTTTTTACCACGAACAAACTCAAAATTTTACGGTCGCAATTCCACAGCATACCGGCAGACAATTTTATCCTGTTAACTCGAAAGGGTGTTTTCCCCTATGAATATATCGATAGCGTTAACAGATTGGACGACTGCCACCGACCACCACGAGATGCATTTTACAGCCATTTGACCGGTGACACTGTAAGTGAAAACGAATTCACTTATGCCGAGTGAAACGAATACACTCATATATGGAAACGGTTTGCTATTCAAACATTAGGTGAATATAGCCACTTATACCTGTAGACCGATGTTTTGTTACTAGCCGAAATTTTTGCGAACTTTCGTAATACCTGCATCGAAAGTTACAGGCTCGACCCCGCGTATCACTATACTCTCCCTGGATACACCTGGGATACAAAATTCGAGCATACAAAGATTAACTTCGAATTGCTCACCGATGTTAACATGGTGTTATTTGTTGAACGAGGTATACGCGGTGGCCTGAGTCAGTGTTCAAACAGGTACGCGCGTGCCAATAACAAATATATGGAATTGTTCGATTTATCAAAGTCTTCATCATACTTGATGTATTTTGATGTAAATAATTTATATGGATGGGCAATGTGTTAATCTTTGCCCTATGCTGATTTCCGATGGATCGATTACTTGTCAACATTCGATTTATTATCGATCGCGCTAGATGCTCCGACAGGCTACATTCTTGAGGTTGACTTAGAGTACCCGGAATGTCTACACGATGCCCACACGGATTTGCCGTTTTGTTTAACACATGGTAAACCACCTGGTAAGCAACACGAAAAACTGCTTGCAACCGTGCATGACAAGGAACGGTATGTTATTCATTATGGCAATCTGCAGCAGGGTGTACGCCATGGTCTCAAAATCCACCAAATTCACAGAATACTTCAATTCTCGCAATCACCCTGGTTACGATCATATATTAAGTTTAACACGTAGTTCCGAACCCAAGCAAAGAATGAATTCGAAAAAAATCTTTACAAATTGATGAATAATGCGGTGTTTGGGAAAACTATGAAAAATGTGCGAAATCATGTAGACGTTAAGCTTTTGACACGGAGGGCGGGTAGGTACGGTGCAGAGGCAATGATTGCAAAACCAAATTTTCATAACCGGAGTGTTTTTTTCAGAAAACCGTATTGCTGTCGTATTAAGCAAGCTCGAGGTGAAATTCAATAAGCCAATATATGTTGGTATGTGCATACTCGACCTATCGAAGACATGCTTATGTGCCTTTCATCATGAGTACATGATACTTCTGTATAAAGATAAATGTACAGTATTGTACACCGATACGGATAGCCTTATATACAACATTCAGTGTGAGGATGTGTATGATGACATAAAGCACAACATCCATCGTTTCGATACGAGCGATTATCCTGCAGGTAATGGGTATGATATACCGCTTGTCGACAAAAAAGTCCTTCGACTAATGAAAGACGAAAATGGTTGGATAATGACAGGAATTCGTCGGGCTTAGAGCAAAAATGTATGCAGTACGAGTCGATGGCACATGCGATACAAAGAAAGTAAAAGGTGTTAAGAGTAACATCGTGGCCAGAACGATCTCGTTCGAGGATTAAAAGAAATGCTTAAACGAACAAATCGAAATGACTTGCCAGCAATCGTGCATAAGATCAAAGTTACATCAAGTGTACACCATGAACGAGACAAACATCGCTCTAAGCCCGCACGATGACAAACGATATATCATTCCCGGAACCACGAAAACTCTACCATGGGGACCTTTAGGATATAATTGTAGCATGTAATTTGTAAATGTTTTATGAAAAATCGATTCTTTATATAATTGTGTTGTAAATAATGAATTGGTTTGTCACTTTTTAAAGTGGAAAAAAAAGAAAACCCCATTGTAATTTGCTATAGTGACGATATTTTTCTTCACATCTTCCTGACACACTTTTGTGAGAGAGAACGGAATGAAAAAGCCAGAAGGAGAAGGCTGCCTAACCAAGAAAAGACATGCTACGCTGAAGAGAACGGTCGACCCTTTGCGAGACAAACGGCTCGTCATCTGGAATGAGTAGAGAGAGAAGAATAACCAAATTTAAGACATTTTTTATTCTCCGCTACAAATCAGATTTGCTTATCCAGCTATTGTGGGCACTATCGAAACCCAACCATTTTACAAACATTCGATTACCACGCTTCTTTAATCCTTTTTTAACGAGATAAATATCAGGATGTTGAACTTTAAGTAGCTCCTGATCGTAGAAACCACCTGGAATGGATTCATCGTCATAGTCCTTGAAGTGAAATGTTACAGGTTTCGTGTTTTTCACTCTATATATGGTAAATATTTCCGTTGTCCAGTTCGGTGTCGCATCCTTTTCGCGAACACTCTTGAATTTACTGATTCTTACTTTATCGCCAATTTTGAATTTTGATTTCGATTACTTTTTCAATGGAGTCTTATGATAAACATGTTGTAGTAGCTGTTTCTCATGTCCAGTATTAAGGGGCCAGTCTACTTTGAAAATTAAAAAAAAATCGTTTTTTTGACTGTTGTCGAAAGTACATACATTCAGAAATATTGTGTCAAAATTTTATGAAAATCCGAGCTCTCTAAGTATTTTTTTTTTACCTGAACGTCAGGATCTCATTTCGTCTACCGAAGCGTATAGCGCGCCTGGCCGATCATAGTATAAACTTCAAACGCGTTTTCCTCGAAACAACGTTTTCAAAATCTAGCTCCATCGTATCTCTAAAACTAATAAACCGATTCACTTGAAATTTGAACCACATATTGTAAAAATGATTCGCATCAAGATGGCCCTCGATGGTTTTAAAATGTTGATTTTTACTCTTTTTTTGCGAAAAACTGCGAAGAAAACGCGTTTTTTAAACTTTTTTCGTTTTTCATCTGCCATTTTTTTATTTTTTGATAAAACTTTATATCCGAGGGTCATTGTGTAGCTGGTGTCATACTGAATCTAATGGACGTTGATTTTTTTGTTGCAGACAAGCTTTTGCCGAGCTGTGATGGAGCTACCTAGCCCACCTATTTTTGAGGCGTTACGTTAAACTATAGTTTTTGTACTTAAAAATGAATAAAAATGAATTAAACATTTAAAAAAAAATGTATTTCAAGACTTTATTTATCAAGCCCAACAACTTTTATATTCATATCTTTTATAAAATCCTAAAAAAAAAATCGTGAAAATAGCCTCTTTTCGTGGCTCCAAAGTGGACTGGCCCCTTAACATTTCTCGGTTTCATCTTAATCGTGCGGTGCACAGAATCATTATACTTGGCTACTAGGTTATCAACTATATCGATCCACCTATAATTACCACGAAGACTAAATTGTACCCACATTTTATTTTTCAATGTACGATTGAAACGCTCGCAAATGGAAGCTTTTAAGTTGCTATATGTTGAATACATGTGGATATTGTATTTTTTCATTAGGGTTTTAAAGTCACAGTTATAAAACTCTTTTCCCTGATCAACGTGTAACTTCTGCGGTATGCGTCCTTTCACGAGTATCAACTCCAGTGCGGTTGCTGAATCTTTACTATTCTTACTCCGCATCCATTTCCAGTCTTTTCAGTTGGCATCCAGTTGAGCAATGATGTGTGAATTGCGAATCACCAAGTCTTGTAGAGTTTTGAGATCTGCATCGAGCGTTCTCGCAATACCTGTCATCGTAGCTTCTAATCCATTAATCAGCAACAGGTTACTCTCATTTATTTCTTTGCGTACGTTTTTAATGATTGTTCAAGATCTTTTATGTAAAGCAATTAGATTGATAGCATCGTCTTGTTCTTCCGGATTGGCGATAGTACACAATCGTTTCTACCCCAAGTCATAATGACCATCTGCGGTAGTTCTAAACCCAATCCCCGGTCTGCCTGGAGGACCTTGCTTATTGAGGAGGATATTCTTTTTCAGTTGGCGCCCGAACACATCGACACTCATGTTGATAATGCGTAAAATTTCAAATGTTGGGTTAATAAATAATTTTGGCTTCACGCAATTCGTCAATAATCGATACAATTTCATTTGAATGTGACGAATTTCCGGCTGCTTCTGATACTAGAAGTAAGCGAAGACGATCTACTAGCTCATTGGGACTATCCCAATAAATGTAACCCAATTGGGTATTTTTTCTCGCCACCTTATACTTTGGCATACCCTTTCCCATGTGCTTGTGATGATCAACTATAATTGCGATATACGTATCGAATTTGTGACCGACACTATGTCGTATAGCCTCACCAGGCTTATAATATCCTTGTGAGCATTCGTGGCGATAATGATTTTTTTCATAGTTTTTCAAGTCATCCGGTGTCAGAGCTTCGACGTTGGGAACTTCTTGAAACAATAGCTCTGCTAATCTAACAGTTTTCGGATAGCTTGAATCTCGCACACGAATATGTTGAGAATCTAAGAATATAGGAGAATCACCAATCATTAATTTGTTGTTCGCGAGGTTCCGTACGTCATATGAGACATCCAAGCTTGTCTTTCTAGTTGTACGTAATAACAAAAGATATTCACTGAATAAATCATCAACATTTTGGGTTGGTGAGTCATCATCATCGTCATATACCAGCTTAAATTCGTCTGATTGTTTCGCTCGCCTTGGAGATTTTACGCAATACATATTATTCCTTCAACAGCTGTTCGCTCTTCATGTTGTCGCTATCGGTGTGTACGTGATACTTTCTTTTCACCGATCAATGACGGGTCATTTATCGAGCATCAGTAAATAATCAAAACGTTGCCTATATCGACGCTCGTTAATATTGGTATCCTTGTCGATTGTGATGAATGCATACTTGTCAGAATTCCAACATTTCGTGCACATGTTTTTAAAGCATGTGTAAGACATATCCGTATTGACATGATCATTGTACGCGTCCTTGAGATTCGTATCATCCTGCTTGAAAAGAACCACGAAATTCGAATCTCTCACGAGATGTTTGGGGATACGAGTATATGTCTGACAAAGATAGAAACTGTCAACAATCTTGTCTTCCCATGGAAAAGAAGGCTCTCACATTATCCTTTTTTTCACATGCTATATCATCAAAAATGAATAAAGAGTTGCGTCGTGCGTCACTTGGTGCTATAACTCGTTCATGCTCATTGAATGGATAATACTCAACTCCACTCACAGGTTCGAGTAATCGTTCGAACAACTTACATTTTGGGTGTTTCAGCGGCTTGGAATACAGATAAATATTCCTAAATCTCAAACCATTGGGTTGTATTATGAAAGTAAGCAGTGCGTTGGTTTTCCCACAATGAGATGGACCACAAAGAACGGCACGTATGATATCCGGCAATAAATTTCCATGACGTTTGTGCACCTTCATCGTTGACAAATTTATCAAAATGTATTACGGGAAGTCCGCCTCCGAAAGTTTTTTTCTTGGACGTCATCTCACACACGACTAATGAAAAATCAATATAAAAAGGCTCTTTATAGGGATTGCCTATCAGTCGAGTATTGTTTTTAGTCATGATCGTTCATGGCAAGAGCGGTAAAGGTTTCGTCAACCAATTAATCAACAAACTCCCTGTTGAATTACATCTGCTTGGATAACAGTATTGTGGGCCGGGTACAAAGCTGGCTAAGCGCCTTGCTCGTGGTGATCCGGGCATTAGTCCGTTAGACACGATATTGCATATTAAAAAAATCTAGATAATTTTGAAACGAGACTTTCAGCAGTTAAAGTGTGGGCCGAACAAGCTTGGCACCGCGTTATCGCTAAAGACGCTAGCATCGGTGAGAAAGCAAGTGCTTGGAGTGTGTCAAATATTATGTACACAAAGAGAAAATTTGGCATGGGGATGAAGACAGCACGCAAGGGCGGCGTTTATTTGAAAAAAATAATCTGTGCTGTGAAGAAGACGATGATTCAAAGTAATGATCCGCAAACGGTTATTAAATCGGCTCTAAAGGGTGCTCGTGTAGCGGTAAAGACTAAAGGTGGCAAGTGCGCGCACCGCGGGTTGTACCTATACCTCATAAAATTGGTGGTTTTTTTGCCGTTTCTGATACCTATATTTGCGGGTCTCAGCGCTGCTGGGGCTTTGTCGGGTGGTGCAGCTGGTATAGCCAAAGCTGTAAATGCTGCTCAAGCGGCAAAACGTGAATTCAATGAAAGTAAACGACGTAATCGAACAATTGAAGCGATTGCTTCGGGTTCGGGGTTACATCTGAAACCGTATAAGCAAGGATTGGGTCTTCGAATCAAGCCAAAAAACGGCCAGTAACGCTACCACACCGACCGTTGACCGACATCGACCTACTCAAATATGCAAAAGTCGTGAAGGTTTCACATTTCCGTGGCGTGTGCATGCGGGCTACATTACCAATGAGCGGGCCACTCAAATAGGAATCAGCGATTGTGAACTTGGATGAAAATGTAGGCCCTGGCACACACTGGGTTGCCTACAAAAAGACTGGATGGAAAGTCATGTACTTTGATAGTTTCGGCGATCTTCCACCACCATCTGAACTCATGAGATATTTTGGTGTAGATAGCGCGAACTATAATTATAAGAGATATCAAGAATATGATACGATTGAATGCGCACATCTATGTCTCAAGTTTCTCATGAACTATAAGGCTGAGAGTTTAGTTGCCAAAGTACCAGCGTCATGGAAGATAGTTTAACATTGACCATATTTGGATCGTCATCTATACTCGAGGCACAATTCTTTCCCCCTATAGAACTCTCACCAAACAAAAATTATACTCTCGGTCTCGTGAAACTATTAACATTCAATTATATTGCCAATATAGACATTAACCACAACAAACTTCACGTGGGAAATGAGGTGTTGACAATACCTACGGGTAGCTACGAAATAGAGGATATTGATACATTTGCGCAAGCCGAGCTGTCACGAAAAAACATCAAATCTAATAATAATACTTTGCGCAGTGAAATCGAGTGTGATCGTGGTGTAAATTTTGAGGCTGAAGATTCGATTGGACATCTACTGGGCTTCACAGCACGTAAATTGGAAGCGAATAAAAGACATGAATCTGTTCGTCCAGTAGCCATTCTCAAAGTAAACAGCCTACGCGGTGAGTGCAGTATAACCGCTGGTGCCTATATTAACGGACAAAAGGTGCACACCATTCATACATTTTTCCCATCGGTCCCTCCAGGATATAAAATCATTGAGGTTCCATCACCCGTCATTTATCTACCAATTACAAGCCGAACGATAGACATAATACAACTTTGAATAGTGGATCAGGACGGTGACTCAGTGAATTTCCGCGGTAAAGTACTTACAATACGGTTGCATATAAAATCATAATGGGTATAGTCTTTAATAGAGTCACTAATAACACTAAACAACCATGGGTAAAAACAATCAGTCATCGGCCTGCAACCAAAGTGCTTACACCTTAAAACGTGGTACTCTCGAAGAATTTGTGTCTGAAAGTGCGTGGGGACAGCGTGTAAAAGATTACTTATTTTATGCTTTGTGCATCTGCTGCGTGCAATGGAAGAAGACATCGTAAACGTTCAGGAGCCCGTAGTCTTCGACGAATCCATCATACATTGTGAAATTCACGATCATCACCCATACGCATCTTCGACCTTTAATAACAGCAATGGAATACGTATTGCCATTCAAAATCAAGATCTATCCACCCTGCTAAGCAAAAGTTCCTTACACATATGTGGAAAATTATCAAACCGTGATGGGACGCCAACCGCTGCCATAAGTCTCGTCAACAATGCCATCTGCCATTTGTTTGAAGAAGTGCGAGATGAGTTGAATGTCATAGAAATCGATCGTAATAAGAATGTCGGTATTACGAGTGCAATTAAAGGATATTCGTTTCTCAGTCCAGATAAGAGCTCCATGCTCGAGAACACGGGATGGCTCGATGTTGAAGAGACGAAGCAGATTGTTGATGTATCGGGAAATTTTGATGTGTGTATACCACTGAGCATGCTGCTTGGATTTGCCGAAGATTATCGGAAAATTGTGGTAAATGCCAAGCATGAGCTAATTCTTACGAGATCGAAGACTGATGATAATGCCACCATGCAAACAGCTTCCGAAGACTACAAACACGTATTGCATAAAAATGGAATGGCTTGTACCGTATGTAACAGTCTCAGATCAACAACAAATTCAGCTATTGAAATTTCTCGCCAAAGATGCACCAATTTCAATGAGTTTTCGAACACGAGAATTGTATGAATATCCACTACTCTCCGCCACCTCTAAGCATGTGTGGTCTGTCAAGACTTCCAATCAGTTGGAGAAACCACGATATGTCATTCTCGCGCTGCAGACGGGGCGAAAAATATGAAAGAGAGGGATGCGAGCAACTTTTTTCATTGCAACATAAGTGATGTCGAGCTATACCTAAACTCCCAATGCTATCCATATGGAAATCTAAACCTAAATATCAATCAAAATCAGTATGCTTTACTCTATGAGATGTATACAAACTTCCAATTCACCTATTACAGCAAAGAAGCTGGACCATCGCTAAATAAGACGGAAATATTAGAAAAAGCCCCCATCGCCATCATTGACTGCTCAAAGCAAAATGAATCTCTTAAGGCCGGCCCCGTGGATGTGCGTCTCAAATTTGAATTGAAAACGATTATTCCGCCGAAAAGTACTGCGTTTTGTTTAATCCTCCATGATCGTATTGTCGAATACAATTCGATCAGTGGTGCGGTTAAAAAATTGGTATAAAACTCGTCAACTGTCTGCGGACTCTTCAGTCTATTTGGAGCCCATCGTCGAAGGGGTTCAAGAGACCCATCAACGATTTTGTCCTAAAAGAGATATCCATCGTCAAACTCTAGGACAAGAACGCTGAACCGCTAACGTTTTTCTTCAACGCACTATCTGCATGGGACTCGTTACCAGACAAATACAAAAAGACAAATAAACAGTTGGAACACAATTTTCACGGATTACGATGAGATCACGGTGGTATACCATACGAGGCAGCTAGTACGATCATTCGGACTATCTTTCAAGGAGCTCCTACCATCAACGTGAAGGGATTCGAGAAGTGCTCGTAGATATCGAGATTTACGGATCCCACAACCAAAATTGTTCCCTTGGAGACCCTGGACTGCCCCTCACTGCAGAAGTTGCCAAAGATCTCCGACTTTAAATGTGCCCATCATTCCTTCAATATGAAATACAATTGCGTCAATGCGAATGTAAAATCACTTAAAATCTGGTTGAGCGTATATGAAGCGCAGTGGGAGCGGAGGATTTTTAAATAAAAAACATTTTAATATGTATCTTTTTCGATTGTATTTATCCTTACATCCAACAGCGGAGCAACTTGGAACATTTTTTATACTCGATGAAAGCTACCCTTTATACATTGTGGTGAGCATGTTGAAAACTTAACGATGGTAGCGACCGATGATGGTGATGCCGTTGAACTCATCATTTCCGACCAGCACAATGCTGTGCATTCTTCATCATTGCGAGCCATTTCCAACAGATCCTTAAACTCCTCGGGTTCCCGACCGAAGGCCTTCATGAGCCGTGCTGGTGAGAAGGAAGCGAACCTCGTTCGAGATGTCCACTATGTAACGCTTTCCTAATTTGCTTTGGATAGCCTTCATGTCGAAGATTGGGTAATGCGAATGAACCTTGAGACAGCTTCTTCGTTGGGAGGAAGTCCACCATCTTGATGCCTTGGTTAATGCTCGAGAAATCCATTTTTGGCCGCGACAGGTTTCAATGTGTCATGGAACGTTTATTTTTCCGTCATAACACTTTTCACAATATCGACGCGGTGGTGGGGAGTCATCAATATGATCTGTCATCTCAGGTGCATTGTAATGCTTCATACATGGAAGATATTATATTATTTCGCTGTCATTTCGATGGTGTTCCGACAGACGATCCCACAGCATACCAATGTGTCGACACCAATATTTAATGAGCAAGGTCTTTGGAACGTGTTCGAGCTCATTCTTCGTCAATTCCGATGGGTTCTTGGCTGGGTGCACTGCATACATACTCGCACATGCGAGCATCTTGACGTTATCTTTCGGAATGAATACAAGGCCGAATGCAATGAAATTTTATAGGAGCTAGCCTTTGTTACTTCAGCTGCTTGAAAAGTTTATCGGTGAAGACTTCATTTGACATCTAGTAATACAATTGCCTTACGTTACCGAGACTGTATCATAGACGCTGGCTTTCACATGCATATCCACATGTTTAAGAGAAATTTTCCTCTATTGTCTGGAAACGATTCACGAATATAAATCACGCCACCTCCTCTAAGAAAATTGTCGCATCGTCTACGATGTCCCCTGGCTGCCGGCGGACCCCTTGCTGGCGAGCCCGGGAACAACCATTATCCCCTCTCCGTGGAGCCCCGTGTTTTTTGGGCATCCTCTTCCCTCGCGTGACGTCACTCGCCGATCTCTCCGCACCCCTCTCCGCGAGCCGCAAATCCCCCTCCCCCAATTCCCCAAACGGGTCCCTAAACCATCGCGGGACAGCTAGACACCTCCCTTCCCTTACTATAGACTCCTCGTCCTCTTCGTATCGCCGTAGACTCCCCACCATACACTTCCCCCACTACATGATCAAATCACTCCCCTTACCTCCCGACCCGCACTCCCCCGTCCCCGCGCCCCCCTCGCCACAACTTTGTCCAGAATCTGTACTGTTAAACTACTCTCTAGTTTAATAATATTGAGTACAAATGTTTTTTTACCATCTCGTTCGGCGCTATCATAAGAAATAGCGCGCGCTAGATTTTCCAAAACTGCAGAAAAAGTAATTTTTTTGTCCTTTTTGAAATCAATATTTAGCTTTGAAAACAAATATTTCTCTAAATTACTAGAAGGCACTTCTAGAGAATCCTTCCAAGTTTCCGCAATCCATCTTCCTCTCGCTGTACGATCGTCAGCTTATGAGATATCGATGATCATGGAAAAATGCTGACTTTTCATTCAATCGGTGATATCTCAGCAGCAAATGCTCGTACAGAGAGAACAAAAAGCCAAATTGAAGCTCAAGAACCATGCTACATGATTCCACCCTTCATTGACGATGAATGGGATTCGACCAGCGTCTACGTGGCAGCTACCCGCGCGACGCGGCAGTGAGCGCCCGAATCAGGCGACCCGGCCGACGCACCCAAGTTTCTCACAAGCGGCGCGATACGCGAGGATCTATCTATAGCAGCGCCGCGGCTCACTCGTCAGCTGAACTCTCCGGACCAGATCCGCTCTAGATCACTGCCTTACAAGCAGGTCCTTGCACGAGAGCAGACGCTCACCTTTGCCTAGCGGCGGTAAAGCTATCTCGGGGAGAACTCGCTTGCCTACCCACTCCGGACAACCTACGCTGCCGTAAAAGACGCTGGACCATCGTGCCCACGCCGCACTCACCGTTGCCTGCCACGCCACCACTCGGCACCAGCGTAGCCTCGACCACCCAGGGCACTCAGACCAGCCCATCGGGTGCAATCAGCAGAGCCTGCCAAACCGTCGAGCAGCGAGTGGGAGCCCTCGGAGTGAGTCGTTAGCCGCTCGCTAACGGCCACAGCCTGCCAGACCAGCGACCAATCGAGCAGCGAGTGGGAGCCCTCCGAGTCAGTCGTTAGCCGCTCGCTAACGGCCACAGCCTGCCAGACCAGCGACCAGTCGAGCAGCGAGTGGGAGCCTCCAGAGCCAGTCGTTGGCCGCTCGCTAACGGCCACAGCCAGCCAGGCTGTCCTGCAGCCAACAGCTCCACCCGAGGTGCCAACGCCGCCGACAATGCCGGAGAGAGCCTCTACCACCACCAACACGGGGGACTCCTATACTCCGCCTCTGCCTAGCCCAGGGCAACGGACGTCAACGAAACCTAGCCTAGTCTGGCGTCCTAAAATAAACTCACACTGCGTATTGTATCATAGTCAATTACATGTAAGGAAAAGAGAAAATTAAACGAAAATAACGAAACTCGTCTCCACCATCATTTAAGCGGAATCGGCCTAGCGAACGATGGCCCAACCCTCAGCCACGAAACTCTCCACGAGCGCAATTCGAAACAAGGAAGAATTTTTTTCTTTTCGAGCTCATGGACAGTTTTGAACAAAAAATTTAGAAATTTTCTTTTTTTTTCTATCTCACAGGATGGCGTCGAGGGTGATGCAAAAAAAAATTGGTTGACGAGATTTTCAAACTAGAGATTTCATGCTTCAAAACGCTTTTTTTGCTCCCCGGTATGACCAATATTCACGGAGATACGCCATTTCGAAAATCACTAAATTTATTTTTTAAGCTGTCTGGTCCTCTAATTTGTTTGGTGACTATATTATTTGCATGATGTTGATGTCAGCGTTGGTGCTACACAACGATTCTTTATCCATTCTCGATTTTTTAAAGTCTACTCGTCGCTTCATTCGTTTGACGCACAAAAATCCTCTACCGGCCATGGACGAGTCCCGAAACTTATCCGTAGGAAGACGTGAAAAATTGAAGAAAATGTTATTTACTGATGGACACTCACCCAAAAAATTAGAGGACCAGAAGAACTTTTGAATTTTTTCGGTGATGTTCGAAAAGCCGTAATTCCGTGAAAAAAATCATACCGTGGGCAAAAAAGCGTTTTGGAGCTTGGAATCTCTAGTTTAATAATCTTGAGGGCAACATTTTTTTACCATCTCGCTCGGCGCTATCATAAGAAATAGCGCACGCTGGATTTTCCAAAACTGCCGAAAAAGTAATTTTTTTGTACTTTTCCAAATCAATATTGAGCTTGGAAAGAACATATTCCTCAAAATTACTAAAACGCACTTGTAGAGGGTTCTTCCAAGTTTCCGCAACCCATTTCTCGCTCGCTGTAGGATCATCAGTTCATGAGATATCGATGATCGCAGAAAA
The DNA here is from genome assembly GCA_963210295.1 of Ophion ellenae. Lineage (NCBI taxonomy): Eukaryota > Metazoa > Arthropoda > Insecta > Hymenoptera > Ichneumonidae > Ophion > Ophion ellenae. The sequence goes on from OY723393.1 coordinate 11,785,187, forward strand.
AAGCTGACTTGTCATTCAATCGGCGATATTTCAGCCGCAAATGGTCGTACAGAGATCACAAAAAAACCAAATTGAAGATCAAGAACCTCGTTACATGATCCCACCATTGATTGAGGTAGACATTTTTTTTAAGCCCATGGGCGCTTTTGAATAAACGAAACATTTCGATATTTTTTCTTCTCGCTATTTCTTAGGATAGCGTCTAGTGTGATCGTCAACAAATATTTGGTCCTCGATATTCTTGAATTAGAGATTTCAAGCTTCTAAATCCTTATTTTTTGCTCCCTGGTATGACCATTATTCACGGAAATACGCCTTTTCGAAAATCACTGAATTTTTTTTGAAAACTGTCTGCTCCTCTAATTTGTTTGGTAGGTGTATTATTTGCATGATGTTGATGTCAGCACAGGTGCTACACAACGTTTCTTTTGCAATTCTCGATTTTTTATAATGAACCAGTCGCTTCATTCGTTTGGCGCACAAAAATCCTGTATCGGCCATAGACGAGTCCCGGAACACATCCTTAGGAAGACGTGAAAAATAAAAAAATTGTTATCTACCGATGTACACTCACCCAAATAATTAGAGGACCAGAAGAACTTTTTAATTTTTTCAGTGATGTTTGAAAAGCCGTAACCCCGTGAGAAAAATCGTACCGTGGGGAAAAAACCGTTTTGGAGCTTGAAATCTGTGTTTGATAATCTTGAGGACAACATTTTTTTACCATCTCGCTCGGCGTTATAATAATAAATAGCGCGCGCTGGATTTTCCAAAACTGCAGAAAAAGTAATTTTTTTGCACTTTTTTAAATCAATATTGAGCTTGGAAAGAAAATATTCCTCTAAACTACTAAAAGGCACTTGTAGAGGATTCTTCCAAGTTTCCACAATCCATCTCCCGCTCGCTGTACGTTCACGAGATATCGATGATCATAGAAAAAAGCTGACTTTTCATTCAATCGGCGATATCTCAGCAGCAAATGGTCGTACAGAGATAACAAAAAAAAACAAATTGAAGCTCAAGAACCGCGCTACATGATCCCACCTAGATGCAGGCAGACATTTTTTTTGAGCCCATGGACGCTTTTGAATAAATAAAACATTGTCGCACTCTCTTCTGAGCCACGGTGAGGAGTGGGTGGAGAGTGTCCAATGATAAGTCGGCGATAATCTGAAAATTTATGTTGGAGGAATAGATTGGAGTATAGAAGCCCGGCAGCCTACCTTTGGAGTTGCCTCCGAATGTTGGCCGGGTTCCGAGGATTCTTTGGCATTGGAGAAATTTTTTGTTGGTATAAAAATAAAGGATCGGTCACGTAAATGATTGAAGATGCTTTATTGAAAATTAAAAAAAGATTAATACATCTATAAAGGTGGTTTCGAGAGGTAGGTTTTGAAATGAGCCTTCTCTTCAACACGGGACTGTGTTATAAGAGAAGGCAGGATAGGAGATTCTTCTCTTCTACACCGGACGGCGTAAAAAGAAGAAAAATGCTTTTTTCGGATAGGCGAGATCACGGACTGCGACTCTGAAGTGAAATATGGAGAGATAACAGGTCTGCGACACTCTCCGACGCGTGCACGAGCTGTGAACGCGTCTGTTTTATCCAGTCCCGATCGTAGCCGGTGGTCGGGTTATATTCCCGACCGAAGCTACGACTGGCTATGGGAAAGCGAGGAACAGGGTGCCGACCCTCGGGCGCCACGCGAGCTACGCGCGGCCATCGGTCGTCGTTGCGGCCGAGGTGGGCGGAGCGCGGTTGACGTGAGCCGAGCGCGGTGACGTGTGCCAAGCGCGCCATGGGTCCCGCGAGAGAAAGGTTGGGTACAAAACTTCTTACAATGGCCGTACCGCGGAACGCCGGGCACCCGTTTAGCTTGCCTATGGATCACGGGTAACCCCGAGCTGTCATAGCCGAGCCGTACGTTTCTTTGTTACCCAATTTTAATTTGTTCGGAAGTTTTTGGCGATTCGTTTGTGTGTGTGTTTTTCTTTTTTCCTTTTTCGGCGGATTACGGACGGACGTCGAGGGGGCTAAGGTTATAGGCTAAGGAAGGGGGGGAGTTATAACTCGATTAATGAGGGGAGGAGATTTTCAAACAAAAGTGACAGCGGGAGGTTACGTACAGGGAGAGGATTAATTTACAGGGTGATAAGGGGAATAAATCGTGGGGATGAATGCCGGGGCTTGGCATTGTCATCCGCGAGGTTTTCACCATTTCTTCACCCTTCCACGCGCAGTGGCAGGGTACGATCCCTTCGAGAGGACTCTCTGCAGAGGGGCACGTCGATGCGTCGCAAGAGATGTCTCCGGCGAGGGTGTACTTTCTTCGGAGGAAGCCATCGGTCGTCGAAGGACTCGTCGAGGGAGTTCGCTGCTGGAGATCTGCCCCGGAGGGCTTGCCGCGGGGGTCTCTGGATACGACCAGCCATGGATACATGGCGCTTCGGCGCTCCGACCTTCTATCGGCCAGAGGATGGTTCCGGAGAAAATTAGGGGATATATTGGCCGTATTAAACGTGCGGACAACAACATTTCGAAATTTTTTCTTCCTGCTATTTCTTAGGATAGCGTCAAGTGTGATGGTCGGCAAAAATTTCGTCCACGAGATTCTTAAACTAGACATTTCAATCTTCAAAACCCTTTTTTTGCTCCCCAGTACGACCATTATTCACGGAGATACGCCTTTTCGAAAATCACCGAAAATTAAAAAAAAACTGTCTACCACTCCAATTTGTTTGGTAGGTGTATTATTTGCATGATATTGATGTCAGCATAGGTGCTACACAACGATTCTTTTTCAATTCGCGATTTTTTATAATCAACTAGTCGCTTCATTTGTTTGACGCACAAAAACGGTGTATCGGCCATGGACGAGTCCTGGAGCTCATCCGTAGGAAGCCGTGAAAAATCAAAAAAATGTTATCTACTGATGTACACGCACCCAAAAAATTAGAGAACCAGAAGAACTTTTGAATTTTTTCAGTGATGTGCGAAAAGCCGTAAGTCCGTGAAAAAATCGCACCGTGGGGGAAAAAAGCGTTTTGGAGCTTGAAATCTCTAGTTTAATCATTCTGAGGACAACTTTTTTTTTACCAACTCGCTCGGCGTTATCATAAGAAATAGCGCGCGCTGGATTTTCCAAAACTGCAGAAAAAGTATTTTTTTAAATACGTTTTCAAATCAATATTGAGCTTGGAAAGAAAATATTCCTCTAAATTACTGAAAGGCACTTGTAGAGAATCCTTCCAAGTTTCTGCATATGATCATAGAAAAAAGCTGATTTTATATTCAATCGGCGATATCTCAGCAGCAAATAGTCGTACACAGATAACAAAAAAAAAACCAAATTGAAGCACAAAAACCACGCTACATGATCCTACCATTGATTGAGGCCGATTTTTTTTGAGCCCATGAACGCATTAGAACAATTTTAAAAAAATCTTCCCGCTATGTCTTAGGATAGCGTCGAGTGTGATGGTCAAATAAGTTTCGTCCACGAGATCCTTAAACTAGAGATTTCACGCTTCAAAACCCTTTTTTTGTTCCCCGGTACGACCATTGTTCACGGAGATACGCCTTTTCGAAAATCACTGAACAAAATTAAAAAACTGTCTGCTCCTCTAATTGTTTTGGTGAGTGTATTATTTGCATGATGTTAATGTCAGCATCGGTGTTACACAACGATTCTGTTTTATTTCTCGTTTTTTTATGTGATGTTCGAAACGCCCTAACTCCGTGAAAAAAAAATCGTACCGGGGGCAAAAAAGCGTTCTGAAGGTTGAAATCTCTACTTTTATAATCTTGAGGGCAACGATTTTATTTAGCATCTCCCTCGGCGCTATCATAAGAAATAGCGCGCGCTGGATTTTCCAAAACTGCCGCAAAAGTATTTTTTGTACTTTATCCAATCAATATTGAGTTTGAAAAAAAAAATAAGTAAAGTAGCTAGGGCGGTTTTAACCCACGGTCCTCCGAGGGGGAGCGGGGCGGGCGGGTCCAGCGCAAGGAAGCCAAGGCGGCGGTATGCCTGCTGGAGAGGGGAGCGGGGGTCTAGCTCAGGGACGTGACGTCACGGAGGAGGATGTCAGGGGTCTCTGTGGAGGGGGTAGCCATGTAGTCCGAAGAGCGACTGTCGGGAGTAGGCTAGTAAAAATAGAATTTAACTTAGTACTAAATTACCGATCCAATTTTTTTTATAAGGTTTAGGATCACTTACTGAGTATTAAATCACAAAATGCTGACAGATTCCGGTGGAACTTCAGGCGCCATCTTAAAAAAACGTTTTTGACCGATATTTCGGAAACTATGCACTTTAGGGCAAAAGTCATATAGACCGTTAGTATAGAGAATAAAATTTCGCATCTTTTGTTTCTTATAAACTTTTTTGTAAAACTTACCGATTACGATTTATGGCTCATTTAATAAACAGGTTTTCCTATCTCGGCCGATAACTCTTATAATATTGGATTAATCAATAAAATGCAGCTATCCTTTTTTAAAGATCAATCTACTCTCCACAACTTTTATTTGAAACCTTTTTTTCTAATATCCATACTTTTTGAGCTGTAGGACGTTTAATCTTGGACTACCGGGTGCGAGGTCTAAAATTTCAAGGTATGTATAGAGTATAATGAAAAAAATTCAACAAATAAATTTGAAAAAATATCCCGAATGTTGATGTACGTAACAATCAAATGTTCATCTCCTTACCTGAAACAGTAACGATTTTTTTCTTTTATTTTATTATATTTCGTACAATTAAAAAATATTTAGTGCTTTGATTAGATCCTGAATTATTGAGTAATTATTATTAATTATGTTATGTTCAGATGCCATAATAAAATGAAAGAAAAGGGAAGAGGAATATTTATTCAGAATATATTCAAAATTTATTGTCAGAAAAAACATAAGACAAAAGAAAATTAAAAATTGCATCAAACTTTCGAGCATATTGGCGGCGGCGAAAATCCTATTATATCCGATGGTCCCTCTTCATCTTCGTTACCCTCTTCGGAGGGATATAAAGAAGACTGTAAGGCCTCAATGAACTGTTCAATGTCGTGGTCAAAATCGTCAACAGCTACCGGCTCGTCGTTGAAGACGAGGTTCACTGTTGGCTGATTCGAGCATGTTTCCGTCGTGCAATTCTCACAAATTACAGTGCAGTCCAAGCCTGCTTTTCGGCATCCACATGCTCTTGCACAGCCAGTTCGGCATTTGCAGGATATCAACTCGAGCAGACTGGGAGGTGCCGCAGGAATTGTTGAAGCAATTGGTAGAAGGCCCTGAGCGGTTCGTGTCCATCCCCATTCCTCCGGGTCCAGGTAGTTTCCAAGCCAGGTTTGAACTTGGTGATAAGTTCTGAAGGAATGGTATATAGCAGCATTTTCAGTAGGCGGTAGAGTTGCTAAATTAATATTATTCCGGGTCGACAACCGAACGTCATTGCGATATCGCAATTTGTTTACGGACGTTTCGTTGGAGCTTCCACCGTACAGGGCAATGAATAAATTTTTATTCTTTGCTTATTTTTATTCATCCTCAAAAAGTATGGACATTAGAAAAAAAAACTTTGAAATAAAAGTTGTGGGGAATAGATTGATCTTTAAAAATGGATAGATGCATTTTATTGATTAGTCCAATATTAAGAGTTATCGGCCGAGATAGGAAAACCTGTTTATTAAGTAAGCCATAAATCGTAAGCGGTAAGTTTCACAAAAAAGTTTATGGAAAACGAAAGATGCGAAATTTTATTCTCTATAATAACGGTCTATATGACTTTTGCCCTAAAGTGCATAGTTTACGAAATATCGGTCAAAAACGTTTTTTCAA